>CM044010.1:68676869-68922647 GCA_024085815.1 Flaveria linearis | reverse complement strand
AAAACATCCTGTGTCTCTACATCAACTGCTGAAGCTGAATACATTGCTCTGCTAGCTGCTTTGCTCAACTGCTATGGATTCAAATCAGATGTTAGACTATGGTTCAACTTCATGACTACTACTCCTATCCATATTGACAACAACGTGCTATCTCCATTACTGAGAATCCGGTGAAGCACTCCAAGACAAAACACATTGATATCTGGTATCATTTCATTAGAGATATTCATGAAAACAGCTGATAAAGTTAATCAAAGTTGACTCAAATGAACAATATGCTGATTTGTTCACAAAGGCATTTGATGACAAAGATTTAAGTATCTCATTCAGCAATTGGGATGATAAACATTGAATAACTACCTCTTTTGAAGACCTTTTTTAATGAGTAATGTCTTGTGTCAATACATTTAAGCCCTGTTACAAAAGATCTTTAAACTATTCCAAGTGTAAATTCCTTCCGAAGAGGAACTAACTCTCGGAAGATATTCTTGAATATCTTCCGAAGCTAAATTCCTCAATGGAAATTTTTCTTCTCGGAAGAGTTTTTGGTCTCGGAAGAAGCGATTGATTCTATATCAGATCTACTTCCGAAACTTATACACTCTCCATTCGGAAAGACAGCTTTACCTTCGGAAGCAATGCCTTGCTTCGGAAGATAAAATGCCTTCAAAGGACAACTTTACCTTCGGAAGCAATATCATGCTTCGGAAGAGAAATTGCCCTCGGAAGAAAGTTATCTTCGGAAATGTTTTACCCTCGGAAGTAAAGGTTTTCATATGTACCGGATATCTTTTGGGCCCCACTCTGTAAAAAGTAAAGATTTTGTTGATAATGTCAGATTATTAAAATATCCTTGCCGCCATCATCATTTCTCTGCCGTAAAACCACCATACACCATCACACAGTACCCCAAAACAGTAACCCTATTACCACCATTCACCTTTTTAAATAATCTTGACTTATCAATTTCATCTTCTTTTACCACTTTACAGCCCTAACTGTTCCCTTCACTGTAAACCCTCAATCTCACTCAAAATTTCAAGCTTACCTTTTCTCCAATGGCGCTAAACCCCAGCACAATCAAGTCGCATTACTTGACTCGTCAAGGGATGCCGACTTCACCCAAATCATCACCTTTCTCACCGAATCCACCTACCTCACTGCACTCACAGTTAACCACCGTATACTCCACCATATGTCAGAATTTTGGAGCAACGGAGAAACTACAGTGCTGAACGGGTTTCGAGTCCTGAGAACCAGAGTTTGTGGCCAAGAGTTGGTCATCAATGAACAGATCATCAGGGAGCATCTCGAGCTTCACGATGATGGGGCTCCTACTGAGTTCCCCAAGGAAGACTTGGAAGGCACCTATATCCTCATGGGATATAGAGGCGATGTCAGCAGGTCTACAGTATACAAGTTCAACTTCTCTTACCATTGGAAGTTCCTGCTGCACATTGTTTGCACTGTCTCTCCAACAAATCAGGGGTTGGGATCAAATCCATATGAACTAGGATGCCTAGTCATGGGTTGGTGAGAGGCCTCAGATTCAACTACTCACGATTCGTGTTGAACACCTAATCGCCAATCTCAGCAGGGATACATTCTTCATGTATCCCCGATTCCTTCAACACATAATCAACTGTGAGATGGAACCAAGCAAGCTTGTCTGTGCAGCTGCTCTTCCTGTTCCACACAGAGCCTACCATATTCAAAACACTGAAGAAGATGTCCACCAACTTCACTGGACGGTACACTCCATTACCTCCAGAGATGACTGAGCGCATAGCTCCTGGTGACATCCCTGTTCTCCCACAGGTGATGAACCCACACCAGCAACATCCACCACAAACCAAAACCTTCTTTACCCATCAAAGCACATATCAGAGACCCCCCAAACGAACCCTGTTCAATCTACTCTGATTGAACAAGCTCCTCCTGTTCACACCAAAGGACTAGAGTGGAATCATGGGCTCCCACTTAGTCCGAGGTCACACCATCCTTCATATTTGACCTCAAGTGGGTTTTGAGCCTCCTCAGTCTCAACCCCTGAGCCCGAACCCCAAGCCTTAAGCCCACAGGGTGAGTCTTCACACTCCCCTGTGAAGCCTTCTAGGGACAGCCCCACTATAGGCTCAATGCCTGTAGACATTGATCAAGGTCCCGGTCAGTAGGACTAACCACCCTCTCTTTCACTGACCTTTTACTCCGAACTGATGAAGAGATTACATCTCTCCATGGCCATGAAGTTGATCTACAACACCCACTGAGAGATCAACAGAGCCAAGAGGGATCCCTTGTCTCTAGCCCCCATCAGAAGCCTGCTACTGAGGTGAGTCCCACTGATGTGGAGGGGACTCATGTAGACTCAGCTGCCACTACTCAGAGTCTCTCATTGAGCTCTCAGGACAGTGGTAACATCATTAGGACTGAGTCTACGGCAAATTTGCCCATTGACATCTCTGAAAGAGATGACTCTGAGCAGAGGAAACCAGGGTGCCAAAAACCACATCTGGTGGTGAGAGTGAGCATACTAGGTATGTTATCTCATCTCCCCGTGATTCTTCCTATGAAGATGGGGAGTATGCAACTAACACTTCAGTACTTGCTTTCTAAGGTCTCCAACCTGGAATCACAGGTGAAGATCTTAGAATCAAGGACTGCCACTCAGCAACTTGAGATAACTCTCTCAAGGCTAAACTAGCTGAGAAACAGACGGAGAGGTCTGTTAGGCATGTACCAATCCAGGTCTCAATGACTTCTCCTCTAGCTCATCTAGCTCTCAAGATGATGCTACCAAAAAGGGGGAGAAAGTTCAGAGACAACACCTATGGAACCACGACCCAACTCATTTCCACCCAACAAATCATTACACTACCTGAGTCATCTCAATCCTTTCTGGAGATTGACTCAAGGATGCTTCAAGATCTCTACAGACTGTTCACACAGTTTGTATTGAGATCATCCCTAGAACCAGCCGCCCCGACACCACACTTGCATACTTTGGGGCTGAGGAGCTTCAAAGACTGACTGCACCTTCTACCACTGTGAAGGAAGTTGGTCAACCTAAGGTCTTCATGGAACCTGAGATTAGCTTCGAAAGGGAAATGGGGACTGATGGCCCAGCAACTGAAACAGTGTACAGAATCTGTAGTAGTCTCTCTTCCGAAGCTCTAGCTGAGGCTTCCGAAGCTTACATGGAAGCCTCGGAAGAACAAGACAAGTCTTCCGAGGCCGAAATAGAAGCTGCGGAAGGCCTATTTCAGATGTCCGAGGAACTGACCATCACAGATGTCATTGTTGAAATTGCATCTGAGGTGAGCAGGGAGGACATTTCTGATATACCTCCAACCCAAGCACCAACTGAACTTCTCTCTCAATCACAACCCTCCATCCAAGAACCACCGCAGTCAAGCACAATCAAAGACAAAGGCAAAAGAAAGTTGACTGCGGAAGAGCTTCAGGAGGAGGAGAAATTGAGAAGGCCAAAAAGAAAGGTCGGTTTCCTACTGAGAAGCTGTTAGCTGCTATTTCTAAAGCAGCTGCAGCCAATCAGGAGAATCACAGAGGAGGGAAAGAACAGCACTCATTGACCAGCTCATCAATCTAGGAGCTGCCAATGAGGAAATACTCTCGCTACCTTAGAGGAGTGGTGACTTTGGAGAGGTCAACCAGGCTACAACAAGAAAGGGAAGCCAGGTTGGCCTTGGAGAGGGAAGAACAAGAGCAGAGGGAGGCAGCCCTGAGGCTGAGAGAGGCTAGGATCAAGTTCCTCTCTCAAGAGGCTTCAGTCTTCCTGAACTGTCTCCATATGATGATGATATGATCCTGCTGCTCCACAACAAAGAGCAGGATCAAATGGAGAAGGAAAGGAAGAAGGCTGCTAGGGAGAAGTTGAAGGTAAGAAGAAGAGGGAGGAAGAGAAGGAGGTCACTGCTGCCAAGAAGTCAACTGACAAAGCCTGGATGAAGGACTACCTCCGGGCTCATGGCTTCTCTGGTAGGCAGGTGGGACCTATGTCCGAAAGGACACTCCGCGGATAGTCAGTGAAATAAAGGCTGACATCCGTTGGGGAAAAGGAAGGAGATGTACAGGAGGATGAAGGGAATGGTTTTCACCCCAGCCACTCAACCACAGCCACAACCCACACCAGAACCAACCCCTTTTCCCATCAAACCTGAACCCACTGATGAAACCTTCACCCCTCAACCCACCCAAACTCTACCCAAACCTACCACATCACCTCAACCACCCAAACTACCCATCCTAAAACCCAAGACTCAACCCAAACCACTAAACCTAAGCCTACCCAACAACAACCAAGATCATCCCCTCAGCCTCCTAAACATCTCTCCTTTGAAGAGATTAAGGAGTTCAAGACAAGGCTCATCAATGCACTACCTTGAGCAGTATCTCCTGTGAGGGAGAGCTTATCAACATCACCTATGCTGATAATTCTTCAAGCTCCCTCACCCTAGGCCAATTTCTTGAATTGCCTAGAGAAACTTTGGGCCAGGCTGCAAGACTTCTTGGTCTCAACTCCGATACCCTCAATGCTGAGGAGAGAGACTAAGAAGAAGACTGGTGACTCTGCTGGATACCAGGAAAGAGGACAGGATTTCTGGTCAATCTCCTGGACCTAGAAATGCAATAATCCAGTGGAGGTTCGATGAACCTCTCACAACTTTGTTGTGGAAAGGAGAATGGTGAAACCAACAGGCTCAATGCCACTTCTCTACTGCATCTCAGCAGATTTGATCTTGCTGAGCTTGCAGAGAAGCCATTCTCCAATCCCTCCAACTCTGAGACTGCTGCACAATCAGAAATCACATCAGCGGTCTCCACTTGGCTGAACGAAGTAGAAGAGCCAAGATTGAAGAAGAGTTGAAGCTGAAAAGAGTGGAAGACAAGGAAAGATCAACCACCAAAGGCACAGCCTTTCTACAGATGGTGGAAGGTCCTGAATTGGAACCAATAGTTCGATGGGAATATGACTATACTTCCCATCAACTAACTCTTTTCAGAGGGCCACAACAAAGGGTACACATAATCCAAGGTGACAGAGTAGAGGTTCTGTCCACCAAAGATGTGTACAAGATTCTCAGCATCACAACAGGAAAGAATGAAGACACTGATAAACACCTGCTTTCCTTGGTGCTGAGAGCTTTGAGAAGAAGAGGGAAGTGAAGTTTTGGTAGCATCAGCCTAGGGCGAGTTTGTTGGATCATGATAAGGCTGGTGCAACCAAATTCACTTCATAGTCATCTTTTGGTACTACATTCAAAGGCTTCCGAAGCTGAGCAAGAGATCTTCCGAGAGTCTAAGGAACAACAGCTGAAGACATCTTCCGAAGACAAAGTCTGAAAGAGCTTCCGAAGACAAAGTCTAATGAAAGAGCTTCCGAAGACAAGTCTGAAAGAGCTTCCGAAGACAAAGTCTGATGAAAGAGCTTCCGAAGACAAAGTCTGAAAGAGCTTCCGAAGACAAAGTCTGCTTCCGAAGACAAAGAAGACTCCAAGCCTCGGAAGAAGCACTCTTCCGAAGTATAAGTGCCTTCGGAAGAAGTTATTCTTCCGAAGCACTTATCCTTCGGAAGACATTGCTATGTCCAGCAGATAAAAGTATGGTCCCTGACAGTCCGCTGCAGACCTCTGATACAGCATGGCATCTTCCTAAAGAGCCATGTTGTTGACCATACTTTATTCTACTGTTCACCTTTTTATGTTAGTACATGTTACCAACTTTAGTTGGTGACAAAAGGTAAGTCAGGGACATGTCCTGACTACCAACTTTCAGACAAAATGTCTGAAAGACCTCACCTAGAGTCTTGTAGTATAGATGTAAGGTTAGAGGTGTCCAGCTGGTATCAAAGTATATCCGGCTGTAGGTAGTATATATATCTTCTCCCTGTAACTCTTTATGTAAGTGATTTGAGTCCAAGTGTCTTGTAATCCTTTGAGTTGAGAAGCAATATATAAAAGTACCTTGAAAATTTATCTGCTGTTAATTTTTCTTACTGCTTGATACTTGTTATATTGTGATCAACTCTTCATAGACTGCTTGCCGAGTGTTGATTCAAAGTGAGTTGAGAGAAAGATCACCCGAAATCCGATCCTGCAAATCCGCCTAGGGGCATCACATGTAATCTAGCAGCAAACCTATGGCCTTCTAACTCTATGGTACAGTCCTCTATCACATCAGTAACTCTAGTGGACTTACCAATAGCAGTTTCTACATCAAAGGGCTCACTAATGCATTTACTACTAACAGGCACTTTAGTACAGAAAGTAGTAGAAATGAAACTCCTACTAGCACCAGAATCAAATAACACAGAAGCAAGAGTTTGATTTACTAGAAACGTACCTGACACAACATCGGGGTCCGTCCTAGCCTCCTCTCTGGTCATGGTGAAAGCTCTGGCGCTCGCCTTCTGCCCTTCAGTCCCGGCTGTCTTCTTTGCCTCGAAACTCTCCACGCTCTGCTTCCTGCAGTCTTTGCTCATATGGCCCACCTCGCCGCAGTTATAACACCTCAGCTCCTTACAGTCTTTCAAGATGTGGCCCGGCTTCCCACACTTGAAACACACGTTGAGCCCCGATCTACACTCACCCGTATGCTCCTTCCCGCACTTGCCACACCTTTTGGGCCTCGAGCTTGATGACCCCACCCTACGGTCATCCATTCTCATCCTTTTGTTGTTCGGGTAAAGCCACCACGCCCGAACCGTTCCCCATTCCAGTTTCGGTCACCACCACCAGCCTTCTTCACCTCCGCATCTGCTACCTCCCTCTCATCATAAAGCCTCCCAGCCAAATCTACTGTCGACCTAAAAGTGCTTGGTCGTGCAGCAATCAAATGCCTACGAATATCGGCTGGCAGCCCCTGTACATACCGGTTAATCTTGCGAGATACCGGTGTCACCTGATCTGGCACCAGCCTCGCCATCTCATTGAACTTGGCAGTGTATTGCTGGTGGTTCATGGTTCCCGCCTCGAGTTGCAGAAACTCCCTCTCAATCTTATCCAGTTCCCTGTGAGGACAGAATTCCTCAACTACCAGCTTCTTCAACTCGGGCCACTTCATCTTGTCTATAGCCCTGCTGCCCTCAGCTTGGACAATATTGTCCCACCAACATAGTGCTGAGTCGGTAAAAGAGTGGGTGGCAAATTTCACCTTCTGATCTTCCCTGCACTCGCTGATCTCGAGTACCGCCTCCATCTCCCTTACCCAACGGTGGGCAGCAGCAGCATTGCCATTTCCGTCAAAAGTCGAGGGCCTGCACCTCTGGAATGCCCCGTAATTGCATCCTTTGGTTGTCACCCCTACCACATCATCTTCCTCTTCATCAGATACTACTATCTCAGGATCCGGTCGTTCCTCTCCTCCCTTGCTTTCCTTCCCAGTTGACCCTTTCCTGTCCTCCTTCTCCTTTCTCTCCTCGTTCCTCACAGCACGAATAACGTCGGTCACCACAGATGGCATAACTTCCTGCAGGATCTGGTGTACCTCATCAGCAATCGCCTCCCTAGCTGAGGCATTCAGGCTCGCATTCTCAGTTTCTTCATTCCGATCAGGACCTCAGGGTTCACAGGAGTCGTCTTAGGAGCTTTAGCACTGCTCCTAGTCGTACGCGGACGACCTCTACCTCTAGCAGCCTTAGAAGGTTTCTTCCCAGCCATTCTCCTATGCACTATAAGATTCAAACACTAAAACATCATTCAGGAACAGCTCAGTTTATGTTAAGTATAGTAAGTCCCTAATTATAGTGGCCAGTTATGATTAGCCACTTACTTTACTCTTCACACCCCAAGCACTTCCTATCCTGACTACATCAGCATCTAAATCTACTAAGAACACATAAATCACATAACACACGCACATAACACTGATTTACTTTTAGGAAAAAAAAAAACAATACCTGATGGCACATGGCTACTCGGGCTGACATCCCTCTTTCCGTCCCATTCTCAGTTTAAGTTAAGGTTTATTTTGAAAATTTACCCATTTTACTTAAACTTTTGCTCTGATACCAACTTGTAAGGCCCCCCATTCCCGGCACCTCACAGTTGGTCATTCACAGCATAAAACACATATATTAATAAATTAAGCAGCGGAATTAAGCTGGCAAAACCCTTCATTCATTTTAAAATGCTGTTGTTAAGCAATACATTCTAGTTCATTAGTCACAAAATAATTAGTCAGATGAATTACAAAACACAGTATCATCAAAAACATAAATGGATGTCAGTCTTGCCCTCCGTGTAGCCATTCCCGTGTGCCATCCTCAGCAACCTGTTACCTGCCAACTGGAAAATACATAAAAGTCAGTGTTGCTGAGTGAGTTTCTAGTTTTGTAGAGAAAAATACTTTACTTTTCATTTCAAGGAAAACCTTTCTTTACTTATATGCGGTCACACAAGTACGTACACAGATAATATTATTATTATCTTCGTCGTTCATTCATTAACTTTCATTCGTGTGCCGTTCATCATTTACATTCATATTCTTTCGTATTCTTTCTTTCATATTAGTTCTTCCATTCGTACGTATCTTACTTTCATTCATTCATACATTACATACGTTCATACATTCATTTCATTCATACATTCATTGCATACGTACGATCATTTCTTTCATTCATACGTTCATTATCTTCATCATCGTTCCTTTCGTACTTTTATCATTAATCTTCACTTAAGCTGTGAGTCTGTTGCGACACCAAGTCGCTCACCTCTAAGCCAATCACCAAGATTGACCTACATACTGTGAGTCTGTTGTGACACCAAGTCACTCACCTCTAAGTCAATCACAAAGATTGACCTACATCCTGTGAGTCTGTTGCGACTCCGAGTCGCTCACCTCTATGCCAATCTCGAGGATTGACCCTGTGTGCATCCTTCGGGGTAGCTAACCCGCATCACAGTTGAGCTAACACCTGCCAGGGGTGTGCACCTCCATTCATTTGCTTGCAAGCCTTCCTTACATTCGTTCGTTCATTTATTAATGCATGCATTCGTTCGTCATGTTCCTCTTTCATTATTTCTCACTTTACGTTCCATTTCTCTTTATCATAATATTTATTTATTAATGATCATGCCCTTTATTAAATTTTTGTCATTCTTCATCATGCCAGTGTATACTTAACAATATTAAATAATAATAATATTGTTAACAGAAATAAAATACTGATAATAAAATCAGTAACAATAATCAAGGGTTAATCATTTATCATCATTACATTCATAAAATATCATCATTTATTAACCCTAGTCAACTCTGGTCAAAACCCATAAATCAGATTTCCAGAAAATTTCTGTAAAAATTTCTAAGTGTTTGGGCGTATGAGCCCTATTCAGTCGTATGAGGACTGCTCAGTCGTATCACCTCCTCAGTCGTTTCATCTTAAACTTAGAAAATTTCTCTAAGTCATACGACCACTGTTCAGTCGTATGACCCCATACTTAGAAAATTTCCAGTGGTCATACGACCACTGTTCGGTCATATAAACCCCACACTTAGAATTTTTCTAATGGTCATACGACCACTATTCAGTCGTATAACCCCACACTTAGAAAATTTTCTAATGGTCATACGACCACTATTCAGTCGTATAACCCCACAATTAGAATATTTCTAATGGTCATACGACCACTATTCAGTCGTATAACCCCACACTTAGAAAATTTCTTACTGGTCATACGACCATTATTTGGTCTTATTAGTCGTATTAGCAGCCTATTCATGTGTCTAAGTCATATTCCAGTCCCCAAACATCATAATACCTATTTTTAAGCATGTACATACAATTTCAAACATGACTTAACAATAACATAAACATACATTCATCTTATATAAGCTTACACATGTACATAACATACGGGTATTATACCCAAATTCATAAAAACATACTTACATGCATTTTCCAGCCTCAAATCATTTTAAAAACGAGTAAAAAGGGGGTCTAGAAACTCACCTTTGTTGTTCTTCAAATTTCACACTCTTCTCCCGAGCCTCTTCGACTGTTCTAACACCTAAAAAACACACACACCATACCACCCGAACACACAAGTCACATTTATAAGCACATATACGGGTCTAGAATCATCTAAAGCTTCAAAAACTCGAGATTTCTTACCAAAAACTTCGAGTTCTCAGATTCTTCTTCAAAATCCCGTATCTTGCTCTTTCTCTCTCTAAAATATCAAGTTCTGCTTTCTTTTTCTGAAATCTCCAAAGATGGTAATGATGTGAACAAAAGTGGGTGGCCATACCACCTTTTGTATCAAAATTAATAAGAAGTTTGCCTATTTGACACTTTTGGCCCTTCCACAAAAGTAAACTTTTGTTTTCTTTCCTTTTTCTTTCTATTTCATTCTTTTAGTTTCTTGCTAAAAAAATACGGGTGTTACAGTTTCTAATATTGGTCAGGACTAAAAGCCCTCTACCAATTTTGATTGATTTGGCTTAGAACAGTGATTTCGATTAAGTTGCAGGTCGACGATGAAGGTGATGATAAAATGTGGTGTTTGTGCATTTCGGATGGAATTGGAAATGGTAGTTGATTAGGAACAGATAGACGTTCATTTATATTCAATTAATTAGGTTATTATTGGTGTTAGTGGACGATCGTGGCAAGGTTGCTCGGCCGAAAGTGGTTTGATTCTAGATCGCACTATTCGCCTCAGATTTTTAAATTGATGTGGGGCTCGAGTTCGAATCTCCCACGTGAGATGGTCGGTAGTGTTTAATTGAGCTGGAACCGATTAATTTGAGGTGTTTGGTCTCGTCGGAGATACGGCCGGAGATCGGCGGAGATCGGCCGGAGGAACAGGGTCGACGGGCGGGGATTTGGGCTTTAAAATGTTACACTTTTGGTCCCTGTAGTTTATATGGGTTATTATTTATGCAGAAAACTTCTTTTAAAGTTTGAAAAATGGCAAAACTAACCCCCTAACTTAAATCCAATTTTTATACATATTTATTTTCTTAATAATTCTTACAAATTATTAATAGCAATATTATTATATTATTATTATTATTATTATTATTATTATTATTATTATTATTATTATTATTATTATTATCATTATTATTATTATTATTATAATTGTTGAAATTAACATCAACGTATTTAAACTTAATTGTTTATAAAATTAACTTTTAATAATAAAAATACGAGATGTTACAGTTTAAACCCTATAGCTTAATTAAAGGTAACGAAATTTTCCGGGTTGTCACATCATCCCCGGTTAGAGGAATTTTCGTCCCGAAAATTAAGATGTACTGGCAACATTCTTGAACAGGTTAGGATACTTGCGCATCATTTAGTCCTCTCGTTCCCAAGTGAACTCAGGACCACGCCAGGAGTTCCACCGAACTCTGACAATCAGAAACTTGCTATGCTTTAGTTGTTAACTTCCCTATCCATGATTTCAACTGGTTCCTCGATAAATCTGAGTTTCTCATCTACTTGCAGTTCCTTTAAAGGCACAACCAGTGATTCATCAAATAAACACTTCCTTAGATTGGATACGTGAAAAACATTGTGCACACCACCAAGTTCATCAGGTAGATTTAATTCATAGGCTACTGGGCCGATCCTTCTGACAATTTCAAAAGGCCCCACATAGCGAGGTTCAACTTTCCTCATTTCCCAAAGCGTATAACTCCCTTCCAGGGAGATACCTTTAGCAAAACTTTATCTCCTTCCTGAAATTCAAGTGGCTTGCGGTGTTTATCAACGTAGCTTTCTGGCGATCCCTGGCAGCAGCCATGCGTTCTCTTATCTAGAAAATTTTCTCATGAGTTTCAAAGATCAATTCTGGGCCAGTAAGTTGACTATCTCTAACTTCTGCCCAGCAAAGCGGTGATCTATATTTACGTCCATATAAGGCCTCGAATGGTGCCGCCTTGATGCTCGAATGATAGCTATTATATATGAGAACTCTACTAAAGGTAGATGACCTTACCAGTTATTTCCAAAATCAATAACACAAGCCCTAAGCATATCCTAAAGTGTCTGTATGGTTCTTTCACTTTGGCCACCAGTCTGAGGGTGATAGGCTGTGCTCATATCTAGGCGAGTGCCTAGAGCTTTCTGAAGTTTATCCCAAAAGATAGATGTAAATCATGCGTCACGATCAGAAATGATAGACACTGGCACTCCGTGTCTAGAGATAATTTCTTTGATGTAAATCCTTGCAAGCTTCTCCATCTTGTCTTTCTCATGAATGGGTATGAAATGAGCTGATTTGGTGAGACGGTCAACAATAACCCAAGTAGTGTCATTGCCCGTTTGAGATTTGGGTAAGCCAGTGACGAAATCCATGGTTATCATTTCCCACTTTCACACGGGGACTTCTGGTTGGGTCAACATTCCTGAAGGCTTTTGGTATTCGACCTTGACTTTAGAACAAGTCAAACACTTTGAGACATAAGTCGCAATATCTGCCTTCATTCTTGGCCACCAGTAAACAAGCTTCAAGTCGTAATACATCTTATCTACACCTGGGTGGATAGATTACCTAGACTTGTGGGCTTCATCCATGATCAAGCTTCTAAGATTCCCGTATAGGGGTATCCAAATCCTTTCTGCTATAAAGCGTACTCCATCTGAATGAACTTCAAACTGTTGGTCTAGCCCCGGAGGTTTTCATCTTTAGTGTTTTCTTCTTTCAATGCTTCAGTCTGTGCATTCAGAATTTGTGCCGGTAGGTTGCTTTGAATGGTAAGTTGTAGGGCTCGTACTCTACGAGGTTTCGTATGTTCTTTCCTACTCAAAGCATCAGCCACAACATTTGCTTTACCAGGATGGTACTTGATGGCACAATCATAATCGTTTAGTAGTTCAAGCCATCTCCTCTGTCTCATATTCATCTCTTTTTGATTATACAAGTATTGAAGACTCTTGTGGTCGGTATAGATAGTGCACTTAGTACCGTACATGTAGTGTCTCCATAGTTTAAGAGCAAGCACAATGCTCCTAGTTCTAGATCATGAGTTGCATAGTTCTTTACATGAGCCTTTAACTGTCTTGAGGCATAGGCTATGACTTTGTCTCGTTGCATCAAAACACATACCAGTCCCTGAACAAAAGCATCACAGTAGACTACAAAGTCTTCAATGCCGTCAGGTAAGGATAGTATTGGTGCACTGCATAACTTCTGTTTCAGTGTTTGAAAAGCAGCCTCTTGCTTAAGTCCCCATGATATGCTACTCCCTTTGGGTGAGCATGGTCAATGGTTGAGCTATCTTGGAGAATCCTTCGATAAATCTCCTATAATAGCCGGCTAGGCCAAGAAATTGTCTAATTTTGTTGGATTAGAAGGTGTAGGCCAACTTTTGATGGATTCAATTTTAGCTGGGTCTACATGAATGCCATTAGCATCAATCACATGACCAAGGAATTGAACGTCTTTTATCCAGAAATCACATTTTGAGAACTTAGCATGGAGCTCCTCTCTCTTTAGTAATTCAAGGATCAATCTTAGATGTTCCTCATGCTCATGCTCATTTTTAGAATAGATCAAGATGTCATCAATGAAGACAATGACAAACTTGTCTAGATAAGGCTTGCATACACGATTCATGAGGTCCATGAATACGGCAGGTGCATTTGTTAGCCCAAACGGCATGACTGTGAACTCGAAGTGACTGTATCGAGTTCTGAAAGCCGTCTTCATAATATCTTCATCCCTGACTCTCAGCTAATGATAGCCGCTTCTAAGATCTATCTTTGAATAAATGCTTGAACCTTGAAGTTGGTCGAATAAGTCGTCAATACGTGGCAAGGGATAACGGTTCTTGATTGTCACTTTTTTCAGTTCTCGATAATCAATGCACATCCGGAAGGTTCCGTCTTTCTTCTTTACAAACAACACCGGTGCTCCCCATGGTGACGAGCTAGGTCTGATGAATCCTTTATCCAGGAGTTCCCTAAGCTGGTCAGATAGTTCTTTTAGTTTAGAAGATGCGAGACGGTATGGTGCCCGAGCTATAGGTGTAGCTCCAGGTGTTAACTCAATTGAGAACTCGACCTCTCTTCTAGGGGGCAAACCAGGCAGTTCATCAGGGAACACTTCAGGAAATTCCCTGACGACTGGTACATCTTCAATCTTCCTCTCCTTCTTATCTTTATCAGTGACTAAGGCTAGGACAGCAGTGTGTCCTTTTCGAAGATACTTTGAGCCTTCAAGTAGGAAATAACTCCCATCACAACACCAGTCTTATCTCCCTCAACACACAGGACTTCATCATTTGGTAGGGGTATGCGAATCATTTTGTCTTTACATACAATTTCTGTGGAGTTTTGGATAGCCAATCCATACCAACTACCACATCAAAGCTTCCCAAAGTAATGGGCATGAGGTCTATTGGTAGGATATGACCTGATAAACCTAGTGTACAGTTTTTCAGAATTTGTGATGCCATCAAGGATTTACCATTTGCTAATTCTACTACATATGACTCATCTAGGGGTACAGGTTCCACATTCAAGTGCTTATAGAAAGTATTGGATACGAAGCTTCTATCAGTTCCCGTGTCAAATAAAACTATAGCATAAACATCATTTACCAAAAATTTTCCCATAATAATGTTAGGGTCTTTTAGAGCCTCACCATTGCCAATCACGAAGGCTCTATCCTTGGCTGTATCTTTCTTTTCCCCAGTGCAATCTCTGGCAACATGGCCCTTTTCTCCACATCTTAAACACGTAACTCCCTTCTTACCATCATTCTGCTGATTACTATCTTTTTTCCTTGATCTTGAGTCTTGGTCCTACATTCAGGAGCAGTGTGCCCCTTCTGTGGCATTTGTAGCAAATGACTGCAGTACACTTGCCATGGTGACGCTGTTACACCTCTGACATCTAGGCGGAATGCCCTGATTGTCACTTTTCTTTTCTGGATGTTGCTTCTTGTTTGCACCTTGATTCTCACTTTCTTTAGAATCTTCGAACTTTCTCTTTCCTGAGCTTTCAGCAGCAGCACCTTACCCTTGATCCTTGGTGGCAACTTCCCTTGAGCCACAGCCTCATTAGTCAGCTTGTGAGCTATCTAATGGCCTGTTGGATTGAAGTTGGGTTGGAGGAAGTGACGATAGACTGAATGACTGGAGATACTCTACGAATATAGCCTTCAAATCTTCTGTGAGCAGGCTCCATCATATGTGGGTACAAAGTTGCGTACTCATGATTCTCGATGGTATAAGTTTCAATCTCAGATCCCACCATCTTGTGGTTCCAGCACTCTGTTTCAAACTTTTGTACTTCTTCCCTCGGATAGTACTCTTCCCTCATCAGTTGTTTGAATTCATCCCAAGCCATAGCATTGGCTAGTAGGAGAGTAAGTCTTGAAACTTCAGTCTTCCAGAACGAGAGTGCAGCTCCACTCAATGCTCCTGAGGCATACTTTGTCCTATTCGCATCTGGACATTCAGATATAGCAAAGATGGACTCATATTTCTCAAACCACCTTATGAGCCCAATGGCCCCTTCTGCCCCAGTGAAGATATCGGGCTTGCAGTCTAGGAACTTCTATAGGAATAGTGATGACCATTCTAAGCAGCCTGAATGGCTAGGGCTGAAGCAACACCTTGATTGACCAAAACTTGTATTTCTTTAGGAGTCATCCCTCTTGGGACAATTCCTCTACCGCGTCCTCTACCTCTGCCTCTGCCTCTGCCCGCTGATGCGTCCATCTATCATGAAATTGTTTGGTGAGAATTCACACTTTGATATATTCAATAGATGCATTCTATATCAAATATTCAAAGTATGGACAACTACTGTAAGATAGATGGGAATTTAAGAAAACTGGGTTTTCAATTAAATTCAGCAAGGCACGAGTACTAGGGAAACAAGTCTCTCTTTAGGTTAGGACAAGCGTAGCTTAGACTAAAAAATTTGCTCCAAAATCCATCTTCGTCAGGATTTATCTCTGGTACAGGCACAAGGTCATTAGCTGAAGCTTTCTCTAGTTCGTCTACATGGTGGCTCCTCTGGTCAGTAGTTCGTTCTTAGTTTCCTTCCTCTAGAATCGTTTAACATTCTCGTTGTAGAAGCATATAACTTCTTAATCCTAGTCGATCTCTAACTAAGGAAATTTACTTTGTGCAACTATTGTGTGTGGCTATAGGCTAGATGCAATTCCTAACTCATTATAACCAATGGCTCTGATACCAATCTGTCACACCCTCAAATTCGGGTCTGGAATTTATCACAGAGGAGTGAACAAACAGGATCGAACACATTAGTCACACATGAGATGCAGTTATCTATATGACCCTACGTGCATGTCCATAAGCTCCTAGTAGATACCTGAGAATACATGTAAAATCAAGTGTCAACACAGGGTTGGTGAGTTCATAGGTGAGTAAAACATAAATGATAAACCATTAATTATCATCAAAGTAGGATTTACTGTAAAAGTGTGAGTATAAACTACCCACTGGTATCACTTATATATGAATAGCCTGTCGGAACCTTTTATAAGGTGAACCCGCTATCCCACATACTAACTAAGTACAAGCCAACAAATCCTTCACATAGGAATTGCCCATGTATCATAGTTTATTATCCTTTTTATGTGTATATTATATTAGTTAATAATTTCAAATCAGAGGAAGCAAATCCTCCTTTACATTTATCCTCATATAGGTTGTAAGTGGAACTATAATGGCAAACTTTACACATAGTGCACATCTACCTTCTCAACACAAAACAGTCATCCCGAATGACTTATAAGATCTTTGTGCATCTTGGTAAGGACCACATGTCCAAACCTTTGTGGGGGTAAGTCACACCCCGATAGTACTATCCAAAAGATCCCTGCTTGTTAATAGTCTAGTATACAGAGAAGGGTTTTCATTGTAACCATATATAATCATAAATGTGATCAATTATTATTTAACATAATACACAAAAATAATTTGAAATTTCAATTACAACATGTATTCCTCCCCAAAATATTTAAATGATTTAAAAGGGGAATAGTTAAGTATGAACTCACCTCAGTTCTTGTGTGGTGTTGACAAGCTAGTAAATTCCTCCTAAGGAATTATAATACACATAAGCAAATAGATACAAATCCATAACCTAAATAAGTTAGATCTTGAACCTGGAGTTCAATTGATCTAGGGTTTGGTTTTCTGGGATTTGTTATAAACATATAATTAAATCATTTAGTTATTTTTGTTAATTCTTTAATAACTAAAGATTTGCATTTCATAATATTTGATTAATTTAATAATGATTTTAACATATCATTATGTTCTAAATAAATT
This sequence comes from Flaveria linearis, assembly GCA_024085815.1. Taxonomy (NCBI): domain Eukaryota; kingdom Viridiplantae; phylum Streptophyta; class Magnoliopsida; order Asterales; family Asteraceae; genus Flaveria; species Flaveria linearis. The sequence continues at coordinate 68,905,364 of CM044010.1, read as the reverse complement.
TTAGACATTATTTAAATAGTAAGTTTGTATTTAATTTAGTAAGATTTTATAATTAAATTTATGAAATCTAATTTGTATTTATCTTATCAAATAAGTAATGTTTTACATAAAAATGTTAAGATGTTTTATTAAATAAATTTCCAGAAATTCATTTGATAACTTTTAAAATAAAGGAAGTTTATAAAAGTTATTTTTATAATTTTTAGGAATTTTTATATATTTTTAAAGGCTGGAAAAGGCATTTAAAAAAATAATTGAGGGTGCCCGGTGTGACATCCGGTGATTTTCCGTTAGCAAACTCCTTTAGTTCCGTTAAGTTTTACATACACGCGTCGTAAGCACACACTAGTTGTCGTTTGACGTTGGTGACTTAATAATAATTAGTAATGTTAATTTAATAATAATCTAGTGGATTAAATGATTATTATGTTATGCTTATGTGTTTACGCGATTTAAAGACTATTCGGGAATTTTATCGCGTAACGCGGAAACGCGCGTGTTATTTCGTATGTCTTGTGTTTTTACAAAATAAAATATATGTGTTATCATTAGTTTATATATTCATATTATTAAGTTAAAAACACATTACAAAGAGTTTAAAAGTTAAATTTTATAAAATACAAAAGGCAAGGGTTTAAAAGGGGCATTCTTGTAAATTGGCTAAAATAAAACACAACAAACCCAACCCTTTCCCCCATATGACCGACCTGCAGCCCTCTCCCTCCCTCTCTGCGTTTTTCAATCTACAACCCTCAAATCTTCATGGTTTTGATCGATTTCAAGTGCTAGAACGCGATTTGGATCTTCATTAACAAGTATACACGCGAATTGAAGGTTAGTTTTGATGTTTTTGTGGGTTTCTTGATATGGCCGAACCATGGCTGCGAATTGGGTGTTCAATAGGATGAAATTTTGATGTTTTGATGTTGTTCACATGTTAGTTAGGTTGTATATATGTTGTTTAGAGTTGATTATGCAAGAAAACAACACTTTTGTTTGATTGATTATGAAACTTGATGAACATGAACCCTAATTCAAAAATTTTGGGGCTTTTATGGAATTGATTGTTGTTTGATGTTGTTTGGATGTTAATTAGTTAGTATGAATGCTAGGAAACATGAATCATGCAAGAAATTGGTGAATTGAGAACTTTGTTCATAGGTTACTAAAAATGGTAACTTTTATGCATGAACTTGATAATTCAAGGATGAATTGGTGTTATTAGGGTGTTAATGATGCTGTATGGACATTGGGATTATGATATGAATGCTAGATTGATGCTATGAATGCTAGAAATTTTAGGTTGGATGTTGTTGTTCATATATGCCAAAAGTAGAAACTTTTTTAGATATGAATTGATGAATTAGGTTGGTTTGATGTTGTTGATCATGCTTGGATGTTGTTATGAGCTTGAAATAGTATATTATTGATGAATTGTATGTTCATTGGGTGTTTAGTAGGTTTTGGGATAAACTTTCCCAAAATGGAAACTTTATTTTGGATGAACATTGGATATTGGAAATTTGACATGTTCATGACATTAGGATCATGCTTGAATGCTTGTTGTGGATGCCTAATATGTTAGATCTGAGATTTGGGTTGTATGGAATGTTTAGTAGGTTATTGGGTGATTTATGCACTTTGATGATCATGTATGATTTGGTATGTTGATTAGTAACTAGGACATCATTTGGGACTGGAAATTGATCATATTGATGTATGTGGTATGTATTGGACATATTGAATGTGTTGTGATTAGTATGGATGATTATTTGGTAGATTATCTGTTTTGACCCATATGTGCTAAATCATAATTATAGGTTATAAAAGTAGGTTATGCATGATCTAACCTGTTATATGATACACTAGTTGTGTTATGAACACACTGAGTATGCTAGATGCTAGGAACTTACATGACTTGTATGATATATGCTCATGTCTGTATAAATGGTTTACAACACATAATGTCACCAACGGGTCAAACGGGTCAACTGGGTCAAACATGTCTATTCTTCTAAAACCTTGAGTCCTTGGTTATAGTGCACTTAGGGTTTCTCATATTCACTGTTTACACAAACTCATGTACTTACATGATCTAGGTAACCTTTGAGGGTTGACTGTCCACTTTGTCTTTCAAGTAAACTCTAGTACTCAATACGCGTATCAGGTGAGTTCATGCCCCACTGTTTTATTAAATCTCTTTTGGGGGAGATAGCATACTGGTAATGTTACAAACGCTTTTTATTTAAGATGTGTATGATATTAATATAGTGCTGTTTACCATGATAAAGTCCTCACACTTTCAAATTGTTAATATTGAATAGCGGGGAAACTTGGGTAGTACTACTGGGTCTGACGAGCCCCACCTGTGTGACTCGAGGTCAACCGGGTGCAATTTGTCCTATGATTATTCGTCACGATATGGTGAAGTCGTGACGGGAGGCAAACATAACACAGTCAGCTTCAATGTCGAAATCACTATGTATTAATATCAATTTGTTAATGGACTAGCTAGCTATTACAATGCACATGCTTATTTATACGCTATTGATAAACTGTTATGTTTATACGCAAACTATTGAACTCACCAACCATGTGTTGACTTTTTAGTATGCTATTCTCAGGTCGTTAATCTGGATCGCTGATAGGAGCACTACACGAGTCAGCATGCATTTTAGAGATTTAGACTTCAAATATAATTACTCGTCTTTTATTTATGGTTTAAAATACTTGGTTGGCACTTGTTTTGCCATATGTTCCTTTCATTTGTTTTGGGTTGTTTTATTTACTTTACGCTTCCGCATGTCTTTTAAAGTTTAAACTCTGGTTGGGTTTACGTTAAACGTAGCATATAGAGTCGTTCCGAGTAACTATTGACTGTGATCCTGGTTTGTTCACACGCCTCGCGGTAAAACTCCGCACGTGGATTTTGAGGGTGTGACAGAATGGTATCAGAGCCACTCCTGTGTCGTTCGGGGTGTGGGACATACTTCACCAAGGATGGTGACTTCTCGGGCTCATCGAGGACGATGAGTCCAAACAGGGGTGCTTGTGACACCCTACACATATCCCACATCGGCCGTGGACAGGAGAGATTCCTGGTTCATAAGGAATGTCTGGCCTCTAATATTAACAACGCGTTTTGGGCGTATTGGCTGTGATGAGAGGAGAACTCCACAGTTAAGCGTACACAGGTGGGAGCAATCCAGAGATGGGTGACCTCCCTGGGAAGTTTTCACTCGGGCAACCAAAAGCAAATCCGTGAGCTCCTCGTGGGCGAAGCGACCAATATTGTTGGTGTGAGAGGCCGGGTGTTACACCCGGGGTCGAACCCGGGACCTCAAAGTTTGAAAGTGGACATGGAACCGGTGAACCAGGCATACAACGCGATATAAGCCGGTTCCAAATTCTTTTAAACACAATCCCAAGGTTTCCCCCAAATCAAGAACCCTAGAATCTTTTCATTCCAAATCGAAGATCAATTCGATTCTGTAATCAAATTAACCATGGGGCTTTTACTCCCATGCTTATACGAATCTATTCATGTGTTTAATTTACTCGAAGTAAGATAGATTGATGATGAACACTCGATGAACAGGTCGTGGCTTATGTCGAATCACAGGTTGAGAAATAGATGAAGATAATCCAATTAACTTCGTGGGTAGCTTCTAATATTGGTCAGGACTAAAAGCGCTCTACCAATTTTGATTGATTTGGCTTAGAACAGTGATTTAGATTAAGTTGCAGGTCGACGATGAAGGTGATGATAGAATGTGGTGTTTGTGCGTTTCGGATGGAATTGGAAATGGTAGTTGATTAGGAACAGATAGACTTTCATTTATATTCAATTAATTAGGTTATTGTTGGTGTTAGTGGACGATCGTGGCCAGGTTGCTCGGCCGAAAGTGGTTTGATTCCAAATCGCACTATTCGCCTCAGATTTTTAAATTGAAGTGGGGCTCGAGTTCGAATCTCCCATGTGAGATGGTCGGTAGTGTTTAATTAAGCTGGAACCGATTAATTTGAGGTGTTTGGTCTCGCCGGAGATACGGCCGGAGATCGGCCGGAGGAACAGGGTCGACGGGCGGGGGTTTGGGTTATAAAATGTTACACTTTTGGTCCCTGTAGTTTATATGGGTTATTATTTTTGCATAAAACTTCTTTTAAAGTTTCAAAAATGGCAAAACTAACCCCCTAACTTAAATCCAATTTTTATACATATTTATTTTCTTAATAATTCTTACAAATTATTAATAGCAATATTATTATTATTATTATTATCATTATTATTATTATTATAATTGTTGAAATTAACATCAACTTATTTAAACTTAATTGTTTATAAAATTAACTTTTAATTAATAAAAATATGAGATGTTACAGTTTAAACCCTAGTCTAAATGGTAATTTGAGGATACCCATAAGTTTAATTTGATTATCATTGAAGATTGCCCATCCATTATGCACCTACGGCTGCGGCCTGTTCTTCGTGCGATCTTGACAACATTTCAAATCAAACCAGGTAATTAAATGTGGCAATGAACTCGATTTTAGTCAGGGATCAAAAGCCCCAAGTTTGATTTCATTAACAATCACGAAATGGAGTTTAATTGGAATCAAATCGAAGTTAGGGTTCTTGAATTTGGGGGCACCTTGTTAACATAGCTTAAAAGAATTTGGAACCGGGTTATTTCACGGCTGTAAGCCTATGGTTCACTGGTTAAGACTCTTGCACATTCAACATGGGGTCCCGGTTCGAACCCGAGCACCCTCATGCAATTTTTTAAAAGCCTTTTAAGCTTAATTTAATTATAGAAAAATTTCAATAAATATAGAAATGATTTTTCCAAACTTCTAATATTTTTTAAAATCATCTAAATATTTTCTGTAAAATTACTTTTGTAAAATCTTTGAACATTTTATTATAAAATTTATTTACTAATGTTATAACTAAACATATTTAATGATTTATAAACTTGTTAGATTTTTAAGACACCATATTATTTTCTATAAATTTATTTAATAAAATATTTTAATGTTTTTATTAATAGTTTAGACAAATAATATATTTAGTTTATTTTTTTTTGTTATATATATAAAATAGACTTTAAATAGCGGTTTAAATCACTAAAATATTTGTTCAACAATATCTATATATTTTATAAATAATGATTATTTTTAAAGTTATAAAAGTTATTCCAACTTATAACTAAAATTTAATGCAGATAATTTTGTTCCCTTTGCATTTATATATACAAAAAATGTACAATTAGTATATTCTATTTGCAAGCTATTAAAAATACCTAAAGTGGTAAATCCTTTATTAAAATATTTAACCTACTTATAAAAATCCTCAAATTCCACCTAAAACCCTAGTTCACGTTAAAACATTAAAACTTTAACCTTGTGAATGTATATATTTAGGTGCCTTGTGACGATTAATCTTGGAACGACGTTTATTATTCTTATTAATCTTCATTGCATACTTATTTGACATGTGAGTATTTCCATACCCCTTTTTCTTATTTTTCACACTTTGGGGTGAAACATGTTAACTTATATTATTGCACTTGTAAGCTTGTTTGAGACTTGTAAACTTTATGGCAATTCATCATGTAAGTTGTGGTTAGTTAAACTTTTGTGGTTACCATGTTATGGCGTTATATGTACAATCATTAACTATTGCTAGCCTAGCGAAGTCATAGATCTATGGGCCAGAAAAGCCTGCTTGGTTGATCCAAGTACACTTAGCTAATCGTATAATATTGTAAACGTTTGAGACTTGTAAAACTTTGTCGAGGTTTGATGTTGCATTGTTCATAACATCCCTAATCACTTTATTCACTAACTTATGACTTGAATTGCCAACTTTTATATATTCTATGTATTGAAAACTATGGAAGGCTCATCAACATTTTATGTTGACCTTTTATTTTTAACATGTTTCAGGAAATACTCAAGCTTGATTTCTACTCTTAGAAGCTTACACATCTAGGATGGACCTAGATAAATAAATCAATAAAATGACTTGTTATGTTTATTTTAATTTCTTTGAGACTTATGATTGTGATGATACAATTGGAACTTATGATTATATTTGGATTTAATAATAGCGTTATGTGGCTGTGAACGATCTTAACTCTTACACTTCTACGATTCCGCCGTCAAGGTTGGGGTGTGACAGATTGGTATCAAGGTTGGGATTTAGGTTATTATATATGGTGACCTAGACTATAGTTGCATGAACCTCATAGAAAGAACCTTATAAACTTGTGCTTACTTATTATTGCATGTCACATGATGCTATTTACTTAGGGATGCCTTTTGTGCAATATGATGCCCTTAGATAGGTGTTCCTTATAATTAATTACCTTGGTTACTTGTCTCCCTAAACTTAACTTTAACTCTTTGATTCTCCCCGACAAATGGACTTCCTAAACCTATTCTCAACGACATGTGAAATCTACACTTATCATCTGGGTTCAAGTCCTTAGACTCTATGTCTAATCTATGAAAATCTCATCAAGGTTTTGATTCCATGAGCCAAAGAAATTTGTGTGACACATAGACACATGTATTCTGGATTTCCTGGCAAAAGGCCTTCGGGCTAAGGCAAGCATATCGTATAAATCTCATTGTGAGACCAGTTATGCTTACCTGGGGATTTCTGGGATGAGTGATAAACTATGGTCAACATACACAAGTTTCTAAGGCGAATGGGTCAATTTACCTTGACGTGTCAAAGATTCCAAATGGTAATGCATTACCAAATGGAATCATCCGAGTTATAATTAAAATACAAAAATCTTTGATTCCTTGAATTGGTTTATCACCAAAACCCTAATACCTTCTCATTCTTATCATACAGAATGTTCTTGTTGATATTGAACTCGTCTTACATTTCAACTATTACGTTTAAATATCGTTATACGTTGGATGCTTCATGGAACTACCTCTATACCTTGACCAACGTGTACATGGATCTTAATATATCCAAAGATATTGGGAATTTAAAACGAATGTCTTCAAAACCCTAAATTGTTACTTATGGTTTTCAAATCTCCTTAAAAATGTGTCTCATAACTAAAGACATGAAATGCTGTAAGGTGAAATTTCTATCCCGTGATACTTTGTCTAGACAAAGTGTAAATAGTGATCCGATTCGACCATTGAATCCGTTTACTTGACTTGGAATACAAGAGATAAATGATCACTTATAGGTACGCGTGTCTTCAATAAGGTTATGGTTGACCTCATATCTTGAGGAGTTCATGTATTTCCCTTCGATTGTGAATTGAATGTTCACATATCATTGTGATGTTGAATTATTCTTGTCCTTGATTTCGTCTTCCCGATTTACACCATCCAAGATTCGAACACCATCATAACTAATTCTGTTATCTCGAACTTTGACCTTAAACCTTGTAAGCATGATTTCCTTTTTGTTACATTGATGTAACTTGAAATTTTCTAAATTTCTAATTGTTATACTTTTCCTTTCGTTGTTAAGTTGAACTTTGAACCGTTTGCACTGTGAGAGATGCAAGAGTTGCAAGTCAACCTATGACTAAGAACACTCGTATCTCCTAAATGATTCTAACTCATCAAAACAGGGGTGATTCCCTTACTTTGGTGATGATTCTTCATTCGTTTTGATAAATGGTTTCCAATTGTGTGTTTTTTGAAATTTCATCCTCTGGATCAAGGTGATTTCCTTATCATGAGGACTGACTCCAATTACTTTCTTCGGAACTTGCATTTCACGAATGACATGATCTCACCAAAATAGGATTGAAACCCGTACTTTGGTGACAAATGTCAATCTTCGATTGTTTTCTTGTTATTATGAAGCTCAAATCATCAAGATATGTGTGAATTCCATACCTCGATGATAAATTCATTTTATGGATTGTATTTTCTCAAATGAAACGACCTCATCAAAGTAGGAGTGAATTCTGGATTTTGATGAAGAAGTTCATCTTGTTATATTTTGCTTTTGTAAAACTCCACCGTTAAGATAGGAGTGATTTCCTTACCTTAATGGTGAGTTACCTCGTCTTATTTCTGTGGATCCTCAATAATGGGTTAGGATCAAACTTTTTGATTTGGTAAGTTAGGAGTCATACTTTGGGAAATACACCATTAAGCTAGGAGTGAAAACCACACCTTGATGGCTATTCTCCCTTCTTGATCTCAAATTTACCCAAGTTTTAATTAAGTGACAAGAGACATGTAGTAACTTAAAGGGTGAATCAATGTTAGTATTTCGACCTATCAAGCCAAAGCATGATTTCTGAACTTGAAAGAAGACCCGATCGCTCTAGGTTAACTATGATTCCGAGCTTGGAGCATTTAAATTCTTAAATCGATTTCATTCCCTTTATCCTTATGTTTTGATTTGATCTAGCTATATGGAACCATTCATTCCTTACTTATCGACTTTCATTTTGAGTATCATCAAAACCTGATTGCGCGATGGTAGCCTTCTTAAACAATCTTTCTGCTAAATTAAGACATTATCAACTTGTGTTCATGTCTTTCTAGACACACGAATGTTCTCAGCTATGCTTATGGGTTTGTTGAACTGCGTATGTAAACTGTACTTGGAGATTTGCTACCTTGCAAAACATGGTTACAAATGCATTTCTTATTATTTGTGTCACTTCTTGAATCGCTTTTGAATCCTTAACCTTGGAAATCTTTAAAACTCTATCTTGATTTCGATCTACGAGACTCATTATTACTTTCATTGTGACGCGGATATGGAGATTCATAAATTTTGTAATTTGTAGTCATGGGTTTGGCACAAAAGAAAAGACATAACATGGTATATGTCCAAGTGTCTCACCTCCATATATGACAAAGCCTAACATCCATGTTCCTGAGAATCTCCTGTTTAACTTTTCATCACAAAAATGCCTCTTATCTTAGATGTCAGGATGGCAATTGGTGTATTATAGACTGATTGACTAATTCCATATTGACTTATGTGGGATAACGGGTCAAGAAATTGACTTGTACCTATCTCAAATAATCATTTACCGTGGTACGTCGTTAAACATCGATCGTTAGTTTGGATGATCGATTCATTTTCCTGCTATTAGCAATGTTCCTAAGCATCGTTGTGAACTCATCTTAAAATCTTCGCATATCGTATTATGCTTAGTCTGATGGTTTGGTCAAAGGAGCAATACATATTCATAAGATATGTGTTAAGATCGTTTCGTTATAAATAGTGACGTTTGGGATTCTTAAATTCCGACGGTCAAACCTTTCATACAATTGTTGGTCTTTTATTGATTTCGAGACATCACTTTACTACAAAACTACATTCTAGACGTTGTGGCTTATAAGTCTAACATACCCCGGTAACTCGCCATCATTTCCAACGTTTTATCTCAAAACGTATCGCATTTCACTGAAAAAGTTCAAATTGGCATGCGTTATTTCAAGAGACTTGTAAGATTCCATAAAGTGAAACAACTCATCTGTAATCAAACGTCTATCACTGGCCGTTGTATACTTACCTTTCATTATAACTCCTTTTGTTCATTTAAGTTCATTCTTAATTTCGGGATCAAATTCTTTTAAGTTGGGGAGACTGTAACATCTCGTATCATATTTTTGTTAACTAAAAGTTAACTTCGTTTATTTTATAAGGGTCATATTGTCAACTATGGAATTCATCTGTTATTTATGCTTATTCTTTTAGTTGTCATTAAATTTTAGTGTTTGAAAGTTAAAAAATAAAATATTAAATAATAATAATTATGATGATGATGATGATAATAATAATAATAATAATAATAATAATAATAATAATAATAATAATAATAATAATAATAATAACATTTTATAAAGTTATTAAAAATGTTTAAAACTTAAATTAAGTTAAGGGGTTGGTTTGTCAATTTATAAACTTTAAAAGAAAGTTTAAGCATAAAATAATAAACATTCAAAAGTGTAAGGGCTGTTTGTGTAAATTTTATTAAATCCCAAACCAAAACCCCCCAACCCCTGATTTTCCGGCCAACCCTCCAGCCACCGCCGGAGCGGCTCCGGCCAACCCCAAAAAAAATATCAAAATCCTTTGTTTTTCGATTAAAAACCGCTTCCAAACGCTTCTAGAACATGTTTCGGACCACTAAGTACACTTAAATTCGAATTAAGGACAATAACGGGTGTCGATTTGGACTTAGTAACCGTCGGCCACACCCTTGAACCGTTCAAGCAATTAAACCCAATAATAACTCAATTAATCAAACCTAAACGATCATCTATCTGTTCCTAAGCTAGCACTATTCTCAATTTCATCTGAAAAACCACACAAACACCTCGTTCGACTCCCTCTAAACCGCGACCTGCAACCTTGTCGAAATCCAAACCCCGGCCGTCTACACTGAAATTGATAAGGGGCTTCTAGTCTAAATGGTAATTTGAAGATACCCACAAGTTTAATTTGATTATCATTGAAGATTGCCCATCCATTGTGCACCTACGGTTGCGGCCTGTTCTTCGTGCGATCTTGACAACATTTCAAATCAAACCAAGTAATTAAATGTGGCAATGAACTCGATTTTAGTCAGGGATCAAAAGCCCCAAGTTTGATTTCATTAACAATCACGAAATGGAGTTTAATTAGAATCAAATCGAAGTTAGGGTTCTTGAATTTAGGGGCACCTTGTTAACATAGCTTAAAAGAATTTGGAACCGGTTATTTCACGGCTGTAAGCCTATGGTTCACTGGTTAAGACTCTTGCACATTCAACATGGGGTCCCGGGTTCGAACCCGAGCACCCTCATGCAATTTTTTTAAAAGCCTTTTAAGCTTAATTTAATTATAGAAAAATTTCAATAAACATAGAAATGATTTTTCCAAACTTCTAATATTTTTTAAAATCATCTAAATATTTTCTGTAAATTTATTTTTGTAAAATCTTTTAACATTTATTATAAAATTTATTTACTAATGTTATAAATAAATATATTTAATGATTTATAAACTTGTTAGATTTTTAAGACACCATATTATTTTCTGTAAATTTATTTAATAAAATATTTTAATATTTTTATTAAATAGTTTAGACAAATAATATATTTAGTTTATTTCTTTTGTTATATATATAAAATAGACTTTAAATAGCAGTTTAAATCACTAAAATATTTATTCAACAATATCTATATATATTTATAAATGATGATTATTTTTAAAGTTATGAAAGTTATTCCAACTTATAACTAAAATTTAATGCAAATAATTTTGTTCCTTTTGCATTTCTATATACAAAAAATGTACTATAGTATATTCTATTTGCAATCTATTAAAAATACCTAAAGTGGTAAATCCTTTATTAAAATATTTAACCTAGTTATAAAAATCCCCAAATTCCACCTAAAACCCTAGTTCACGTTAAAACATTAAAACTTTAACCTTGTGAATGTATATATATTTAGGTGTCTTGTGACGATTCATCTTGGAACGACGTTTATTATTCTTATTAATCTTCATTGCATACTTATTTGACATGTGAGTATTTCCATACCCTTTTTCTTATTTTCACACTTTGAGGTGAAACATGTTAACTTATATTATTGCACTTGTAAACTTGTTTGAGACTTGTAAACTTTATGGCAATTCATCATGTAAAGTTGTGGTTAGTTGAACTTTTGTGGTTACCATGTTTTGGCGTTATATGTACAATCATAAACTATTGCTAGCTAGTGAAGTCATAGATCTATGGGCCAGACAAGCCTGCTTGGTTGATCCAAGTACACTTAGCTAATTGTATAATATTGTAAACGTTTGAGACTTGTAAAACTTTATCGAGGTTTGATTGTTGCATTGTTCATAACATCTCTAATCACTTTATTCACTAACTTATGACTTGAATTTCCAACTTTTATATATTCTATGTATTGAAAATATGGAATGCTCACCAACATTTTTATGTTGACCTTTTATTTTTAACATGTTTCAGGAAATACTCAAGCTTGATTTCTACTCTTTGAAGCTTACACATCTAGGAATGGACCTAGATAAATAAATGAAATAAATGATACAATTGGAACTTATGATTAATATATTTAGATTTAATAAATAGCGTTATGTGGCTGTGAACGATGTTAACTCTCACACTTCGACGATTCCACTGTCAAGGTTGGGGTGTGACATAATTTATCATGTAAAGTTGTGGTTAGTTGAACTTTTGCGATTACCATGTTATGGCGTATATATGTACAATCATTAACTATTTCTAGCCTGGTGACGTCATAGATCTATGGGCCTGACAAGCCTACTTGGTTGATCCAAGTACACTTAGCTAATCGTATATACTTGTAAACGTTTGATACTTGTAAAAATCTGTCAAGGTTTGATTGTTACATTTGTTCATAACATCCCTAATTACTTATTTCACTAACTTATGACTTGAATTGCCATCTTTTATGTATTATGTATTGAAAACTATGGAAAGCTCACCAACAATTTTGTTGACCCTTTATTTTTAACATGTTTCAGGAATTACTCAAGTATGACTTTTCTACACTTTGAAGCTTATCACACCTAGGATTGGACTTAGAGAATTAAATGGATGATCTTGTTACTATTACCTTTTTACTCATGATGTATCTTTGTTTGAAACTTTTACTTGTAATGCTGTAAATGAATCTTATGATTAACATATTTGGATTTAATAAATAGCGTTATGTGGTTGTGAACGATCTTAACTCTCACATCTCGACGTTTCCACCGTCAAGGTTGGGGTGTGACAGATTGGTATCAGAGTCCATAACTATAGGGATTTAGGTTATTAGAAATGGTGACCTAGACTATAGTTTATGCATGAACCTTATAGAATGATATTCATATTCTTGTAAATATACATATGGTTTGCATGCTACATAATGCTATGCTTTCTTATGTGCAACTTGATGCCTTAGCATAGGATTGCCTTATAAATGTTTAAACTTTGTTACTTGTCTTCCCTAGACTTATCCTTGACTCTTTGATCCTCCCCAACTAATGAACTTTCCTAAACTTATTCTCGATGACATGTGGAATATACATTTATTATCATGGGTTAATTCCTTAGACTCTATGTCTAATCTATGAAAATCTCATCAAGGTTTTGATTTCATGAACCTAAGAAATTTGTGTGACACATAGACACCTGTATTCTGGATTTCCTGGCAAAAGGCCTTCGGGCTAAGGCAAGCATATCGTATAAATCTCATTGCGAGACCAGTTATGCTTACCTGGGGATTCTGGGATGAGTGATAAACTATGGTCAACATACACAAATGTCTAAGGTAAATGGGTCAATTTACCTTGACGTGTCAATGTTTTCAAATGGTAGCGCGTTACCAAATGGAACCATCTGGTTTATATTCAAAATATTGAAAATCCTTGATTCTTGGACTGATTTATCATCGAAACTCTAATATCTTCTCATTCCTATCTTACGTAATGTGCCCGTTAATATTGAACTCGTTATACTCCTCAATTTCTACGTTTAAACATTATTATACGTTGTGTGCCTTATGAAACTAACTTATATCTTGACCAACGTGTACATGAATCTTAATATATCCAAAGATATTGGTCGTCTAAACCGAATGGTTTTCAAACCTTAAAATTGCTACTTAGGGTTTTTCAAATGTCCTTAAAGTGTGTCCCATAACTGAAATCATGCAATGCCGAAAGGTGGAATACCTGCATCTCGGGATACGTTGTCTAGGCAAGGTGCACACATAAATCTGATTCAACCGTTGGATCCGTTTATCTAACCTAGAACTCTTGAGATGAGTGACCACTTATACATACGCGTGTCTTCAATAAGGTTATGGTTGATCTCATATATTGAGAAGTCCATGTATTTCCCTTCGACTCATTGTGGTGTTGAATAATTCTTGTCCTTGATTTCATCTTCCTGATTTAAACCATTCAAGATTTGAACACCATCATAACTAATTCTATTATCTCGAACTTTGACCTTAAATCTTGTAAGCATGATTTCCTTTTGTTACATTGATGTCATTTGAAATTTCTGAATTTCTAATTGAGATACTTTTCCTTTTGTTGTTAAGTCGAACTTTGAACCGTTTGCACCGTGGGAGATGCAAGAGTTTGCAAGTCAACATATGACTAAGAACACTCGTATCTCCTAAATGATTCTAACTCATCAAAACAGGGTGATTCCCTTACTTTGGTGATGATTCTTTATTCTTTTCAATAAATGGTTTCCAATTGTGTGTGTTATGAAATTTCATCCTCTGGATTAGGGTGATTTCCTTATCTCGAGGACTGACTTCAATTATTCTCTTTGGAACTTGCATTTCACAAATGACATGAGCTCGTCAAAATAGGATTGAAACCCGTACTTTGGTGAAAAATGTTAATCTTCGATTGTTTTCTTGTTATTATGAAGCTCAATCATCAAGATAAGCGTGAAATCCATACCTTGATGATAATTACATTTTTATGGGTTGTATTTTCTCAAATGAAACGACCTCATCAAAGTAGGAGTGAATTCTAGATTTTGATGAAGAAGTTCATCTTGTTATATTTTGGTTTTTATAAAACTTCACCTTTAAGATAGGAGTGATTCAATGGTGAGTTACCTCGTCTTGTTTCCGTGGATCCTCAACAATGAGTTAGGATCAAACTTTTTGATTTGGTAAGTTAGGAGTCATACTTTGGGAAATACACCATCAAGCTAGGAATGATGTGACATCTCATAATTTTGTTAACTTGAAAGTTAACTTTGTTAAATTCTAAAAGGACCTTTTATGTCAATTTTGAAACTTTATGGAATTAATATGCTTGATAATTAATTTGGTGGATAACAAATTAATTTAATAAATAATGATAACATTATAAGTATTATAATGTTATTTATTATTATAAAATTTAAGATAATAATAATCTTAAATAAAATAATAATAATAATAATTATTATTATTATTATAATAACAATATTAATAATACTAATGATAATAACAATAATAATGTTAATAATAATATTAATGTTTACAACATTCGTTTATTATTATAAAACTTAGCATGAAGTAATAATAATAATAATAATAATAATAATAGTAAATTATTAAAAACATTAAAACTTTATGATAAATAAGTTAAGGGGGTTTTATGTCATTTTTATAAATTAAAAAGGAAAGTTTGTGCATAAAATAATAAAACATTAAAACTCAGGGACTAAATTGTAATTTAATTAATACTAAAACTAAACTTTAAGTTTCAAGTGACAACTTTTAAAAACCTCAGGGACTGTTTGTGTAATTTATTTAAAACTACCCAAACCGCCCCCCTTCTTCCCGTCGAGCACCCTTCGACCAAACTCCGGCCAAGCCTCCGGCGACCACCAAACCACAACCAAACATCAAATTAAATGCAATTAAACCCTTCTAGACTGTGAATCGAACATGCTACCATGTTTTAATTCGATTTTAAGTGATGTTAAGAGCATTCAAACATGAAACCGAAGTCCGTCTTTAACTTTAAAGCCGTTTGAGCATTTAATCCTAATTACAATCCAATTAAACTAGCATAAACAATAATATGATTGCCAGTAATCGAATACAACTTGCAATTGCGTCTGTAACACACAAAACCTCTCCTTTGATCCACTCTGAAGTCGCGACCCACACCTCACTCGAACACCACTATTCAGACCTCGGATCTTGAAATTATCAGAGGGCTTTCGTTCATCGAAGTAGTTGGAAGCTTCCTGTACAACGGATTTGATTATGGTCCTCATTTGCATCACAAACCCTACACCACCTCGTCGCGACTGTTCTTCGACATGAATCATTGATTTCAAACGATATGCGGGTAATTGAACGCACCATCACACTTGTTTTTAATGGAGATCAAAAGCCCCAAGATTAATTTTGTTAACATTGTCGATTTGGGGTTCAATTTTGGATTAATCGAATCTAGGGTTCATGTTGATTTGGGGGCTTTTCGTGCTTAGGTTTTTATAATTTGGAAACGGGGTGATATCACGGCTGTAGGCCTTGGTTCACCGGTTCCATGTCCACTTGCTAACTTTGAGGTCCCTGGTTCGACCCCGGGCACCCTCATTTTTTTTTTAGGGCTTTCTCAGCCTTAAATTATTTGTAGAAAAATTTTAATAGACATAAAAATGATTTTACAAACTTCTAATATTTTTAAAATCATCTAAATATTTTCTGTAAATTTATTTTGTAAAATCTTTTAATATTTTATTATAAAATTTATTTACTAATGTTATAACTAAATATATTTATTTATATAAAGAAAATGAGTTATAAACTTGTTAGATTTTTAAGACACCATATTATTTTCTGTAAATTTATTTAATAAAATATTTTAATATTTTTTATTAAATGGTTTAGATAAATAATATATTTAGTTTATTTTCTTATAAAATGGATTTTAAATAGTGGTTTACATCACTAAATTATTTGTTCAACAATATACATTTATAAATGACGATTATTATTTTAACTTACAACTAAATTTTATTACAAATAGTTTTTCCTTGTATTTCTATATACAAAATGTACACTTAGTATATTTCACTTGCTTTTTATTAAAACACATAAATGATAAATTTTGTGATAAAATATTTAACGTACTTACAAAATCCTTAAATTTCACCTAAAACCCTAGTTCGTGTTAAAACATTAAACTTATTATTAAAACGTTAACCTTGTGAATGTATATATATATATTTAGAGCCTTGTGACCATTCACATTAGAACGACGTCTATTATTCCCCTATTAATCATCATACTTATATTTATTTGCCAAGTGAGTATTTCCATACCCCTTTTTCTTATTTTCACACTTTGGGGTGAAACATGTTAACTTATATCATTGCACTTGTAAACTTATTCGAGACTTGTAAACTTTATGGCAATTCATCATGTAAAGTTGTGGTTAGTTGAACTTTTGTGGTTATCATGTTATGGCGTTATATGTATAATCATTAACTATTGCTAGCCTAGCGAAGTCATAGATCTATGGGCCAGACAAGCCTGCTTGGTTGATCCAAGTACACTTAGCTAATCGTATAATCTTGTAAACGTTTGAGACTTGTAAAACTTTATCGAGGTTTGATTGTTGCATTATTCATAACATCCCTAATCACTTAATTCACTAACTTATGACTTGAATTGCCATCTTTTATATATTCTATGTATTGAAAACTATGGAATGCTCACCAACATTTTTATGTTGACCTTTTATTTTTAACATGTTTCAGGAATAACCCAAGTATGCGTTCTACTCTTTGAAGCTTATCTCACTTAGGACTGGACTTAGAGAAATAAACAATGATCTTGTTACTTTCAATCTTGTATTCATGATGTATCTTTATTTGAGCCTTTACTTGTATTGTTACAATTGAATCTTGATTAATATATTTAGAATTAATAATAGCGTTATGTGGCTGTGAACAATCGTAACTCTCACACCTCGACGATTCCACCGTCAAGGTTGAGGTGTGACAAGTGAAAAGCACACCTTGGTGGCTATTCTCATTTCGTGATCTCAAACTTACCAAGGTTTTAATCAATTGACAAGAAACATGTAGTAACTTGAAGAGTGAATCAATGTTAGTGTTTCGACCTATCAAGCCAAAGCATGATTTCTGAACTTGAAAGAAGACCCGATCGCTCTAGGTTAATTTTGATTTCGAGCTTGGAGCATTTAAATTCTTAAATCGATTTCTTTCCCTTTATCCTCATGTTTTGATTTGATCTAGCTATATGGAACCATTTATTCCTTATTCATCGACTTTCATTTTGAGTCATCATTAAAACCTGATTGCGTGATGAAAGCCTTCTAAACAATCTTCCTGCCAAATAAAGACATTACCAACTTGTGTTCATGGCTTTCTAGTCACACGAATGTTCTCAGCTGTGCTTATGGGTTTGATGAACTGCGTATGCAAACTGTACTTGGAAATTTGCTACCTTGCAAAATATATTTACCAATGCATTTCCTATTGTTTGCGTCACTTCTTGAATCGCTTTTGAATCCTTAACCTTAGAAATCTTTAAAACTCTATCTTGATTTCGATCAACGAGAATTGTTATTACTTTCATTATGACGCGGATATGGAGGTTCATAAATTTTCGTAATTTGTAGTCATGGGTTTGGCATAAAAGAAAAGACATAACTTGGTATATGTCCAAGTGTCTCACCTTCTCATATGTCAAAGCCAAATATTCGTATTCTTAGGAATCTCCTGTTTAACTTTTCATCACTAAAATGCCTCTTACTTAAAATGTCATGGTGACAATTGATGCATTAAAGACCGATTGACTAATTTCATATTGTTTCATGTGGGATAACGGGTCGAGAAATTGACTTGTACCTATCTCGAATATTCGTATACCGTGGTATGGCGTTAAAACATCGATCGTTATTTTGGATGACCGATTCATTTTCTGTTTTTAGTAATGTTCCTAATCATTATTGTGAACTCATTTCAAAATCTTCGCATATCGTATTATCCTTAGTCTGATGGTTTGGTCAAAGGAGCAATACATATTCACAAGATATGCGTTAAGATCATTTCGTTATATATAGTGACGTTTGGGATTCTTAAATCCCGACGGTTAACCTTTCTTACAATTGTTGGTCTTTTATTGATTTCAAGACAACACTTCACCACGTAATTGCATTCTAGAAGTCTTGACTTAAAAATCTAATATACCACGATAACTCGTCATCGTATTCTAACGTTTCATATGCCAAATCTCAAAGAGAGTCTCGCATTTCACTGGAAGAGTTCAAATTGGCATACATTATGTCAAGAATCTTGTAAGATTCTATACAAGTGAAGCGTCTCATCGGTAATTAAACGACAGTCATTGTCCGTTTGTACATTTACCCTTAATTATAATTCCTTTGTTCATTTAAGTTTCATTCTTAATTTCGGGACGAAATTCTTTTAAGTTGGGGAGACTGTGACATCTCACATTTTTGTTAATTAAAAAGGTTAACATTGTTAAATTTTTAAAGGACCTTTTATGCCATTTTGAAGCTTTGAGGACTTGTTATGTAGGATAATTGATTTTGAAATTAACAAATTAATTTAATATAATAATAATAATAACAATAATAATATTAATATTAATAATAATAATATTACTAATAATGATGTTAATGATAATAATATTAATAATAATGGTAATCTAAGTTTTAAACTTTAAACTTGTAAATAATCACTTTCTACATAAAATAATAACATTTTAAATTTCAGGGTCTAAATTGTAATTTAATTTAAACTAAAACAAAACCTTAGAACTCAAGTGACAACCCTTGGAAACCTAAGGGACCATTAGTGTAAATTTTCAAAACCAAACCCCACCCTCGGCCTCGCGATTTCTCGGCCAAATTCCGGCCACCTCTCCGGCGACTTCTAAACCTCCAAAACGCTCGATTTCAATGCAATTAAACCGATAACTAACCCTCGGGCATCAATTTCGAACATAAAATTTGTTGTTAATTGAATTAAATGGGTTGTTTAATGTAGTGCTCTTGAAACCAAAGCAGTCTTTAAAAATTTGAACTCGATCGTGATGAAACAACCTTAAATCGGCTAATACAACCGTGTTAAAACCTTCGACTCAACTTACCTAAACTTTCTGTAACAACAATTCCACTCGAATCAAACACCTACACCTTGTTCGATTGTCATCTTCCTTTCGGACCTGCAACATGGTCGACAGTGGCCTTCGAAGCATTGTAACTTAAAATTGAGTAAGGGCTTTGAATCATAGGCACTATTTAAAGCTCCATACGAAAGAAATTGGATTATGATCAACTCTATCATCACCAACCAATCTCCACCGTCGCGACGCGTTCTTAAACTCGTGTTTAACAATTCGAATTTGATACTGTAAGTCGCGCATACCTTTGTCCCCGGTTTAATGAGGGGATTGAAAGCCCTAACTTTAATTCCATCATCAACTTCAAATTCAAGTTCAATTGAATCGTTTTCGATTCTAGGGTTCATTGAATTGGGGGGGACTTCTGGTGGTTGTGTTTATAAACTTTAAAAACTGGGTGATACCGCGGCTGTAAGCCTTGGTTCACCGGTTCCATGTTCCCTTGCTAACCTTGGTGTCCCGGGTTCGAGCCCAGGCACCCTCAATATTTTTTTAAGGCTTTTCAGCCATATATTAATTTTAGAAAATTTTTAATAAATATAAAAATAATTTTTATAAACTTTAAATATTTTTTTTAAAACATCAAACAAATTTCTAAAAATTTATTTCTTATAATATCTTAACATTTTATTTTATTTTATTTTATTAAAACAAATAATATAACTAGTTAAATAATTTAAAATAGACTTTAAAATTTATTTATCTTAACAAAACATTACAATTGGATTATTTTCTTGTTTTAGCTTACTAATCATTATTTGTTTCAAATAATAAATAATAAATTATTGGTCCAAATGATACTTTTAAAGACATAATTATCTCTAATGTTTATCTAACTCTTATATTTAAATTGTTTTCTTTTAAAATGATTAAATAATTGTAGAATATTATATATTTTATAATTTGACTTGAAACAATAAATCTTTATAATATTAATGGGTATTTATTAATTAAAGTTTTATCATGATAATTGTAGAAATTATATATTTTATAATTTCACAAATTATTCAAAAATATATTTTCTTATAAAATATACTAACTAAAGGTTAGATTAATAATTTGTTATTAATCAAAACGTTATACCAATTAATTTTAAATAATTATAAAGTTTTATTTATATTAAACCTTATCAATTTTTATACTTAAATTCATTCCTAAAATACTTAAATATACGTATATAATTCTTCTAATGGATCAAAATGTGAATAATTACTCTATAAATTTATTTATTTGTCAAAACCTCATAATTCTATCTAAATCTAATCCTTGTTTGAACGTTAAACTTATAATTAACCTTAAACTTGTAATATATATTTAGGTGCCTTGTAATGGAATACTTTGGATTATCTTTTGATCTTTTATATCATCTTGTAATGCTTATATCCATGTGAGTTCTTCCATACCCTTTTTCTTATTTTCACACTTTGGGGTGAAACATGTTAACTTCTATCATTGCACTTGTAAACTTATTTGAGACTTGTAAACATTACGGCAATTCATCATGTAAAGTTGTGGTTAGTTGAACTTTTGTGATTACCATGTTATAGCGTATATATGTACAATCATTAACTATTGCTAGCCTGGCGACGTCATAGATCTATGGGCCTGACAAGCCTACTTGGTTGATCCAAGTACACTTATCTAATCGTATATACTTGTAAACGTTTAATGTGACATCCGGTAATTTTCCGTTACCAAACTCCGTTAGTTTCGTTAAGTTTTGCATACACGTGTCGTAAGCACACACTAGTTGTCGTTTGACGTTGGTGACTTAAAAATAAGTAATAATGTTAATTTAATAATAATCTAGTTGGAAAGATGATTATTAGGTTATGTTTATATTTTTACGCGATTTAAAGACTATTTGAGAATTTTATCGCGTAACGCGGAAACGCGCGTGTTAATTCGTACGTTGCGTGTTTTATAAAGATAAAAATATATAATGGTTATTACTAGTTTATATATTTGTTAGATGGTTAAAAACATCTTAAAAAGAAGTTAAAAGCTTAGTCTTTATAAAAAAATAAAAATACAAGGTTTGGAAGGGGCATTCTTGTAAATTGGATTAAACAAAAACCAACCCTAGCCTCCCCACATCCCTTACGATCGCGATCTGCAGTCCCAGCCTTTCCCCTTGCGAAATTCGACCAGGAACAAGCAAAAGAGCATTGAGTTGGATCGATTTCAAGTGTTTGAAGGCATTAGAAACATCAAACATTGTTGCCTTGCACGAATTGAAGGTTGGTTTTCATGTTTTTCATGATTTCTCATCTTGGCCGAATCTTATATTCGAAATTGATGTTCTTGGGGCTGAAATCATGATGTTTGTTGATGTTAGTATGTTAGTTGAATTGATCACATGTTGTTTAACGTTGATTATGCATGAATAACACGTTTGTAATGCTTGGATCATGAACTTTGGTGGTTATGAACCCTAATTCGAGATTGATGATTATAACATGGAATTGATGATTGTTTGATGTTGTTAGGAAGTTAATTAGGTTGTATGAATGTTAGAAAACATGGATTTTACAAGAAATTGGTGAATTGAAGGATTTGTTCATAGGTTACTAATAATAGTAACTTTATTTTGTATGTAATGTTGAGTTGTTAATGTGTTGATGTTATAGGTATGTTTATGATGATAATTGGATGTTGGATTGTTGCTATGAACATTGGTAATTCAAGATTACATGCTAGAATCCATATATTACTAAAGATAGTAACTTTTTGAGTATGAAATCAATGAATCATGTTAGTTAGATGTTGTAGATCATGTCTAGGTATGATATGAACTTGTTATGGTATATTATTGATGAATGCATGTATACATTGGGTGTATAATGGATTTTGGGTATTACTTTCCCAAAAGGGAAACTTTATTGTGCATGAACTTTGGATATTGGAAATTTGACTTGTTCATGGTTTTAGGGTCATGCTAGAACGATTGTTATGAATGTCTAAAGTGGTAGAATCTATTAATTGGGTTGTATGGAATGTTTATTTGATTATTGGATGATTATTGCACTTTGATGGTCATGTATGGTTTAGGATGTTGATTAGTAACTAGGACATCATGTTTGGGACTGGAATTGATCATCCTAATGTATGTTGCATGTATTAGGCATCTTGTATGCGTTGTGAATAGTATGAATGACTTTTTGATAAATTATCTGTTTTGACCCATATATGCTAAATCATGGCTATAGGTCATGTAAGTAGGTTATGCATGATCTAACCTGTTATATGATACACTAGTTATGTTATAAACACACTGAGCATGCTGGATGCTAAGGAATTGGACAACTTGTATGATATGTGCATAGTATGATGATTTAAGCAATGTATTAGGAATGTAGCACCAAAGGTGATTCATTGGAATGTTAAACATGTATACTTAAATGGTTTACAACGCATAATGTCACCAACGGGTCAAACGGGTCAACTAGGTCACATGTATGTTGTTTTTATAGAACCTTGAGTTCTTTGTTTGTAGAACACTTAAGGTTTCTCTTGGGATTTCTGTGTACATGTACTTATGTACTTGTGTGTTCTAGGTAACCTTTGAAGGTTGTCTTTCCACTCGTCCTTGTCAAGTTAAACCTTACTTGTCTAACACGCGTATCAGGTGAGTTCATGCCCCACTGTTTTATTAAATCTCTTTTGGGGGAGATAGCATACTGGTAAATTTACAACGCTTTATATATTTAAGATGTGTATGATATTAATATAGTGCTGTTTATTATGATAAAGTCCTCACACTTTCGAATTGTTAATATTGGATAGCGGGGAAACTTGGGTAGTACTACTGGGTCTGACGAGCCCCACCTGTGTGACTCGAGGTCAACCGGGTGCAATTTGTCCTATGATTATTCGTCACGATATGGTGAAGTCGTGACGGGAGGCAAACATAACACAGTCAGCTTCAATGTCGAAATCACTATGTATTAATATCGTTTGTTAATGGACTAGCTAGCTATTACAATGCACATGCTTAATTATACGCTATTGATAAACTGTTATGTTTATACGCTACTGATAAACTGTTATGTTTATACACACTTGATAAACTGTTATGTTTATGCGCAAACTCTTGAACTCACCAACCATGTGTTGACTTTTTAGTATGCTATCTCAGGTCATTAAGCTGGATTGCTGATAGGAGCACTTCACGAGTCAGCATGCATTTTTTTAGAGATTTATAACTACCAGTCTTTTACTTATGGTTTAAACTATTTGGTTGGCACTTGTTTTGCCATATGGTACTTTATATGTTTTGGGATTGTTTTATTTACTTTACGCTTCCGCAGGTCTTTTAAAGTTTAAACTCTGGTTGATTTACATTAAACGTAGCATATAGAGTCGTTCCGAGTAACTATTGACTGTGATCCTGGTTTGTTCACACGCCTCGCGGTAAAACTCCGCACGTGGATTTTGAGGGTGTGACAGATTGGTATCAGAGCCATTGGTTATAGAGAACTAGGTTGCATACACACTAGACTATAACCGCACACAGTTAGTTAGTTACTTGTTCCTGATTTTTCTACTGCATACTCATTGGCATACACATCACACTCTCTGCAGCATGGCATCGTCTTCGAGAGCACGTGGTAAACTACCAGCATCACCCACACGACCCGAGTCCCCACCTCCTGGACCGGTGCCTGACGACGGACTAGACTGGCCTCGTTTGGACTATCCACGAGGTGAAATCGACTGGGATCAACCATTCGTGCCACCTGAACGTGACCCTCCCCGTGATTGGAACTTCTACCCGAAGTTTGTGGATCACCTTATGTACGGGAACGCGTGCCTATACCAAGACCCCAGACTAGGACCAGCACTGGACAACCCCTACCTACACTTTCGCGACCGGTGCAGTCCAATGAGCAGGTCATTGCTGCATTGGTGGCAGCACTGGACACGGAGCAACACCGGGTCCGACGACTTACTAGCAGTGTCTGTACACTACAACACGAGGTGTACACGCTGCGACACCAACTGGATGAACTAGGGGAGCATCATGGTAAAACCTTGGAGGGGTGTTACCAAATGCGTGATGGTTATGATAGGCTGAGTGGACGCGTGACCGCACGGGAACAGCGCGATGAAGAAGTCGACAACCGATTTGCTGCTTTAGAGGCCCAGTTGGCGGCACTTCAGATAGCCTTAGCTCCTGCTCCGGTGGAGGCCCCCGAAGAGGAGGAGGAACCTGAGGAGGAACCTGAAGAGGAGCCCGTGCAGATGGATGATGACAGTGACGGCTCAGGCATAGTAGATTGATACTCTTTTATTTTCTTTAAACAACTTGGACTATGTAGCGTTTCTTATTTTGGAACCTATGTGGGAAGGGTTGTTTCCCCACTCGAACAACAAACTCAAATTTTGACATTGATAAATGACTTGTGACTTATTTGCAATTTATTTACCTTTGGTTATTATTTTTGTTAATAATGTTGTGGTTGTGATGATTCATTACTTACTTATTGTTTATTATACTTCAATGAGATAAATATGTTGATGTTACTCATTATTGTATTTGTGAATGTAAAGTGAATAATGGACGCCCGAGGACGTGGACGTGGCCGAGGACGCGGGCGCGGGCGTGGACGCGGCGCCGGTGACCAAGGTGCCGGTGACCAAGGTGCTGGTGGCCAAGGCGCCGGTACCATAAATATAACCCCTGCGGAACTAGCAGCCTTAATAAATGCACAAGTCCAGGCAGCGTTAACTGCTGCTCAAGTAGGACAGGCCGCAGGTAAACGATAATGGAAAAATTTTTGTCAAATCCTATAGTTAAACGAATAAGACATCTGATCAATATTTATCGTGTTAAAGCAGGACCGCCAGCATGTACCTACAAGTCCTTCATGGACTGCAAACCCCACACCTACAGTGGAACCTAGGGAGCTGTAGGGTTGGTGAGGTGGTTTGAGAAAACGGAGTCCGTTTTCTCGAAGTGCAACTGTCCACCTGCTGACCAGGTGAAATACGCTACGGGGACACTGGATGGTGCAGCACTGTCTTGGTGGAATGGTCAAGTGCAAATGCTAGGGCAGGCCATGGCAAATGAGCTCCCGTGGAATGAATTCAAAGATATGATGATCGAGGAATACTGTCCTCGCAGCGAAGTTCAAAAGTTGGAGATGGAATTTTGGCAGTTGAAAATGCAAGGTTCCGAGATCGAGGCCTATACAACAAGAACCCACGAGCTGGCCACACTATGTCCTGGAATGGTGAATGAAATGCACAAGCGGGTGGAACATTACATCCGGGGATTGGTGCCCGAAATTAGGAGCCTGGTGACTTCCTCTAACCCCGCCACTATACAACAAGCTATCCGACTGGCCCATAAACTAACTGACGAAGCTGTGGAGCAAGGGCGGTTGCCAAAACGTGGCGCTGCTGCAAGTGTGCCCGACAACAAAAGAAAGTGGGATACCTCCAACAACACCAACACCAACAACAACAATAGGGCATCATCATCATCCGGTGGTCAACACCAGTCTCAACAACAACAACAACCACAACAGCAACAAAGAAGTTTTGACAACAATCGCAACTTCAACCAGTCAAACTCAAACAATCAAGGACCGAGCGGCTATGGTGGTAAACAGCCGATGTGCACGCGGTGCAACTATCATCACGTTGGGAGATGTGACAACTACAAGTGTCAGCGGTGTGGTAAAATGGGGCACTTGGCTAAGGATTGCCGTGGTGAGATGGTCAGGAAACCACAGCAACCTCAGGAGACTCCAAAGGGTTGTTTCGAGTGTGGAAAGGAGGGGCACTACAAGCGAAACTGCCCGCAGTTAAGGAGGAATGGTAATGGCAATGGCCAGAACAACAACAACCAGAACAACAACAACAACAACAACAACAAAGATGGAAATGGCAATGGTAACGGTGGTAATAATGGAGCCAAAGGGAGAGCCTTCATCATTGGCTCAGGTAAGGCTCTAAACGACCCTACTACTGTTACTGGTAGGTTTTCTGTAAATGGGTGTTTTGCTACAGTACTGTTTGATACTGGAGCTGATAGGAGTTTCATATCCTTAAAGTTCTCTAGTCTCCTAAGTGATATTCCTTCTGCCTTAGAATCCAAATATACCGTAGAATTGGCTGACGGTAAACAGATCCATGTGACACACATTCTTAAAGATTGTAAGATAGAACTCGCTGGTCATACTTTCGCTATCGATCTTATGCCTGTTACACTGGGTAGTTTCGACGTTGTGGTAGGCATGGATTGGCTCTCAAATAAACAAGCGGAAGTAATATGTCACGAGAAGATCATACGAATTCCTGTTGGTGACGAAATTCTCACAGTCCGAGGCGATAGGAGTGGTGCAGTGATGGGCATTATCTCCTATATGAAAGCACAGAAATTACTGCGAAAAGGTCGCTTGGCTATCCTGGCACTCGTCACCGATAAACAACCGGAGGAAAGGCGAATGGAAGACATACCCGTCGTACGAGACTTTCCCGAGGTGTTTCCAGAGGATCTTCCTGGATTACCACCTCATCGTCAAGTGGAATTTCAAATTGAACTGACTCCCGGTGCAGCCCCGATTGCTAGAGCACCTTATCGATTAGCACCGAACGAATTACAGGAGTTGTCATCAAACTTCAGGAGCTTTTAGATAAGGGCTTTATTCGACCTAGCTCATCACCTTGGGGAGCCCCTGTCCTTTTTGTTAAGAAGAAAGATGGCACGTTTCGAATGTGCATCGATTATAGGGAGTTAAACAAAGTCACAGTTAAGAACCGATACCCTTTACCTCGCATCGACGACTTATTTGATCAGCTTCAGGGATCCAGCTATTATTCGAAGATCGACTTGAGATCTGGTTATCATCAACTCCAAGTCCGTGAGGAGGATATCTCCAAAACTGCATTCCGTACTCGTTATGGTCATTATGAATTCTTGGTCATGCCTTTTGGGTTGACAAATGCACCTGCGGTGTTCATGGATCTCATGAATCGTGTGTGCAAACCCTACCTTGATCAGTTTGTTATTGTGTTTATCGATGACATACTGATATACTCTAAGACCAAGGAGGACCATGAAGAGCATCTACGATTAATCTTGGAATTGTTGAAGAATGAGCAACTGTACGCCAAATTCTCTAAGTGTGACTTTTGGATACGCGAAGTACAATTCCTAGGCCATATTGTTAATGAGAAAGGTATACACGTTGACCCTGCCAAGATTGTGGCAATAAAGAATTGGGCCATACCTAAAACACCGAGTGAGATACGACAATTTCTGGGATTAGCGGGGTATTACCGACGGTTCATAGAAGGATTTTCTAAGATTGCACAACCTCTCACCGCTTTGACCCACAAAGGAACAACATACAAATGGGGGAAAGTCAAGAGGCGGCTTTTCAGCTATTGAAACAGAAACTCTGTAGTGCACCGATATTGGCACTGCCAGAGGGGACGGATGATTTCGTGGTGTATTGTGACGCATCCATCCAAGGATTGGGTTGTGTTCTGATGCAGCGCGATAAGGTGATAGCTTACGCCTCGAGACAACTAAAGGTTCACGAGAAGAATTATACTACCCATGATCTGGAGTTGGGTGCAGTGGTTTTTGCCTTAAAGATTTGGAGACATTACTTGTACGGTACCAAATGTACTATCTATACCGATCACAAGAGTCTTCAACATATCTTTGAGCAAAAAGAGTTGAATATGAGGCAGCGGCGTTGGGTGGAACTTTTGAATGATTATGATTGCGCTATCAAGTACCATCCTGGAAAGGCGAACGTAGTTGCTGATGCCTTAAGCCGAAAAGAAACAGTTAAACCCAGGCGAGTGCGAGCCTTGCAACTCACGATCAGTACCCAATTGCCTGAACAAGTTAAGGAAGCACAAATAGAAGCCTTGAAAGACGAAAACATTGATCCTGAGTCATTACGGGGAATGGATAAACAATTGGTAGTGAAGGAGGATGGAATTCGGTACTTCATGGATAGACTTTGGGTGCCTGTTTATGGAAATATGAGGGATTTGGTTATGAGCGAGGCTCACAAGTCTAAATACTCTATACATCCTGGATCTGACAAGATGTATCATGATCTAAAGGCGCACTATTGGTGGCCTAACATGAAAGCAGACGTAGCTACATATGTGAGCAAGTGTTTGACCTGTTCGAAGGTAAAGGTGGAATACCAAAAACCATCCGGACTGTTACAGCAACCTGAGATACCGATGTGGAAATGGGAACAAATTTCCATGGATTTTATCACTAAACTACCCCGGACTAATACTGGTTGTGACACAATCTGGGTCATTATGGATCGGTTTACCAAGTCCGCTCACTTCCTTGCAATTAAGGAAACGGATAAGATGGAGAAGCTAACCCGATTGTATCTCAAGGAAATCGTTTCGAGACATGGCGTACCAATCTCAATTATCTCTGATCGTGATGCTCGTTTCACGTCACACTTCTGGCAGTCACTACAAAGTCTTTGGGTACACGATTGGATATGAGTACTGCTTATCATCCACAAACTGATGGTCAGAGTGAGCGTACCATACAGACTTTGGAGGATATGCTACGTGCTTGTGTGATTGACTCCGGGAACAACTGGGAAGTTCACCTGCCCCTGGTGGAATTCTCCTATAATAACAGTTATAACACTAGCATACAGGCAGCACCTTTCGAGGCTTTGTATGGGAGAAAGTGTAGATCACCGGTTTGCTGGGCTGAAATTGGTGATAGTCAACTAACGGGTCCCGAACTCATTCATGAAACAACTAAGAAGATTGTGCAGATACGGAACCGTATGGCTGCAGCAAGGGATAGACAGAAAAGTTATGCTGACAGGAAAGTTATGCTGACAAGAGGCGGAAACCTCTCGAATTTCAAATTGGTGACAAAGTGTTATTGAAAGTCTCACCGTGGAAAGGCGTAGTTCGGTTTGGCAAGCGAGGAAAGCTGAATCCGAGGTATGTTGGACCATTTGAGATACTGGAAAGAATAGGTCCGGTGGCCTATCGACTAGCCTTGCCTGATTCGCTGAGTGGAGTGCACAACGTGTTTCACGTTTCAAATCTGAAGAAGTGCCTATCTGACGAGACACTCATTGTACCACTAGAAGATGTTCAAGCGGATGAGCAATTGCACTTTATCGAAGAACCCGTCGAGGTGATGGATCGTGAGGTGAAAACACTTAAGCAGAGCAAAATACCTATCGTCAAAGTTCGTTGGAACTCGCGACGTGGACCGGAATTCACGTGGGAGCGTGAGGATCAAATGAAGCTTAAGTACCCTCAACTGTTCGAGACGATGTCTGCAGACCAAGGTATTGATTTAAATTTCGGGACGAAATTTCTTTCAACATGGGGATGATGTGACAACTCATCCAAAACTCACTCGATTTCGAATTTCTGTATGCCAATGCAGTAGATCAGTGATGGAACACGCTCACCATGTAACGCAATTTTCGGGACAAAAATTCTTTCAACATGGGGATAATGTGACATCCGGTAATTTTCCGTTACCAAACTCCGTTAGTTTCGTTAAGTTTTGCATACACGTGTCGTAAGCACACACTAGTTGTCATTTGACGTTGGTGACTTAAAAATAAGTAATAATGTTAATTTAATAATAATCTAGTTGGAAAGATGATTATTAGGTTATGTTTATATTTTTACGCGATTTAAAGACTATTTGAGAATTTTATCGCGTAACGCGGAAACGCGCGTGTTAATTCGTACGTTGCGTGTTTTATAAGATAAAAATATATAATGGTTATTACTAGTTTATATATTTGTTAGATGGTTAAAAACACCTTAAAAAGAAGTTAAAAGCTTAGTCTTTATAAAAAAAATAAAAATACAAGGTTTGGAAGGGGCATTCTTGTAAATTGGATTAAACAAAAACCAACCCTAGCCTCCCCACATCCCCTTACGATCGCGATCTGCAGTCCCAGCCTTTCCCCTTGCGAAATTCGACCAGGAACAAGCAAAAGAGCATTGAGTTGGATCGATTTCAAGTGTTTGAAGGCATTAGAAACATCAAACATTGTTGCCTTGCACGAATTGAAGGTTGGTTTTCATGTTTTTCATGATTTCTCATCTTGGCCGAATCTTATATTCGAAATTGATGTTCTTGGGGGCTGAAATCATGATGTTTGTTGATGTTAGTATGTTAGTTGAATTGATCACATGTTGTTTAACGTTGATTATGCATGAATAACACGTTTGTAATGCTTGGATCATGAACTTTGGTGGTTATGAACCCTAATTCGAGATTGATGATTATAACATGGAATTGATGATTGTTTGATGTTGTTAGGAAGTTAATTAGGTTGTATGAATGTTAGAAAACATGGATTTTACAAGAAATTGGTGAATTGAAGGATTTGTTCATAGGTTACTAATAATAGTAACTTTATTTTGTATGTAATGTTGAGTTGTTAATGTGTTGATGTTATAGGTATGTTTATGATGATAATTGGATGTTGGATTGTTGCTATGAACATTGGTAATTCAAGATTACATGCTAGAATCCATATATTACTAAAGATAGTAACTTTTTGAGTATGAAATCTATGAATCATGTTAGTTAGATGTTGTAGATCATGTCTAGGTATGATATGAACTTGTTATGGTATATTATTGATGAATGCATGTATACATTGGGTGTATAATGGATTTTGGGTATTACTTTCCCAAAAGGGAAACTTTATTGTGCATGAACTTTGGATATTGGAAATTTGACTTGTTCATGGTTTTAGGGTCATGCTAGAACGATTGTTATGAATGTCTAAAGTGGTAGAATCTATTAATTGGGTTGTATGGAATGTTTATTTGATTATTGGATGATTATTGCACTTTGATGGTCATGTATGGTTTGGGATGTTGATTAGTAACTAGGACATCATGTTTGGGACTGGAATTGATCATCCTAATGTATGTTGCATGTATTAGGCATCTTGTATGCGTTGTGAATAGTATGAATGACTTTTTGATAAATTATCTGTTTTGACCCATATATGCTAAATCATGGCTATAGGTCATGTAAGTAAGTTATGCATGATCTAACCTGTTATATGATACACTAGTTATGTTATAAACACACTGAGCATGCTGGATGCTAAGGAATTGGACAACTTGTATGATATGTGCATAGTATGATGATTTAAGCAATGTATTAGGAATGTAGCACCAAAGGTGATTCATTGGAATGTTAAACATGTATACTTAAATGGTTTACAACGCATAATGTCACCAACGGGTCAAACGGGTCAACTAGGTCACATGTATGTTGCTTTTATAGAACCTTGAGTTCTTTGTTTGTAGAACACTTAAGGTTTCTCTTGGGATTTCTGTGTACATCTACTTATGTACTTGTGTGTTCTAGGTAACCTTTGAAGGTTGTCTTTCCACTCGTCCTTGTCAAGTTAAACCTTACTTGTCTAACACGCGTATCAGGTGAGTTCATGCCCCACTGTTTTATTAAATCTCTTTTGGGGGAGATAGCATACTGGTAAATTTTACAACGCTTTATATATTTAAGATGTGTATGATATTAATATAGTGTTGTTTATTATGATAAAGTCCTCACACTTTCGAATTGTTAATATTGGATAGCGGGGAAACTTGGGTAGTACTACTGGGTCTGACGAGCCCCACCTGTGTGACTCGAGGTCAACCGGGTGCAATTTGTCCTATGATTATTCGTCACGATATGGTGAAGTCGTGACGGGAGGCAAACATAACACAGTCAGCTTCAATGTCGAAATCACTATGTATTAATATCGTTTGTTAATGGACTAGCTAGCTATTACAATGCACATGCTTAATTATACGCTATTGATAAACTGTTATGTTTATACGCTACTGATAAACTGTTATGTTTATACACACTTGATAAACTGTTATGTTTATGCGCAAACTCTTGAACTCACCAACCATGTGTTGACTTTTTAGTATGCTATTCTCAGGTCATTAAGCTGGATTGCTGATAGGATCACTTCACGAGTCAGCATGCATTTTTTTTAGAGATTTATAACTACCCGTCTTTTACTTATGGTTTAAACTATTTGGTTGGCACTTGTTTTGCCATATGGTACTTTCATATGTTTTGGGATTGTTTTATTTACTTTACGCTTCCGCATGTCTTTTAAAGTTTAACTCTGGTTGATTTACATTAAACGTAGCATATAGAGTCGTTCCGAGTAACTATTGACTGTGATCCTGGGTTCACACGCCTCGCGGTAAAACTCCGCACGTGGATTTTGAGGGTGTGACATTTAAGACTTGTAAAAATCTATCAAGGTTTGATTGTTACATTTGTTCATAACATCTCTAATTACTTATTTCACTAACTTATGACTTGAATTACCATCTTTTATGTATCATGTATTGAAAACTATAGAAAGCTCACCAACAATTTTGTTGACCCTTTATTGTTTACATGTTTCAGGAATTACTCAAGTATGACTTTTCTACACTTTGAAGCTTATCATACCTAGGATTGGACTTAGAGAATTAAATGGATGATCTTGTTACTATTACCTTTTTACTCATGATGTATCTTTGTTTGAAACTTTCGCTTGTAATGCTGTAAATGAATCTTATGATTAACATATTTGAATTTAATAAATAGCGTTATATGGCTGTGAACGATCTTAACTCTCACATCTCGACGTTTCCGCCGTCAAGGTTAGGGTGTGACACCGACTGGAGCTCGCATACACGTTTTTGCCCCATCATACATATCCTTGATTAACTTGACATATCTATCTGGTACCCTTCTATCCTGTAGATTTTCCCAAATGAGTTGTCGTGGGACACTGTCATAGGATTTTTCTAAGTCAATGAAATCATATGAAGGTCCCTCTTCTTTTCTCTATATTTCTCCATTACCCTCCTTATTATGTGTATGGCTTCTGTTGTAGAGCGTCCTGACATAAATCCAAATTGGTTTATCGCTATGTGAGTTTCACGTCTGATTCACGTGTCTATAACTCTTTCCCATAGTTTCATCGTATGGCTCAAGAGCTTTATTTCCCTGTAATTTGTGCAACACTGGGCATCTCTTTTTTTCTTATATATGAGGACTATAACACTACTCCTCTACTGATCTGGTATCTTTCCGGTGTTGAGGATAATATTGAATAGCTCTGTTAACCATTGCAGTCCCTCTTCTCCCAGGCACTTCCACACTTCAATCGGTATGTTGTCTGGCCCCATCGCTATGGCCCTTCCCATTTTCTTAAGGGCTCACGTAACTTCCTGGATTGTGATGTTTCTACAATAACAGTTATTTTGTTGCATTGTTCGGGTTGTTTGATCGTACTCTGTTTGTTGATTAGGGTTCATTACGTTGAAGAGTTTATGGAAATAAACTTTCCATCTTACCTTGATGTCCCTCTCCTTCACCAAGACCTTTCCATCCTCAGTTTTTATAAACTTCATCATTCCTAAGTCCTGTCTTCTATGTTCTCTAGCTTTGGCGATCTTAAACATGTCATGTTCTTATTCTTTCGTCTCTAGCCGCTTGTACATCCTCTCATAAGCTTTGTTCTTTACATCTGACACTGACTTTTTCGCTTCTCGTTTGGCCTTCTTGTAGTTATATTTTAGTTGTGTTCGTTCTTCCTCGTCATTATTCTCTCTTGTACGTCTTCATTCCACCACCAGGAATGAAGCTCTTTAAGGCTTTGTTGTTTAATTATTATTCTCTCTTGTACGTCTTCATTCCACCACCAGGATTCCTTATGACCGATTTTCCTACCTGTTGTAACTCTAAGCATTTCTTTAGCTGTGTGCATGACTCTAGTGGCCATGCCCTCCCACTTTTGGTTTGCATCTTCTTGTGGCCTAGTCTGGGTCATTGATATGACCTTATCTCTAAATATGGTAATCTTCTCGTCTTTCAGCTGCCCCCATCTGATCGTAGGTCTAATTCTCTTGGGTGCTTCGACAATATCTCTCTTCAGGTGTAGATCTGCCACCAACATATGATGTTGTGTCACTACTGTCTCGTTCGGGATTGTCTTGCAGTCCTTCCACAAACTACGATCTTTTCTTCTCATCAGCAAATAGTCTATCTGTGTGTGTCTTCCGCCACTGCTAAATGTGATTAATTGCGATTCTCGTTTCTTGAAAAACGAATTTATAATGCCTAGGTCATGCGCCACTACAAAGTCAAGCAGCTCCCTACCACCATCATTCCTAAGACCATACCCATAGCCTTCATGCACCAAAGGGAAGTGGTCATTATTTTTACCAATATGCCCGTTAAAATCACCCCCGATGCAAATTTTTTCTTCCGGAGGTATGTCCTTCATAAGTTGATCTAAACTCTCCCAGAAATTTTTTATTTTCAGTTCTAATCCAATCTATAGTGCATATGCGGTAACTACCACCACTACTTCTTCACCTATTATTATTCTTAACAACATCAGCCTATCATCATACCTTCTCACCTCTACTCATTCCCCTAAAGTTCTTTACTAACTAGGAAGCCCACCCCAATTTTTGTTCCATTAGATCCCGAGTACCATAGTTTGTATCCATTGCAATCCGACGCTCTCCTACCCCGCCATCTAGTCTCTTGAAGGCATGCTATATGTACCCTATGTCTATTTAGCACATCTACAAGCTATAATAGCTTACTACTTAAAGTTCCTACATTTCAAGATGCTAATCTTAATCTATAACTCTTTTTCCCTCTAGTTGCACTTCTCGTCACCGAACAAGGTCTCGGAGTTACATAATAACTTCTCCTATCTATTTTAGGCCCATGTCCCAATCCACATATGATGTGTGAATAATGACAGTTCAGGATCCACAACAACAGGTGATACACAAATAAACAAGAGCAATCAGATTAAGCCTATCATAGATAATAGGGGATGACTTTCCCTATTTTAATTCACACTAGTATTCCTAACCCAGCCAAACAACAATAACCTAAACAGTGAAGAAGAAACTAAATAGAATATAAAGAAAAAACAACACTAAACCTAGGTAATCAAGAAGAAAGTCAATAGAATAAAGAGATGCAGAGAGAGATGGAACGATCTCACCAGAAGAGTAACTCGCCGCCACCAGATGAGAGCACACAAGTTACAGAGAAATAGAACACGATGCTTTAACGACTAACGGATGAGAACACACAAGTTATCGTTTCTTTTTGTAGTTTCTTCCCAAGTGCATGTGAAACCTTGTGAACCAAAACTTAAACCGGTGATGATGATAATCAATATCAAACCATAAACCAGTGAGTTCTTGGAGAAGTAGGAACTAAAGCTCCATTGTATAAATAGATTCAACCACAACCATAAATCGCAACTTAAAATCACCAAGTCAAGATGGGTTTTGATGCACAAAAAAAATCCCTCCTGTTAAAACCCAACCAAATCAGCATCAAGATGGATTTTGATTTCCAGGAAGTCAAAACCCCCAAATTTAGAACCCTAAATTCGGACTGAAATTCGCCGATTACTAAAAAATGGACGGAAATCTATGAAATAAAACCCTAGGGTTGTGTTCCTCTTTAAAAAACACACAAGTTAGACTCAAGAATCACCCGATTTGGTTAAGTTTTGACGATTTGGGAGAGGTTTGAAGATTATCGGGGGGGTTGTTCCGCCAAAAGCTTGCCTCTGAAGAACTGTAGAAAAAACATGACGGAAATCAACTCAATCGTTCGAGACAACAATTGCTAAATTTTCTGATCTGAACAATCCGAGGTTGTTCCGGTGAAGTTTCCGACAACTCTGAAGAACAATCCAGTGAAGTTTCCGACAACAACTGCTACAGTTTTCGACTAAACAATCCAACAACTGCTGAAATTTCCGATCTGAACAATCCGGGGTTGTTCAGGTGAAGTTTCCGACAACAACAGGTATATTTTTTTAAGCTTCAAAGCCTCTTCGGTGGAATCTCTTAACAAGCTTCACAAAATACATCAAATCCTACCCGGAGATTCAATGAAATTGAGATGAAAGAGTAGAGGAGAAGAAGCTTTAGGTTCAGAATTACGATACTAGCTTCACAAAATACATCAACTCCAGTGAAAGCTTATGGTGTCCCCTTTTAGCTATATATCACTTAACCTCACATTTAGCCATTAGAGATAGCTTTTATGGTCATTAATATCATATTGGAGCAATACACATAGTCCCAAATGCATTATATCAACATTTGAAAAGAAAGAAAGTAAAATTTTAAGACAAAACTTGTGTCCATAGCAAAGTTGTAACAACCCAAGAAAAAAAAGGTATGTGTTGCAGCTTTTTGTTTAGTATGCATAAATTGGCTTATTATCAGTACATGTGATCATCAATGAACTACCATATGCAATTATTCTTACCCATTATAATTTTCAGCTAAAACATGCTTAATTGATCCACTTTCCTAGTTGCTAAAACAACTTCTATGTACATATCCAAAACCAAATCAATAACCTTGTGCCCAATATAGTACTAACAACCTGATGTATTTGTCATGTAACAACTTGTTACATATACACAATGAAGCATATATTTAATTAATAATTAAATTAAAAAATACTTGAAAGAAATATTTATCATAAGGTTCATATTATGCAAACTTTCTACATGTCTAACTTAGAGGCCAAGAGTCCATGGCTCATGAGCATACACGAATGGATCAAAATGGATAATGAGTATTAAAACCACTTGCTTAGACTATTGTCATCTATGACATTAGCACAGATAGACCAAACAACTAAAAAAGTTTTGTCTCAAATAAAGTCACGACCTGATCAGCTCCACAACCATAAGTTTTGACATTTTTACACTTGTCTTTTTTCTACCGGTTTTCATTTTAGTTATTTTATTCCATAAAATTAATTTTACATGTAGGTTTAATATTTTTATAATAACTTATAATATTCAATTTTTTGAGCACTCAAACAAATTTGATTAAAAATGTTTTTCTTTTATAAAGATGTATTTTTAATATAGAATAATTTTTACCATGTGATGAATTTTAATTTTTAGATTTATATTTAACATAAATAATTTATTTGTGTAGAAGTACAATAAATATGTATATAAGTTTTATCTTTTAATGCTATAAAAGCTAATTACAATTTATAATGATTTAATAAAAAGTTAGTTTAAGTTGGGTTGTGAATGTGAATTGGGTTTGCTTGGGTCGAATAGGTGAAAGAGAGATAAATTATTGTTGTAATAAAAGTTAGATTGAGTTAGTTGTGAATGAGAATGTTTTATAAAGTGTATCAAAATTGGTTGGGTTGGCCCATTGTAATTTTTATATTATGTGTCCTCTTTGTATAAATATCTATGATCAGAAAGTTATGTTATTGCAGTACTAATCTAACATTTTAATAAAATTTGTTTTAAAAAGTGTATGCATTAACAATACACTTTGGGTGTCTTTTAACCAATTTGAAATAAACCATAATCCAAATCAACTACTAAGCTAAATACATAGAAATAAGAGTAAATTAAGCGGATGGTCCTTGAAGTTTGCTCAAATTCCACCTTTCGTCACTAGGATTGAAAAATTACAAGTTTAATACCAAGGTTTGAGAAAACGTAAGATATTTCGTCCCTAGGTCTAACAGTCGTTAAATGATTCCGTTAATTAAAGTAAATTGATCATTTTACCCTTATAAAATAACAAAAGAAAAAAGAATATCTATATTTATATCTATATCTATATCTATATACTATATATACTACTACATAAAGTAAAACCTTGGGACAAAATGTAATTTTACAAATAAATTAAGACACCTAATATAACTTTTCAAGCATTAAGTACAAGTGCTCAATGCATTCATTCCTATTTTACCCTTCATTAATAAATTTCTTGTAATTAATACATTGATTAACATGTTATGAATACATTATTTAATAATGTAAGAGCATTGAATATTATATAATTTAAATATTTTAAATTAACATTTAAATTTATAAATAAGTATTATCTTATTTGAATAACTTAACTAAATACTTTTATAACAATAATAATAATAATAATAATAATAGTAATAATAATAATAATTAAATTTTTTAAATAAGTATTATGTGATTTGAATACATAACTATATATTTACTAAATACTTTTATAATAATGATGATAATAATAATCTATATCTATATCATCTATTATTTATTATTATCTGTAAAATATTTTTTAAGACAATATCATAATTTCATAATAATTTTAAGATAACATATAAAGGGATTGTAAGCTTTAATCTTTAATATCATAAGAAATCTTCATATTATACTCCTATTATGCTTTGAAGAATTATACCATATGGTTTTCTATTTTGTATTTAATATATACTGTTATAACAAATCTTTTCATTGTTATATCAAAATAATCAAAATATGCTATATTGAATATGATTTTTTTAAAATATTTATTAAACTTTAATCATGTTCAACCCTTATTTTTGCTTAAGAGTTGAGTCATTTAACTATTCTTGTTAATACTAATTAGTTTTGTAGCAATGTGTTAGCTCTAACATATGGTAATAATCATAAGTCGTATAAGAGATGTAAACAATAAAACAAAATAATTGATAAATTAAGTGAAATATAACAAGTATAGACATGTAAATTGTTCATTTGGTCGCAACGAGCAAACTATCACCGTCCTCATTCCATAGCTGAAACTCTCCTCACCTTCGCATCAGCAACAACGACTACCATGACCAATCACCAGCACCACCTTAAAACTTCCACCATAAAGCGGAGTATTACAGGTGGAGCCATAGATGTAGCAAGCATAGTACAGGAAGATAGGAAGTTAACCTTATTGTTTTTTAGATGATACTTAGCGGATATTGGTGACCAGAGAGGTGGCGATGGTGGTTGTAAAGGCGGTGGGAGATTGAAGAAATGTGAAGTAGTGGTTGTTGAAAGTGAGAGAATCATGGAAGAAGATGAAGTCTAGATGATGGGTTCCACTTATTAAAAAAATTGACTTTTATCTTTTTGTTTCTTTAATACAAAGGGTAAAATGGTCAATTTACTCTTACTTAACGGAATTATTTAATAGTCGTTAGACAGAAGGACGAAACATGTTACGTTTTTTCAAAACTTAAGACTAAACATGTAATTTTTTCAATCTGTAAGGATGAAAGATGAAATTTGAGCAAACCTCAGGGACTATCCGTGTAATTACTCTAGATATAATATCAACAAAATTAAAAATAAATTCACAACTTATAGCATGAATAATATAGTAAAAATGCATAAAGTATGTCATAAAAGGCTATATAGAAAGTTAATAAATTTCTATTCATTTATGTTTTTGGATATTTAAGAAACTTGATTTCAGTGTGAAGTTTTAACCAAAACATTCATGTTTTTAAGTCTTCCTACGAGTAAAACTGTAGCAGTGGCACTTCATAATTATAAACAACTTAGGTGTGTTAATATGCCCAAAAAGTGTAGAACTAATCAAAATTATGTAGTGAGACAGATCACATGCTTTTAGTACTTGCTTCTTTTGATAGTTTCCCAATCTTAGATTTATAATAACTAATAGCATCCACACTTTTTTTCCAAATAGGCCAAGATATACATTATGTTTGTTTGAGGAAAAAAATGAACCTTTTATATCTAAAAGAAATTTATATGGACTTAAATTCATAAAGAAGCAATACCTTCATTGATAGTCTTTTTGATCGGTTATTTATTTTATATCTATTGATGATAATCATGTTAATTCGGCTTTGTTTTACCAGCTTGGAGAGGAATTTAAGTTGTAGTCAACTTGCAGTAAATATTTATGAATAATGAATGAATATAATAACACATTAATAAAAGAAAGATTGCATATATCCGTGAAAGTTGCATATTTCCTTAAAACACAAGTTTTCAATACATAAGTATAATACTATTTAAGCATGATTTAAAAAAATATGTAATTTTATAAATTTAGAGGAGGAGATATGCAATTGAATAATGGTCCAGAGCTTACAAGATATAAACTTGAATAATGGTCTTTTGTGTTCCCTTTGACTACATTGCAAATGAAAATTGATTATAATAAAAATCTTAAATAAAATCTTTCAACCTCATTCTCCTATACTTAAAAATGCAGTCTCATGAACAGTAAAATGGGTAGTTCAGTTATTTCCGTTTCTCTATGAAGGATATTTTGGTCTTTTTGGTTTTGTCTTCTCTTAAATTCCTTCTCATCTTCATTTGCATTCTTAGCCATTAGAAAGAGAGAGAGAAATGAGAGATACATGGGATGTTGTCCACGGTTGGGCCACCGGCGTCGCACCACCACCATCGCTCAGCCACCACTGTTACAAAACACCATCGGTGTTCATCAGCACAGTGCCAGCTCGTCGCCGCTAGCAGCATATGTGGACCACCTGCATCGGTGCATCCACGGGAGGAACCGACGGTCCTTGTCGCTTCGATATGGCTGCCGCCGGTGGTCTCTAATGACCGCCTTTGGTGGCGTCTATCAGGTCGGCTTTCTGGAGATTCCCGGTAATGGCGAGCAATGGTTTCCCCGTCGGTGTTTGTGGTGGCAAAGGCCACGATGGCGGTCATAGTTTGATGGGTGGTCGTGGTTGTTCTGACACCCCTTTGTATGAATAGTAGCCACCAGCCCCATGGTCACCTTGATCTGTTAGCCAGCGATGCATGGAAGTGGTTAGGGTTTATTTGCCTAGATTTGAGGGCTGTCTCTTCGTATTCCCCTTTTCGGGTCCCCAGGTCGTCGTGGTGTGGTGGTGGTAGTGTTCTGGTGGTCATGGCTTAGGGTTGGCGGTGATTCTCTGTTGTCGCCTCACGCGGTTGTCACCGCTTGCTTTCACCACCGGTAAGGTGTTTTTTTTGGTCTGCCCTGGGTAGCGATTGTGTTGCTGGTCCCGGTGATGTTGTGGTCGTCGTTATCCCGACGCCCCTTAATACGAATAGTAGCCACCGGACCTTTGGTCACAATGATCATTTCCTTGTAGGTTTCACCGACAGAACCAAATGAAAGATGGGTTTTTTGGGGTATTTTTTAGGCAATAAAAGCCGATATAAACCCCGATTTGCTATGGGTCGATGGCAACCGCATCTAAGACTAATGATATTGATGTTACTGTTGGGTTGACTGTCATCGTTGCTATCTGAAAACACGCTATATCAATGGTTAAATATGTTTGAGATGGGTATGTTTGGTACCGCCTTGCTGCTGTTGTTGGGATAATTATCGATGATGACGGGCCTTTGCCCACCTGAGACTATGTTTGTATTGTTGTGATTGTCCAGAAAGTTGTTATAGTTTTTTACGTTGTATCAAGGCTGTAATAAAATCAAAATGATAGCACGAGTTGGTGTTTGCCCTTGGTTCCATGTTGCCTTCAATGCGTATTTCTAATGGGCTGTGATGAGTTTATGAGTCTGAATAAAAATTGATTGAGGACATTTGTTAGTCATCGAAGGGTTGAGAGATGGCAGGTTGTTACCTGCAACCCGCCTTTTAGTCGTGGTGTAATTACCTCTGTTGTCACTCTGAGCCCGACATTAGAATGGAAACAACATCTATTCGCGTCTTTGTATTGTTGGTTTTGTTTGTGTATTGTACATTTATAGCATGGCTAGGTTCGTCTTTGTTTGTGAAAATTCATACAAATTGGCGTGTTGATTGATACTTTGGGGTTGTTCTTCAGGTTTTGTTTGATTTTGGTTTTTAATAGATTTTGGTGTGAAGGAGATATCTTCTGCTAACAATGGCAGAACTGCAAATTAAACTTTTGCAAGAAGATGGTTTTGTTTTGTTTGGGCCTCTGTTTGGAATAACTTGTTTATGTGTTTGCAAAAAGATGATGTGGTGGATTGTGGTAGGTTTTGAAATGATTGATAGGCGGTGACGATGAAATAAAACATGGCCATTGTTATGGCATGGCAGATGCATTATTTGCAGCCACAATGCGCCATTGTTTCTGCCTTAAATTATAGTCCTTTGATCACCTAACCGTCATGTTCGAACTCCGCCGCGAAACGCGGGTCGGAAAACAACCTAACGTGGATCTGCGAAAAAGGAGGAAACTAAATTCGCGTAACGCGTGAACTGGTCAAACAAGGTTTATCACACGCGCAACGCGCGTGTTGGATTTTAACTAGTTCATCAAGTGGGACTAATTGTTCCCGCATACTTTTATCATGGATCTGTTCATCATCTTCAGCTCCAAAATCAATATATTTTAGAAAACCTATTCGTTAGTTTTATACTTCAAGAGATATTCAAGATTTAAGATAACGTGCTATAAAAAACCTTTAACAAAACATATCCACACCAACCAATCCAACAACAGGTGCCATACCAAGAAGGCTAAAACCTCTATAAAAAGCCAAAACAGTATGAAATACAAACGAGAAAACATAAAACTATAAAAAAATGAGTAAATTTTACTGTTGGCCCGTGTGATGTTATCTAAATCTGAAATTTGATCCTTGATATTTAAAACTTGCAGAATGGTTCTTAATCTTTAATTTTTCATTTGGTTTTAGTCTAATACCTTAACTTTTGTTGAAAACCTATTTTAACAAAAGGGTATCTATGTCTTTTCAATTATAAAAGATTTGTTTATTAACATTTTCCCGTCTCCCCTTCATTTAATTAATTCAATCCAACTATAAATATGCATCATCCAAGGTACTACACTCAATTATCATCCCCAATAGAATCTTCACCGATGATTTCAACATCCTTAATGCTTTTCTCGATTGTTAAATCCACAGAAAATTAAATTAACTTGGGTTTTTTTAACTTCCAATTCACATGTTAGGGGTTGTTTAGTAAAATCTAAACCAGTAAATACTGAACTAGTAAGAGGTTTGGCTGAGTAATAGACTCTAAAACAGTAAGTGCTAAACTAGTAAGTGATGTTTGGTTAAATCTATGAACAACAGTACAAATGACTAGTTACTTATTTGAACTATTTTATGTTAAATGAAATGTATTTATTTGGCTAGAGGTCTGAATTATTGTATTAAATGATGAGTAACTATATAAATAAAAATATAAACATCGTAGAAAATCCAACTTACACATTAATCATTTTTAATCCATGGATACAACATACTAAAATCCAAATACAAAGTCGAAAGTTAGGTTAAAGGCAACTTTTTCTTACTAACACCAAATTGGTTGTCGTTTTGTCACTTCGCCACCTCTCACCGTCGTGTGATATATGACCCACCTGCTCATTAATGCCGATTTGCAACCAAAAACTTGCTAGTAAGTGAAGTAGCAAACATTCTTAACACCCAAGAAACTACAGATCTCTTATGTATGAAAGCTGGTGCTAAGCAAAAAATGATGCCAGAATAAAAGTGAGTTGTACGCCACCTCATGAAGCTAGATATCATAAAATGAAAAAATACCATACACATTTCGTATTATGTCAAGTAAGGCTAGGGGTGTTCAAAGTCGGATATCCGAAATTTCGGATATCCGAATTTCGGATATCCGAAAATTTCGAATAGTGAAAATCACTATCCGTATCCGTATCCGAAATTTCGGATATCCGAAATTCGGATATCCGAAATTTCGGATACGGATTCGGATAGTAATTCGGATATCCGAAAGTCATTTTTATTTTTTGTTTTTTGTTTTTTAGTTTTTTACAATAATTAGACATATAATATTATAAAAATAATATAAAACCAACTCATATCATAAAATTCACAATATACACTAAAAAATCTCAATCTAAAGTAAAAATCTATCTAAAATTAAAAAAAATAAAAAAATATT
The DNA here is from genome assembly GCA_024085815.1 of Flaveria linearis. NCBI lineage: Eukaryota > Viridiplantae > Streptophyta > Magnoliopsida > Asterales > Asteraceae > Flaveria > Flaveria linearis. Next base: position 68,860,934 of record CM044010.1, on the reverse strand, counting down.
TTTTAGTTTTCGGATAATCGGATATCCGAATATCCGAAACTTTTGAAAAGCACTATCCGAATCCGAATCCGAATTTCCGAAAATTCGGATATTTCGGATTCGGATTTTCTGATTTTCGGATTTTCGAATCGGATTCTCGGATTCGGATATTTTTTAACACCCCTAAGTAAGGCGCCATCCAAATTCTGCGCATAAATGGTTTGAAATACCTAATTAGCAAACTTAGGCACAAAAGGAAAAAAACATGAATAAAATAGATAAACAAAACTAATCTTAGGCCACGCATGACACAACATGCTTGAAAAAAGGTATCTAGCATTTTTTATATTACATTACATGGATAGCCTTTGGGAAAATTACCCAAATTGACTATGCGAACCAGGTCAAATTCTGCGCGTAAATGGTTTGAGTAATGATATATCTTTATATAATCAATCTTATAACATTTTTAAATTTATTAAAACCATGCATGAAAAATATATCCAAAAAGCGTTTTTAAAAGAATAGTCCCTTGTTAGAGTTTCAAGTAATTCTATTTAAATCATCAAAGTTAATCACACAAATAGTCCTTTGTGGTTTGCTGAAAATAATAGGTTTGAATATTAACTTTTTTAGTATATAGTTAGAGTTTTATGTTTTCAATTTTGTAACAGGTTTGAGTTCAAAGGCTAACAACTGTTAAGCTTTCTATTAAATTAGCATAAAATGACTAATATAACATTTTTACAACTAAAAGGGTCGTTTATGCCATTAACTCTATTTTAATCCAGGGACCCATTGTGTAATTTCCTCAACACTGTCTCCATCTCCGACCAACACCACCATACACCTCCACCACCACTGATAGCCCAACACTATTCCTAGACCACCAGCCCCCTTTGTTCCCTAACACCCTCTCCAAACCTTTATCATCGGGAACCTCCATCGCCCCACATACCACCACCACACCCTTCTACCGGTCACCATCGAAAACCACCACCATCTCTATTACCTTCTCCGCCCGATAAACTCTAACCCTCACTCGCCATCAAAGATCACCGCCATATTGTCATCGTTGAACATTACAACCTTTACCCTCTACCCCAGTCCCCACCATTAACAATATCATATTCCCAAAACCAACCCATTATCATATTGAAAAAACAAACCATAAATCAAAACCATTGACATTCTCGTATGCCACCACTAACATTGCCCATAAGCTAGTGCATCCTCTAAAAACTGAAAACTCAACGAATATAATGACGATCAATATTAATTCAAATAAAATTTATGAAAAACATGATGAATAAACACCCTAAACTTACCCAAAACTCAGAGAACAAACTACGAAGAAAACGATAAACAATCGACAACTGCAGGCCCCTTAGTGTCTCATTCATCTTTCACTGCATCAAAGGCCTAAAAATACGGCCATGGAAGAGATAAACGGGGGCCATAGACATGAACTCTCTCACTTGCAACTTATGGTTTTGAAATCCCTTCTTCAACAATGAAAAGACAAACATGATGATAATGATAATGATGATTGTCGGTTGTGGGGTTAGCTTTTTATTGGTTGAGTGTAATTATGGTAATGGTTTTTGATAATGGCTTGAAATAAGGTGTGGTGGGTGTGTGGAGTGGTTGAAAGTTATCGGCTATAAAGGCGTGGGGAGGGGGTTTAAAAATGATCAAATTACATAAGTAACCCCTCTAATCAAATAGAGTTAAGAGTAAATTACCATTTGCGTCCCTAACTTTTGTTCATTTTGACCGTTTGCATCCCTATAGTTTCAAAATCTTGAATCGACCCCTAAACTTTTATTTTTTTCCTTGTTTGCATCCTGTTGCTGACGCCGTTAATATGGACTGTTAAATGTGCATATTTTTCTCTCTCCTGCAGGGACATTTTCGTCATTTCTTCTTTCCCCCTTCTTTCTTGTAAAACCATTATAAGGGTTTCTTCCCCCTCAACTACCCTCCCCAATCTCACCCTCTCACCTCTCCCTCTCTCTCTATCTGTCTCACCGTCGCTCTCTTCTCAAAGGAAAACGATGGTCAGATGCGGTAAATGTGGATTTGAAACTTTTGTTCGAACATCATGGACCGTAAAGAATCCAGGCCGCAGATTTAACTGTTGTGCGAGAATGGGAAAAAATTGTGGTTTTGTTTGTTGGGCTGAACCTGCACTATGTTCAAGATCTACAGAAATTATTAATGGGTTGTTAAGATCAAGCAACATGACAGAAGAAAGAACCGGGAGGTTGGAGCATCAAGTGAAAAAGTATAGAATGTTGTTAATTTTTAGTTGGTTCTTTTTTATTGTGTACTTGATTTGTTAGTGAAGTAGTAGAAGTTATTTTGTACCAATTGACCTAATTTTCTTCTAAATATTGTAAAGGTCAATTAGTAATGGTTGTACAAGTTTAATGGATGCAAATAGAACATGTTCTAGTACCAAATACATGGCTTTTGATTACATCTAAAAAGCATGAGTGGCAGTAACATTATCTGAAGCAACAAAGCATGTTCAAAATACATACCCAAAATACATAATTAACTAAGGGAACATGTTCTAGTACCAAATACATCCAATTAACAGAAAATCCATATGCAAAATACATAAACCAACTGACTACTGACTATCCAAAGGAGCACCTTGTGAAACCTGTTGTGATGAACCTTGTTCCTTGCATGACCTTTTGTTGTGCCCATAATTCTTGCACAGACCACACTTAACAGAAAATCCTGTTTTCACCAACTTCCCATCTTTGTTAACTTTACTTGCATCTACCTCCTCAACTGATTTCTTCCTCTTCTTTCTTGGTCTGCCAACTTGAGTGTGATGCTTTGGAGGTATCAGTGTAATTGGGGAATTTGATGGCATCCACATGGGTCTCCCATTGATAGGCTCAAGGGTGTTTTTATATACATCCTTCCAGGTTTCTAACCAATACACTCTGGACACCCAAGCCTCAGGAATTGCATTTTGCTGGTCATAAGTTGCCAAATCCTATATGAAAGCTACTGCATGCTTACAAGGCATGCCCCCATTTTCTACACGAGCATGTCTGTTTCTCTAAGTCGACATAAACTTGATCCATCCATGGTCTAATTACTTGGTATTTTTTTAACTCCAGCCATGATAACACTATACTCACTTGCTTGTTTCTTAATGAGATCCAAGCTTTTAGCTGCAAAGGGTGTAAGGGGCCCTGGACACTTTGAAATCAACTTGTGAACAACAACAAGCCTCTTTAACATGTATTCCCTAACATACTCAAGACATGAAATTATAGGCTTGTCTCTACCCCCAACCAACTGCTTGTTAAAGACTTCACAAATATTGTTTAATAAAATATCACATGCCGGCCTACCTGTTTTATAAACATTAAATAAGAGAAGAGCATGAGCTACTAATTCTGGGTTTGAAAAACATCAATTGTAAAGACAAGTAACACATACCACTAAAGTGAGACCTACTCCAATGCTTTACAGGGATTTGCTTCAACTAATCATACAGGGATGGATCTTGTTTCCTTATGGTCTCCATGTGTTTTTTAAATTCAGGGATTGTGGTTGAACTTGCACATTTCCATAAAAGATCCTTATACATGTGCCCTCTCCATTTTGCTTTCATGTTCTCATGAATGTGTCTTAGGCAAAACCTATGCTTAGCTGCTGGAAACACCTTCTTAACAGCAGGTACAATTCCCTAAACAGGTTAAAACAGATGATATAATTTCACTTTTAAAGGTTTATACATATTGCAATTAATAAAAGTAGGTACAATTACCTTCTGCCTGTCACTTATGAAAGTGAAGTTTGAGTTTATGCCCAGATCTAGATCATCACCAAGAAGTTGTAGAAACCATGTCCATGAATCTGTTGTTTCAGCCTCCACCACTGCATATGCTAGTGGATAAATTCCATTATTGGAGTCAACACCAACCGCAGTCAACATTTGTCCTGGGAATGGACCTTTAATAAAGGTCCCATCTAGACCTAACAGGTCTCTCCCACATGCTTTAAACCCAACTTTCATAGCAGCAAAGCATATGTAAAGCCTTTTGAACTGTCTAGTTGAACTACTAGGGTTACACTCCCTTTCAACCTCTAACTTAACTGTTGAGCCTGGGTTAGATCTTAACAGCTCTTGACAGTAATCCCTCAACAATCCATATTGAGATACATAATCACCCTCCATTTTCTTCAACACCATCACTTTTGCCACAAAGATTTTTTTGATGGATATTTGAATCTGGTTTTCCCTCTGTAAGATGTCTTGTAGGGCCTTTAGGGGTATATTAGGGTTACACTCCAGTATGGGTTCTGCTTCTTTAGCTATCACAGAAGCTGTGTAAAGCCTGAGCTTTCTTGTTTGCATACAATTATGCTCTTCTACAAAAGTCTTCACAACAAACAACTCATCTGTATTGAGCCTTGATATATGCAGTTTCCATGGGCAAATGGCAAGTGGGAACCTTTTTTTCAATTCAGAGTTATTATTTATTGCACCACTACCAACCACTTTGTCCTTAACTGATTCCCTTCTTTTGGACCCATCTGCTTTTGAACATTCCCCATTTTGCCCTTCACTACAGAAAGAACCAACATTTTGTCCATAACAAACCACACGAATTCTTAGTTTGTCATCTTTTACAAATACTAGTTGCCTCCTTGTTTGCATAGCAATTGACTTAACAATGTCCTTGACCTCTTCTTTATCCCCAAAGGTTTGACCAACATAGAATGATGATGATACAACAACTGACTTCCAGTTTCTATTCTTCCTATTTAGCTTTTTAATTGCCCTTCGAGATGGAGCAGCATCTTCATCACTTGCACTGTCAAAGTTGTCTAAGTCAACCTCTGTAGTATCGTCTTCATCACTTTTATCATCTCCAGGCAGATCATCTACATTCATGTCAACAAATGCTCTGTATTCTTCCATATCAACCTCCACATCCTCTAAAGGATTATCTACATCTACAATAAAATCTTCATCATCAGATGAAGATCCACCACTAACAGATCCACTAGAGGAATTGTTATGCTGATGTTGTGGCTCAGTCTGATCACCAGAAACATTGTTATGCTGATGTTGTGGCTCAGTCTGCTCACCAGAATCATTGTACTGTTGTTGTTGTTGCTCAAGTTGTTTTGTACGAAAGGGTTCCATAAAATTAGATAAGAAAACATCATCTTGCAACATGTCCTCTTGTTCAACCCCTTCTGCTTCTATCACTAAATCAACCCCTTCTGCTTCTATCACTGGTTCTGCCCCTTGATCTGGACCTGGTTCTGCCCCTTGATTCGGACCTGGTTCTGCCTCTTCATCCGAAACTGGTTCTGCCCCTTGATCCGGACCTGGTTCTACCCCTTGATCCGGACCTTGTGCTGCCTCTGCATGTGGGGGAACCTCCTCTTCAAACCATTCTAGTAGTAATTGTCTATTGCATGGATTAGATGGTCCACTATCATCAATCTCTTCGATTATCACCTTTGACCCTTGGTTAGGAGACTGCAAATAGGTCTTTAGCCTTGTAACTTTGTGTTCTATGTACAGTTCAATCACCTTATGTGCACGTATTGTTGCATGTTATGCACATCCATATCACCACCCAGAGCTCTTAAACCAAAATCCAAGTCCTGACCAGGAATCTTAAAGTTGTAATACATTACCTCATCCCCATCATAACCTAACTCTTCCATCATAGCATCAACATCATAAGTTGAAAACACATCAATGTCTACGATGTCCACGTATGTAAATTTGCCCTTCACATACCTTCTTCCTGGGAACTTCATAAATTCTCCACCATGATGGTTTTCAAGTGTAAAATAAATAGACTCATTAGCTGTAACAATGTATACTATAATATTAGAACATACTGAAACTAAAATAAACCCCAACTTAAGTTGATTTTGAAGAAAACACACCATATACTTCGATCGGATTAAACCCTGGATCATCTGTGTCACGAATGTACCAGGTAGGATAAACCATCTTTCAAATGGGTTTAAGGCCACGATCACTTAATGATGATGGGTTTAAGGCCACGATCACACAATCGGGTTTGAGCTTCAGTGGAAGGTTAGAATGTAAAGTGAAAGAAAGGGGAAAGAAGAGGGTGAGATTAGGGATTTACAAGAAAGAAGGGGGAAAGAAGAAATGACGAAAAAGTCCCTGCAGGAGAGAGAAAAATATGCGCATTTAACAGTCCATATTAACGGCGTCAGCCACAGGGATACAAACAAGGAAAAAAATAAAAGTTTAGGGGTCGATTCAAGGTTTTGAAACTATAGAGATGTAAACGGTCAAAATGAACAAAAGTCAGGGACGCAAATGATAATTTACTCTAGAATTAATTAAAAAAAACATTCCCTATTGCTTTTAAATGGTTTTTCATTCTTGTTTAACAGGAAAATTTACAAAATTAATCTTAATACTTAAAATCTTTATAAAATTAAAGACATAAAACTCAAACTTATTGCTTAAAGAGTTATTATCTAAACATGTTACTTTCTCGTCAAATCATTCACGTAATTAACTGAAATCATCCTGATGTCTTACAAGAGGTGGATACGATTGAGTGGTTTAGCTATAAAGTTTCTAACTTAAGATCTCCTACGACATGCAGCTTACTTGCGTTACAAAAACCGAAACCCTAGCCTCCCTCAATTTCTCCACTTGTTCCTGGTAATCAATCTATCAATTCAGGTAGCACCTTGATTCTATCTTCGGTCTTTGATATTTACATCTATCGATTTGTTCGCACAACCGTTCAAAGTATTAAATTCACCTAGATTCTTCTCGTATTTATGGGTTTATCAATGATTCGATTCTGCCTTTTCTTTAGAGAAGGAGCTATACTCTAGTTTCTGTGAATTTGGAAAATTGATACACATATTAGTTAGTTTATAGTGGTTCTTAGCAATCGATGGTCTGGATCTATGTTAGGGATAAGGGAATATGTACTGTTTAGTTTATGCTGGACACCTTTTATTGAACTGTTGTGGAGAGTCGGACTTGTGCTGTATTTTTATTATTTTTATTTTTTTTTTACAATCTCAGTCATTTCACCTTTATAGATTTTCAATCGTTGTGCTCGGCCTCTTTCTGTTTGATTTGAATCCTTTACTGCTTTCTGCCGGAGCCTTATAAATTTTAACTGCTATGCTTGATTTTTTGTTGCTGAGAACCCCCTCCCCCTTTTCCCCAGCCAGATCTCCATTTTGTAGAGTTTTATATTTGCAGATTAGGTTGTGTGATGCATGACAGTTTTGTTCTTTAAGTTACAATTTAGGCGCCTCCTGTTGTCTAACCAAGCTTTTAGGTTTAGGGCACATCTCAAGTTGCAGTTTTGATGCTCTTAGGGTTGCAAATCAACATTTGGGTTGTGTAACTGATTTTGGGTTGCAGTTTAGGTGCTCTGCTGCTTGGTTTTAAAAATAGTGCCTGAGGTGCGCTTAAGGCGTAAGGCTCTAGAGGCAATCAGGAAAACGCCTCAGGGCTTTGAGGCGGCGCCTCAGGCACATCTAGGTCAAATTTGGTCAACATTGGTCAAGAGTGGGGTCTGTAAAAGGATGATACGTAGATATAACGAGAGGGATGATGAGATTATGAATTGTTTACATGGTTAAAAAGCCAATATGTTAGAAAGTTTAAACAAATGCAACTTTTGGTTGTATATATGAGTTATTTTGTTGTACATAGAACAACGCCTCGCATACGTGAGGCTCTCGCCTCATTCCTCACACATAGCGCCTCGGATTTTCAGACTTAAACGCCTCGGAGCGCCTAACGCTTTTTAAAACCAAGTTCTGCAGGTTTGAATTTCTGATGCCATCATTTAGGTGCTCTCAGGTTGATCTGTTCTTTCCTTTTATACTAGGCTTGTGTAAGTTTTGTTTTATAGTTTCTCATATTTGATTTTTATTTGTTCTAGGATGAGACCCTAATTTCTTGAAAAATCAAATTTGCTATAGTTGATTTATGTTATATCATGTTCTTAGATCTTGTGTGTTTCTATGTGTTTACATCGAGAACCTAACTTGTTGCAGAATGGGCGTTCTACAATTGATTTATGTTTATATCGAGTATACTGTGCTTCGGTGCATTTCTATTATTCTATGACTATCAGCAAAGTTTTGAACCTAGTTTGCTGTAACATGGGTGTTTCTTGAATTGATGAATGTTCTTATCGAGTTCCCATATACTTATATTTTTACTATGAGAAGTTGATTTGTAGTCTTGAGTAAATGTTAGATTCCTGTTATTTTAATCTTTGCTTTGCCACTATTAGTAATTTGATGAAGTTGGCAGTTTTTTTCAAGACAAATTAAAGTTGCGTTGGTTTTATTACAGGTTTGTGACATCTAATTTATCCAATGGGAAAGAAAAAAACAGATGAGGGTGGAGAAAAGAGTAAACAAAGCAATAAAGAAGGAAAGAAAGAAAAGGTATCAGTGTCAGCAATGCTTGCCAGCATGGACCAAAAACCTGATAAGGCAAAGAAAGTAGCCACCTCAAGCTCTTCGACCCGTAACCCTAAACCCAAACCACCTCCAAAATCACAATCCTATGCAGACATTGATCTTCCTCCTTCAGATGATGAAGATGATGACGTTGTGTATCTCTCTGAAGAAGATGAAAATCAGAAAGGTGTAATTAAAAAGCCCAGTAGAAAAGAGAGGGCTAATGATAAAAATCTTGAAATATCTGTAACTGACAAAGAGTTAAAAAAACGGGAGAAAAAAGAGATGATTATGGCTCAAGCAGTGGAGCAGGCCAAACAAGAGGCTTTGAAAGATGATCATGATGCATTTACGGTAGTTATTGGTAGCCGGGCTTCAGTTCTTGATGGTCAAGATGACGCTGATGCTAATGTAAAAGATATAACAGTGGATAATTTCTCAGTTTCAGCTCGTGGTAAAGAGCTGTTAAAGAATGCATCTGTGAAGATCTCCCATGGAAAGAGGTACGGTTTGGTAGGACCCAATGGGAAAGGAAAGTCCACACTGTTAAAGCTTCTTGCTTGGAGGAAGATTCCTGTGCCTAAAAACATTGATGTTCTTTTAGTGGAACAAGAAATAGTAGGTGACGACAGAACTGCCCTCGAAGCTGTTGTTTCAGCAAATGAAGAGCTTGTTAAACTAAGACAAGAGGTGGCAACATTACAAGAGTCGGCAGAGGGAGAAAATGGAAATGAAGTTGATGGTGGTGATGCTGGAGAAAAACTTGCTGAATTATATGAAAAGTTGCAGTTAATGGGTTCAGATGCAGCTGAAGCCCAAGCTTCAAAGATACTTGCTGGTTTGGGCTTTACAAAAGCTATGCAAACACGTGCAACCCAATCATTTAGTGGTGGGTGGAGAATGAGAATTTCATTGGCAAGGGCCCTTTTTGTCCAACCAACTTTGTTATTATTAGATGAACCCACCAATCATCTTGACCTCAGAGCTGTTCTTTGGTTAGAGGAATATTTATGCAGATGGAAGAAAACTCTTGTTGTTGTTTCACACGATCGGGATTTTTTAAATACTGTATGCAATGAAATAATTCATCTTCATGATTTAAAACTTCATATGTATCGTGGAAATTTTGATGATTTTGAAAGTGGGTACGAGCAACGTCGCAAAGAAATGAATAAAAAGTTTGAAACTTACGACAAACAAGTGAAAGCTGCAAAAAGGGCCGGGAACCAGAAACAGCAAGAGAAAGTCAAAGAAAAAGCAAAATTTGCAGCCAAAGAAGCGAAGAAAAAGTCAAAGGGGAAAGTTGATGAAGATGAAGAGATTCCTGAGGCCCCACAAAAATGGAGAGATTATACAGTGGAGTTCCATTTTCCAGAGCCTACTGAGTTGACACCACCATTGTTACAGCTTATTGAAGTGAGTTTTAGTTACCCAGGAAGAGAGGATTTCAGGCTATCTGACGTAGATGTTGGGATTGATATGGGTACTCGTGTCGCTATTGTGGGACCCAATGGAGCTGGAAAGTCAACATTATTAAATCTTCTTGCTGGTGATTTAAACCCAACAGTGGGTGAAGTAAGAAGGAGCCAAAAGTTGAGAATTGGGAGATATTCACAACATTTTGTTGACCTTTTGACTATGGGTGAAACACCGGTTCAGTATCTTCTGCGTTTACATCCAGATCAAGAGGGTTTCAGTAAACAAGAAGCGGTTCGGGCTAAACTTGGTAAATTTGGGCTCCCAAGTCATAATCATCTAACTCCGATTGCTAAATTATCCGGTGGACAAAAAGCCCGTGTAGTTTTCACTTCGATTTCCATGTCAAAACCACATATTTTGTTACTGGATGAACCGACAAATCATTTGGATATGCAGAGCATCGATGCACTTGCTGATGCACTTGATGAATTTACTGGTGGTGTCGTTCTTGTTAGTCATGATTCTAGACTGATATCGCGTGTTTGTGATGATGAAGAAAAGAGTCAAATTTGGGTCGTGGATAATGGAAGCGTGGAGGAGTTTGATGGTACTTTTGAAGACTACAAGGAGGAGCTATTAAAGGAAATCAGAGCTGAGGTGGACGACTGATTTGGTATGGATCTTGTGTATTAATTTTGCGTTATTTTTTTACACTGTTTAGTAATATTATAACTTTTTGACTTGTTTTTTCTTCTCAAAATTTGAGCATTATGTGCTAATAGTCGATATTCTATCTACCTGTTATAACTGTGATGATCTATGTTTTTTATCCTCTGTTAATAGCTGTACGTTACGTAAACTATAGGTTGCAAAATGGGAGAATTGCATAGGTTGAATTTGGATCGATGATATAATAGTTGACCTGCCAAGCTATTATTCTGTCATTTCATTTTGACTTCATTAAATAGTAATACATTACATACGATTACACTACTAATCAGCAAAGAATGATGCAAGTTAGGTGGTATTTTATGTTACATATATTGTATGTATCAGAGTCAGATGAGATGGAATACTGGGTCATCAAACGTAACCAAGATTGTAACCAAACAATAACAAGGTTGTATATTACAGAGATGCAAGCAAAAGGGTTGGGTAACAGGGGTTGAAACAGACCTTTCGAAAGAGTATCGGTTTGGTTTGGGTCAAAACAGGCTGTCTTGGAAATGGGTTTGGGTTGCAATAGATCATTCTAAAAAAAGTATGAAATGACTACAAATAATAGGTGCAGCATCAACACATGCTGTATGTATCACAGACTTAGATGAGGTGGTTTAGTGGGTCATCAAACAATAACATGCTTTGTATGTATTTACAAAAACGGAAGCAAAGCTGCAATGATCATTGATCTGTCATAGTTTGTCACTCATGAAAACTACATACACAGTTTGGTGGTATTTCTATTTTTGAGCATTGTGTGTTGTCATTCTATTGCTACAAAAACGGATGTCGAACCTTATGGTAACATTATCAAACCTTTTAGATCATTTGATCTTTCTTACTCATTACATATACACATTTGACCTAGAAGTGCAAAACAGGCATGTTGGGTCAAACACCTTTTTTTTTGGTTTTATGTTTTATTGTTGGAGAAAAAGAAACAGGTGTAAAACCTTTAAGTGTAAATCTTTGAAGTTCTAACAGAAGTAACAGAATCCTCACCACCTTGTTCTCAATTTTTCTTAGCGTCATTCCCCAAAGCGAGGGCAGAATTACTATCTGTTACAAGTTGAAATTTCGGTATTTTTATTATTGAAGGGTGTTAAACCCAAAGATTACAACCTATCACTATATATAGCAGTTAGAACTAACTAACTAACTATTGCATTTACACTTTAGTCCCTACACTTTGCACTAAACACTTTTAAGCATAAAAGTACAAACAACATCAAACTACTAAACATACAATACAAGTAAGAAAAGAATTAACTAACATTCACCCCTTTAATTCTTTTATATCTCCAACTCCTAGTTTACTCTTCATTTCAGCAAACTTCAACCGAGGTAATGCCTTGGTAAGTATGTCAGCTTTCTGCTCATTTCCCTCAATGTGTCTCACCATCACACACTTCTCTTCCACACAAGATCTGATGTAATGATACCTTACATCAATATGTGTAGACCTACCATGGAAAACAGGATTTTTCATCAATTGTATAGCTGACTTATTATCAACATATATCAAAATAGGACCCATTTCTTTATCCATTAACTCCTCAATCAGACCTTTAAGCCATATGGCCTGCTGTGCAGTGGCAGTAGCAGCCATAAATTCTGCCTCACAAGAAGACAATGCCACAGTCTCTTGTTTTTGGCTTACCCAACTGATAGGTCCTCCACCAAAGTAGAATATCATGCCTGTAGTACTCTTGCCATCTGCCTTAGTAGGCGCATGAGAACTATCACTATATCCAATCAATTCCCCTATTGCTCCACTCCTGTACCAGATGCCATGATCTAAGGTGCCTTTCACATATCTTAAAATAGTTTTCACAGCTTGCCAATGAGTGACCTTAGGTTTCTCCATAAACCTACTAGCTATCCTAACTGCATAGCTTATGTCAGGTCTAGTCTGTGTCAGGTACCTTAAACAACCTATAGCTCTTCTGTACTTAGTTGAATCAACTGCCTCACTTTCATCATCTTTACCCAGTTTCACACCTGGATCCATTGGAATCTTAGATGCATTGCATTCTAGCAGGCCTTGATCTTCTAGGACTTTTCTACCATACCCAGATTGAGAAACAAACATGCCATCCTTGCATTGATGAACCTCAATCCCTAGATAGTAATGTAGAAGACCTAAATCAAACATTTCAAAGCAACTCATCATCATGTCTTTGAAATCCTTAATCACAGCAACACAAGAACCTGTCACTATGATATCATTCACATAAACCCCTAGAATGACTACCCCTTTGTCAGTTTTTCTCTTGTAGACTGCATGCTCCCTTGGACATCTTCTAAAACCAAACTTTACTAAGGTATCATGTAGCTTTTGATTCCAAGCTCTTGGAGCTTGTTTGAGCCCATACAAGGCTTTAATCAATCTATACACCTTAGTCTCATGTCCCTTCTTCACAAAACCTTCAGGCTGTTCAACATACACTTCCTCATTTAAATCTCCATTGAGGAAGGCTGTTTTCACATCCAAGTGATGAACTACCCAATTATGCACAGCTGCAAATGCCAGTAAGACCCTTACAGTTTCAAGCCCAGCCACTGGTGCAAAAACCTCTTCATAATCCACACCATACTGCTGCACATATCCCTTCACTACTAGCCTAGCTTTGTGTCTGATTACATCACTTTGTGCATTCTTCTTTAGTTTGAAAAGCCACTTCAATCCAATAGGCTTTACACCTTTAGGACACTTCACTAATTCCCAGGTGTCATTCTTTTCAATACTATTGAGCTCATCTTTCATTGCATTCATCCACTCTATACTACCTTTGGCTTGCTTGAACCCCACTGGTTCATTCACATGTAATAACATTTCTGCTTCACTGAGTAGAGGAGGTTCAAAGGGAATCTTCTCTAGTACCTCTGTTCTGTCAAACACATCTTCTAAGGATGTAAATCCTTTAGGAGGTGTGTCATCATAAGTTGATCTTGGAACTTGTTCAACTTCTGATGCACTTCCAGAAGTCCCCTCAGCATCAACACTCACATCAACACCCCCTGAATCTTGTGTTGTGTGCAGCCCCTCATCATGTTCATCAGGCCATCCTGATTCAATGTTGTCTTCTACTCCTTGAATAGGACTCAGAGTTCTTTGTCCTGAAGTAGACAACTCTATTAACCCAAATTTTGAATAACCCCTTCTTGAGTCTTCATTACTGTAGGATTCCCAATTCCAAGGCATGTTCTCCTCAAATAGAACATCCCTGCTTACCATTATCTTCTTGTTAGCAGGGTCAAACATCCGATAGGCTTTGGAACCAGGTTCTACTCCAAGATGGACCATTGTAATACTCCTGTCATCCAGCTTCTTCACCAAATTTCCAGGGACCTTTACATGCCCCTTACAGCCAAACACTCTCAAGTGTTTTAGGTTGGGTTTTCTGGTGAATACACACTCATATGGAGTGATTTTCTCCAATGCCTTAGTGGGGACTCTGTTTAACAAGTAAACAGCATGCCTTACTGCTTCTCCCCACATGTCCAAGGGCATATTCATGGCCTTCAAGATTGATCTAACCATTCCCATAATGGTTTGGTTCCTTCTCTCCAATACCCCATTCTGTTGTGGAGAATAAGGAGCTGTGAGATACCTCCTAATACCATCAGTTGTAAATAGTTGCTCAAATGTTTTAGAGGTGAACTCCCCTCCCCTGTCAGTCCTAAGGGCCTTGAGTGTAAAACCAGTTTCCAACTGGGCTTGCTGTTTAAACTTGTCAAAGAATGCTGATGCCTCATCTTTGGTCTTTAGCATGTGCACCCCCATGTATCTTGAGAAGTCATCTACCAGCAGCATGAAGTACTTGTTCCCTGCTGATGTAGGTGGATCAAAAGGTCCACACAGATCTGCATAGACCAGTTCTAAGGGTTGTTGTGCCCTATAGACACTGGTTTTGGGAAAGGGGTGTCTTCTTTGTTTTCCCACTAAGCAACTTTCACAGACTTGAGCTTTGTGGGAAATTCTTGGCAACCCCTTTGCCATGCTGTGTTTGGACATTTTGTTCATTGACTTAAAACCCAAATGGCCAAGTCTAGCATGCCATCTCCATGCTTCATCTTCAACAACAGCCAACAAACTCTCAGGTTGTGCTACATGCAGGGTGACTGTGTACAGCCTGTTTTCACCTTTCTTGACCTTCAACAAGGTCTTGCCACTTTTCTCAAAGACCTAAAAGAAGCCATCTCTCATTTCTATCCTGCAGCCAACCTCATCCAATTGGTCTAAGCTCAAGATGTTACTCTTAAGGGCAGGTATGTAGTACACATGAGTAACTACCCTGTGTTCTCCATTCTTGCATTGGAGGCATATTGACCCCCTGCCCTTGATGGTCACCACTGATCCATCACCAAACTTCACTCTCCCACTTATTGCTTCATTGAGCTCACAGAAATGAGACTTTACCCCTGTCATGTGATTACTAGCCCCATTGTCCAGATACCAGGAGCTAGAATCAGTCTCAGTTCCATTTGACAATTCTTTTGGGAATACACCATTCTCTTCAAGGAGGCCTAGATCCTCCTTAACCATCAGGAGAGTTGATTCATGATCTTCTTGAGATTGTGATAAGTGGGCTTCATGACTCTCTCTCTTGGGTGCCCTGCACTCATTTGAGAAGTGCCCAAGCTTATCACAATTGAAGCATCTCATGCTTCTTTTATCTTTCTTGCCACCTACACCCTTCTCACTGTCACTTGATGGTGGTCTGTTGCTTGAATTCTTCCCAGTTCTCCCCCTCCCTCATAGTTGCCAATAGCGAATAGCGGTAAATAGCGACAAGGCACCTATATGCTACGTAGCGAATAGCGGTAAATAGCGACGGCTATTTCGTGTTTAGCGATTAAGTAGGATAATATGTAAGAATGTTATACATTCAATAAATAAGCATGTTTAGCAATAAAGTAGTAGAAAAACTAAGCAAACACCCCCAAAATAACTAAAACACTCTATTACTAATCATCTAAATCTCATATTTACCAAAAAAAAATTAAAAAAAAATTAAAAAAAAATTAAAAAAAAATTAAAAAAATTAAAAAAATAAAAAAAATAAAAAAAATAAAAAAAAATCAGAAAATCCGCTATGCAGGCGCTATCTGCAAATAGCGACCACTTCACGCGTCGCTACATAGCGCGCTATAGCGGGCGCTATAGCCGCTATTGACAACAGGGCCCTCCCTCTGCTGCTCATCTTGCCATCACCATTAGAAGGTCTTGAGCCCTTTGACTCACTCTTGGTTCGTTCTTGCCACTCAGCTTTTGTCAAAAGAAGCTGACCTGAGGAGTTCTTGCCATGAGACACTGGCTTGACTCTCTCCTCATAGGCTTTTAGCCTGCCAATCAGTTCTTCGAAAGACATGGTGTCAAGCTTCGAGAACTGTTCAATTGCAGCCACAATCGGGAGAAGCCTCTCAGGAGCCGCCTTCTAGACTTTCATAACTTGTTTTGATGGCTCGATTGTGGTTCCCAAAGCCCTGTATCTTGACACCAATTCACCTACCTTCCCAGCCATAGTTGTCAATAGCGAATAGCGGTAAATAGCGACAAGGCACCTATATGCTACGTAGCGAATAGCGGTAAATAGCGACCGCTATTTCGTGTTTAGCGATTAAGTAGGATAATATGTAAGAATGTTATACATTCAATAAATAAGCATGTTTAGCAATAAAGTAGTAGAAAAACTAAGCAAACCCCCAAAATAACTAAAACACTCTATTACTAATCATCTAAATCTCATATTTACCAAAAAAAAATTAAAAAAAAAATTAAAAAAAATTAAAAAAAATAAAAATAATAAAAAAAAAATAGAAAATCCGCTATGCAGGCGCTATCTGCAAATAGCGACGACTTCACGCGTCGCTACATAGCGCGCTATAGCGGGCGCTATAGCCGCTATTGACAACAGGGTTCCCAGCAAATTCATCAATTGAGTCTTGATCACTCATTGTTAGCATTTCAAACTCGCGATCAAGAGTTTGAATTCTGGCCTGCTTGACTCGATCCTCACCAACAAATCTTTCTTTCAAAGCCCCCCATACATCCTTGGCCTCTTTGTGTGCAGCAACCTGCAGCAGTACATCTTCGGGCAGTGCTTGAAAGATGAATGCTCGAGCCTTCTTGCCAAGTCGCACATCGACTGTGACATCTTTCTCAGGTTGGATGGCATCCCATAAGCCCTGCGCATCCATGAAGGCTTCCATCTTAATTGCCCAAGAGGTGTATAGGTAGTGGGAGTGAGAATTGGGATCTTGAAAGAGATCGGATCATTGGCCGATTCATTAACAGCCAATTGTCGATTGGATTCGGCCATCGATCGAAGCAAGAGTCGAATTGAGATCAAATTGGGTGTGGATTGGGATAATTGGAACTTCCTACGCACGTCGCGATGGGAATCGAAGGTGGTGGTGGCCGTTAATCGCACCGATGGTGCTATCGCAGTCGTCGGAGGGAAAGATTCTGAATCGAGAGCCTTTGCGGCTCTGATACCAAATGTTACAACTTGAAATTTCGGTATTTTTATTATTGAAGGGTGTTAAACCCAAAGATTACAACCTATCACTATATATAGCAGTTAGAACTAACTAACTAACTATTGCATTTACACTTTAGTCCCTACACTTTGCACTAAACACTTTTAAGCATAAAAGTACAAACAACATCAAACTACTAAACATACAATACAAGTAAGAAAAGAATTAACTAACACTATCGACGTATTGAAAGGATGATTCTATCCAAATTGTAAACGAGAAATGACAAATTAATCATTATTACTAGTGCCAGATTTAGCACATTGATTGCGTTGCTGCTTCCTTTCTTCTGCCTATAACTGTTCCATTATCATGAACATTAATTGATTACCATTCATTTTGTTATTAGATTTGGATTTTTTTAACGTTTCATCTTCATCCACAGGATATAACAAGAACGAACCCTTTCTTCTTCAACGTGAATTTTGAAGCTTGGAGTAAACATACGTCTTTCAAAGTCTAGTATGCAACTGTATCTGTCTTTCTTATTCAACATGAATTTTGAAGCTTGGAGTAAACATACATCTTTCAAAAGTCGAGTATGCAACTGTATCGTCTATTTTTATGATTTTTTTTTTGTATTATGAGTTTTTGTAAAATAAGGCACTCATGCTGCTTCCTTCTTACCGACTGGGGGATGCAATGGTACTTGTTTTATGGTTTGATATTGGCATTCTGCATGTCTACTATTTTGGTGTAGCCCAGCGTGGTTTACCTGGGTTTTAGCCTTGCTAGTAATGATGATTGGTATGGTGGTGAACGATAGCATCCTTTTGATTTGATATTACTATACAAATGCAGTGATTGGGACTGGGACCCTTGTAATCCTAAGCCTGTCTAGAACCAGGGACGGTTTAGGACTTAACCAGGGACGGTTTAGGACCGAACCAGGGACGGTTTAGGACCGAACCAGGGACGGTTTAGGACCGAACCAGGTTAATGTTCTATCAGGGATGGTCACAAGCTCTGTTTATGACCAGTTATGGTTATGAACCAACAACCAACCTCAGGGAGTAATTTTAATAGCTTCTTTAACTAGCCTGTGAATGATTTAGTGAATAAAACCAGAAGAAAACGATATCTTGGAATGGATTCATTAAAACTAATTCTTAGAGTCGTTTATGAGGTTTTTGATCTATTTGATTACTTTGGTGTTTACATTTATAAATAAAGAAATAAAATAAAATATCTATGAGTTGACACAAGCTGTTCGTCATTCTACTGATAGATGGTAGGTTATATAACCAAGGGTAAACTACAAGAAACGACTTGTTTTTATAATATTTTATTTTTCAACCTTTATTTTTACTAATTACATTAGCTAACCTTTATGTATATGATTTGTTTCATCTTTGTTTCTTTTGTCTAACCTTTATGTATATGATTTGTTTCATCTTTGGTTCTTTTGTCTAACGATCGTTAGTTTGCATTGTTAAGTTATCTCACATGATTATTATACGATAGTAAATGTGTAAACAAACATCAATATAAATAATCCAACAAATCGATGTATTAGAAATATTTGATCAGTAAAACGCTGAGACCAACAAGTAACATCCCAAATAAATTATATATATTTCTATCACCACTTTTCATAGCTAAAAAATGATTGATATTTAGAAATCATATGATGCTTTCATAATATATGATTAGAAAACATATGATACACTAAATTTATATAGAACTATATAACTTTCTAATTTGAACAAAAGTTTAAATAACTTCACGAGGCTTGCATTCTAATTTTTATGTATTAAGTTTATTATTGATATTTAGATCATATGATACAAATAATTTTTATATAACTTGTTTTAGAAAACGATGAAAAAGATATAAAATTTATTTGAGGTTTTACTCGTCGTTTTTAATGCTTTATAATTCATATTTCCTAACAAACTTCATGGGCTTGCATTCTAATTTTTATGTATCAAGTTACTATTAAAGTATTAATTCTTAAATAATATGATACAATAAATTTGTATAGAACTAGCTTTAGAAAATGATGATAAAAAATATGTAAAATGTGTTTGAGGTTTTACTTATCGGTCTTAACATTTTACTGATCATATTTTTGAAATAAATTAGAGAGTTTGCATTTTAATTTCTATGTTTTAGGTTATATGTAAGTCATATGATATAATATTTTTCAACTAGCTTTAAAAAAGATGATAAAAATACATAAAAACTTTTTGGGATTTTATTTGTCATTCTTAAATTTTGCTAATCAATTGGCTGCAAAGGAATTGAACTTTGAGTGAATAGTTTGTCGCATGTTTGATGGGTTCGTTTAATTCATGATAAACACAAATAATAAAATTTTGTTCTTTAAGTTAAACCAATGAATATGAACACATGTCACGTTCGTTATCTTTGATAATGTATTCGTTTATGTTCATTAATGTTTATTCATTTAAGGGTTTTATATTTTATGTTTTTATTTATTTTTGGTGGATTTTGTGTAATGTTTGTAATAAAAAATACAAATTTCATTCTAAAAGAGATATATAATCATTTATATTCGTTTGGGGTTCATGAACTTTTATTTGTGTTTGTTTGCCTTTGTTTGTGTTCGTTGAGTTCCGTAAGTACTTGTGAACCATTTATGAACATGTTCACATCTTATTAACAAACACGAACAAGGAATAGCAAACAAACAAACAAACCCAGTATATCCCACTCAAGAGCAATAACAAACAAACAAGGAATCTCATTCAATAAATGTCCGTAAACAGTTCATGAACAAGTTTATTCATTTAACGAACAAACATGAACAAGGTCGTGTTTGTGTTCGTTCAGTTCATTTGTAGACTTAGCTGATCATATTATCCTAATACGTCAACTTGTTTTTGGATCATGCCACATGGATGTTTTTATACCTCTACTCTCATGTGATAATCATGTGACCTTAAGTTAACTATGTAAGCTAGTGACCGTTACATTAAATAATCTAAGATGAAACTAACCATATACATAAAAATATACAGTGTAATTATTAAAGATAAAGATTAAAGAATAAAATTATTTATAAAGCTAAATGTCAATTTCTGTAATTTACTCTATAATCAATATTTCTTATTCTTTTTTAATTGTGTTAGATTAAAATTTATTCTTATTTCTAGCCGGATCTGTCTCTCGCCGGATCTGTATCGCAACAGCCCTCTCTCTCTCTCTCGCCGGATCGGCCTACCTCCTCCTTCACCCCACCACCACAGCCACCCAGTCAACCTTCAACACCTCCACCCCCACCCTCACCGCCTCCCCATCCCTACCACTCCACCGCCTCCCCACAGCCAGTCACCAACACCACCACCACCACGACCGCCTACCGCAGCCACAACCCACACCCATCGCAGCCGCAGCCGACGCCCACCTGCCGCTGTTAAACCACCTGCCACCACCAACCATTACCACTTACATCACATCCCGTAGACCAGCAGACCCCAGCCGACGCCATCGACCTGCCATCGCGAAGCCGACACGAAATCTTTTGGTGAGCTCGTTCCATCTCTGGGTTTTCATATATGCTTTTAGTCTTCTGTGGTTTGTGCCTAATTGATTAATTGTATAATTGTTAGTTGTTATAACTTGCTGGTTTGTGCCTAATTGACTAGTTGTTATAACTTGCTGATTAGTTGTATAATTGATTAGTTGTATAATTGCTGAGTAAGTTGTATATTGTTGGTTGACTTTGTGTGTTGATCATTTGTGGCTTGTTGTCTTCATTTCTGGTCAATCTTAGATCTGTTCTATAGATAGGTTTCATTGGCTTACTGTAAGGTCTTGATTACTGCGTGTGCCCATAGCGTGTGCCCTAGCGTATGGTTGACCACGTGTGACAGTCCTTTTGACTGTGCTTTACTTGTGCTTGGTTTCTTTCTAGTGTGTTGTCCGTTTTTTTTATTTTTTGTGGTTTTAGTAGACTCTGTCTGGTATAATAGATAGTAGGAGCCATTATGCTGCCCCGAGATCATGTTCGGTGAGGAGAGGTGCGAAGACAGGGAATAAGGTCTGTAGATTAAGAGTGGCATCGTGGAATGTAGGAACCTTAACTAGTAAGTTACTAGAGTTAATTGATATGCTGAAGAAACGTAGGGTCCACATAGCATGCCTGCAGGAGACTAGATGGCGAGGTGGGAGAGCAAAAGAGTGCAATAGTTATAAACTATGGTATTCAGGGTCTGATGGAACTAAAACGGAGTAGGTTTTCTAGTTGCTAAGAAACTCCAAGATAATGTAGTGGAGGTGAGAAGATACAATGATAGAATTATGTTGTTAAGAATAGTAATAGGAGATGAGGTAGTGACGGTAGTTAGTGCGTATGCACCACATGTTGGACTAGGGGAAACGGAAAGAAAAACGTTCTGGGAGAGTTTAGACCACGTTATGGCAGACATACCTAGAGAAGAAAAGTTATACATAGGAGGAGATTTTAATGGACATATCGGAAGGGATAATGAGCCTTTCCAACTGGTGCATGGAGGATACGGGTATGGTCTTAGGAATGACGGCGGTAGGGAGCTGCTTGAATTTGCAGTAGCGCATGACTTAGGCATCATAAATTCATTTTTTAAGAAAAGAGATTCGTATCTAATCACATTTAGCAGCGGCGGGAGACACACGCAGATAGACTATTTATTAACGAGGAGAGAAGATCATAGCTCGTGGAAAGACTGTAAAGCAATCCCGGGAGAGACGGTTGTGACGCAACACCATATGTTGGTGGCGGATATACGAGTCAGGAGGCCAATTGCCCAACGGAACAGGAGAGTTACACCCAAGATCAGATGGGGTCAGCTCAAAGACGAAAAGATTACCATTTTTAGAGATAAAGTCATACCAATGAACCGAAATGGGCCACAGGAAGACGCAAACCAAAAGTGGGAGGTTATGGCAAATAGGCTCATCTAACCAGCTAAAGAAACGCTTGGAGTTACAACAAAAAGGACAGTTGGTCATAAGGAATCATGGTGGTGGAACGAAAATGTACAGGAGAAGATACGTATCAAACAACAAAGTTTTAGAGAGCTCATACGATGTAACAGTGAGGAAGAACACGCAGAGCTAAAACAAAAGTATAGGGAGGCTAAGAGACAAGCGAAAAAAGCGGTGTCAGAGGCAAAGAACGCGGTAAAAAGAGACAAGCATCACAGTAGACGAAGTAAAAAGAACTATGAAGAAAATGGGAAGGGCTAAAGCGGCGGGGCCAGACAACATACCGATTGAAGTGTGGAAATGCCTGGGTGATGAGGGTCTCCAATGGCTAACAGATCTATTCAACACTATCTTTAAGACAGGGAAGATGCCAGACCAGTGGAGAACCAGTGTCATAGTCCCCATATATAAGAAAAAAGGAGATATCCAAGGCTGCGAAAACTACAGGGGAATAAAGCTACTGAGTCACACGATGAAACTATGGGAAAGCGTTATTGACACGAGAATTAGATGGGAAACCCAGATAGCAATAAACCAATTTGGATTTATGCCAGGACGCTCTACAACAGAAGCCATACACGTCATAAGACGGATAATGGAGAAATATAGAGAAAAGAAAAGGGACCTCCATATGGTATTCATAGACCTAGAAAAGGCCTATGACAGTGTGGAAACGCCTGGGTGATGAGGGTATCCAATGGCTAACAGATCTATTCAACACTATCTTTAAGACAGGGAAGATGCCAGACCAGTGGAGAACCAGTGTCATAGTCCCCATATATAAGAAAAAAGGAGATATCCATGGCTGCGAAAACTACAGGGGAATAAAGCTACTGAGTCACACGATGAAACTATGGGAAATAGTTATTGACACGAGAATTAGACGGGAAACCCAGATAGCAATAAACCAATTTGGATTTATGCCAGGACGCTCTACAACAGAAGCCATACACGTCATAAGACGGATAACGGAGAAATATAGAGAAAAGAAAAGGGACCTCCATATGGTATTCATAGACCTAGAAAAGGCCTATGACAGTGTACCGAGACAACTAATTTGGGAAAGCCTACGACATAGAGGGGTACCAGAGAGGTATATCAAATTAATTAAGGATATGTATGACGGGGCAAAAACATGTGTGCGAGCACCGGTAGGAGACACAGACTCATTCTCAGTGGAAGTGGGACTACACCAAGGATCGGCATTGAGCCCATTTCTCTTCGTACTAGTGTTGGATGAGATGACTAAGCATATACAACAGTCAGTCCCGTGGTGCATGCTCTTCACGGATGATATTGTCTTAATATCAGAATCTAAAATGATGCTTAACGACAAGCTAGAGCAGTGGAGAGCAGCGCTAGAGAGCAGAGGATTAACGATAAGCCGCTCTAAGACGGAATACATGCATTGTAACTTTGGTGGCGACGAGGAAGAGGACACCCAAATCACTATCCAGGGTATGCCGGTACCACGGACATCTAGATTCAAATACCTGGGCTCGTACCTGCAGGAGGACGGAGAGATACATAGCGATGTAGCTCACCGTGTCCAAGCAGGATGGTGTAAGTGGAGACCAGCATCAGGGATCCTATGTGATAAGAGGTTTCCAGCAAAACTTAAGGGAAAACTATACAGAGTAGCGGTACGCCCAGCTATGCTATATGGAACAGACTGCTGGGCCATAAAGAAATCGCACGAGAAACAAATAGAGGTTGCGGAAATGCGAATGCTAAGGTGGATGTGTGGCCATACAAGACTGGATCGGATAAGAAACGAAGTGTTTCAACAGAAGCTAGAAGTGGCTTCTATTGCAGATAAAATACGAGAGGGAAGATTAAGATGGTATGGACATGTCAAGAGGAGACCAATGGCAGCACCGGTCAGAGCAGTGGAGAACATCATCATAGAGGGTAGGAAGAGTAGAGGAAGACCTAGGTTGACTTGGAAAGAGAGAATTAGGCGAGATATGGTACACTTGCACCTCTCCGAGCACATGATTGAGGATAAGAGTGAGTGGAGGCGTAGAATCAAAATTAAGGACTTTTAGTGGTTCCTGTAGCTAGGAGAGGACTTTGATTAATTGTTACGGGGCCTGATGTGTATGTAGTACGCTTGGACCTTTTTAGGGGAAACTTGCTGCTTCCCTGATACATGCTTGTTCATTTTATACTTCCTTTTGGTGATATTTAATGTTTGTTGTATGATGTGTGCTGTACCATATACCATATATCACATATCGTATGTTTGATTATATGTTGATTCGTTAGCGTTACTGCTTTTGCTATCGACCCAGGGGTCTCTTTGGAAGCGGTCTCTCTACCTATCTGGATAGAGGAAAGACTTGTCACCACCTACCCCTCCCAGACCCTACTCTTGAGTGGGATATACTAGGTTTGTTTGTTTGTTTGTTTGTTTTATATCGAGGTTCATTCTTTTCCTTCAAATTACATTGGAGTACTGGAAATATCATTAGACATCATAACTAATCAAGACATACAGAAAAACTATGAAGCAAACAATATTCATGGATATAGATAAGGGGTGACCCCGAAAAATTCACTGAAAAATAGACATGTTTGTAGTCTACATACAAGAACATATCTGACACATATTTACATACACGGTAGCTATAGACATAATTATTTTTTTTTTCATAAAACAGTAAAGAAACAAAACATTTTTAATATAGAAACAAAAAGGAAACAAAAATTATAAAGTTAAAGTAATTACTATACATGCAGAACTAAAACATAAAAGATTTACCAACTCTAATCTATCAAGAAATTTTAAAGAATTGTTATAGTAAACCAATAAATTTTAGAGGCTACTATTCATCCTTTATCAAATTATTGTGAACTAGTATGTATTCATCCACGCGCGTTGCGCGTGTGATGGATCGGGCTAAGAAAACACTCTCGGTTGCGGCTGCTAAGCATAAATGGCAGCCATACTAAAACAACCGATACCATCATCAGTTGTCATCACAGCCCAGTATACAACATGTAATAACAAAACAAACAACGCAGATGAATATATGTTTATCACTCATCACAACAATATTCCCAAATGCAGCATCATGACATCAACATGGTCAAGGTAAACATCACTGAAACAACGATGCAAGCAACAGAAGGATCAACACAAATTACATCATTCTAGTTGCGATCCTTAACCGCCATTGACAAAATACTTTTAACAATACAGGGCAACAACCCGCTCAACCAACAGATGCATCGGGTCAAATGAGCTCGGGTAAGTCTTAGATGAGCAGGGTCATCATCATCGACATCTTTTCTAAGAATCGACAAAACCCAAAACATCAAAACCTTAGATGAACATCATGCCAAAAGTCTCAGATGAGCAAATCCTCATCATCATTGACATAATGAATCATCAAACAACAAAGCCTCAAATGAGGTAATCCTCATCATCATCAACATAAAAAAATTCGACTTCTTTGTTTAGACCAATCACCTACCTTCATGTTTTCTTAAATGACTAACACATGACGATAAATCCCATATATCTCATGATGCATGTCATGAACTGTTTTGCCTTAGCTTGCATGAAATGACTTACTTATTGGAAATTAAATCTTACCATGAAACATAATTGAATCCTGATTAGGGTTTGTATGGATATATACCTTAATTGAAGGGTGTCACATCATTCCTGATATTTAAATGTTGTTGTCTTTGATCATGATCTTCTAAAAAAGTAAGGGATACTTAAGTTTCATTTGATCATCATATTCCCAAGTAAATTTTGGGTCTCTCTTAGAGTTCTACTTGACTTTCACTATAAGGACACCACTTCAATTTTTTTCTTTACTTCCAGGTCCATGATTTCTACCAGTTCCTCGATAAAATGCAACCTTTCATCGAATTGAACTTATTCATGTGGTATCACAAGTGTCTCATCTGATAAACATTTCTTGAGATTCGATATGTGGAATGTGTCATGAACACCAATCAACTCTTAAGGTGGCTTGAGTTTGTAAGCCACTAGACCAACCCTGACTAGTATTTCAAAAGGAACGATAAATCTAGGATTGAGCTTACCTCGCTTAACAAATCAGAAAATACCTTTCCATGGTGAGACTTTCAACATGACTTGTCTCCTACTTGAAATTTCAAGGGGTTTTTGATGAATATCAACATTGCTTTTTCTGTTAGTCTCTGGAAACTTTCACTAAATCTTGAATTTTGAAAATTTTAGCAGTCTTATCTTGAATAGCCTCATGACTAGTGAATTGACAATCTCCAACTTCTGGCCAACATATTTACGACCGTATAAAGCTTCAAAGGTGTGGCGTTAATGCGCATGTGAGCATCCCAATTACTTCTAAAATCAATCACGTAAGCTATCAAAATGTTTTCCAGCATTTGAATGGTTTTCTTAGTTTGACCATGGGTTGCGGGGGGAATGTGGTACTCATACGCATGCCTTGAGCCTTTTGTAAGGTTTGTTAAAACCTTGATGTGAATTGGCTGTCCTTGTTTGGAATGATGGAGATAGGATTTCCGTGTCTCGATACTACATCCTTCAAGTAAATGCTTTTAAGTTTCTCTTATTGGTAGGAAATAAGCTCACTTCATCAAATGATCCAATATTATCCATATAGTGCCATGACTATTAGCCGTTCTAGGTAATTTGGTGATGAATTCCACTAAAATCTACTCCCACTTCCATTGACGGATCTCAGGTTGTTGCGAAAGTCCTGATGGTTTCTGATTCTCGGCATTGATTATAGAGCAATTTTGGGACTTTCCAGCTTAAGTAGTAATGTTTTCTTTCATGCATGACCACCAATATTATTCTTTGAGATCTTTATACATCTTATCGGTTCCAGGATGAATAAAAAAACTTGGATTACGGGCTTCATCCATTATCAGATATTGTAAATTTTGATACTTGGTACCTATATTCTATCTATGAAATACAAGGTCTCATTGGATTTGGCTACGAATTGTTCATCCATTCGTGTAGGGACTTCCCTTGAACATTCTCATGCTTTAATGCTTCCTGTTGTGCATCATGAATTTGAGCGGCATGGCTCATTTGAATGATCATTCCTAATATATGTACTCTGAGAGTCTTGACTCTTTCTTTTCTATTGAGTGCATCTACCACCACATTAGCTTTGTCCAGGTGATATTTGATCTCACAATTATAATCATTTAAAAGCTCCATCCATTGACACTATCTTATTTTAGTTCTTTTTGATCAAATATATGCTGCAACCTTTTATGATCGATGATAATGATGCATTTGGTTTTGTATAGATAATGCTCCTAAATATTAAGAGTAATTACTACAACTCCCAATTCAAGGTCATGTGCGGCATAACCTTTTTATTAACCTTAAGTTGTTGGGACCGTATGCCATTATTTTGTCATTTTACATCAAAATGCATCCTAATCCTTGACACGAAGTGTCGCAGTACACAACAAAGTTGTCCACTCCATTTGATAACGTTAAGATTGGTGCATGATAAATTTTATGTTTTAAGAAATCTTTCGGTCTACAAGTGTGACAACTGACAATTTCAGGATAATACCCGGCCTCGACTTAGTCATAATTACGCATATCATACATAAATTTCAAGTGAGTTCCATTTATTTTCATGCATTGCAAATTCCATGCATAACATTACATGCATAACATTACATGCATTAAAATATAAGGGCTATCGTACACTCTCAAATGAAATATAATTTATTAATATTTCCTATGTAATATGTATTTCATAATTATTAATCATATATCGTCAACCGGGTCTCGAGTCAAACACTTTATTAACAAGCTATGTGGATGAAACAGTTACATGTTCTCATTACACATAGGAGCAATTACTTAGACATAAGTTGCGTTGATTATTGTAGGGCGAACTTAGGTTGGATGTTTCCCGAGCACTTTGGATACTCATAGATTTTCGTACCCGATCACTCACTAGCGTGTGAGTTTCACGGCCCCAGTTTTACTTATTTTACTTTTGGGAGAGATTACACACAAATTATTAAATTCGTGGACATAATTACTTCTTAATGTTTTCACATATTATATAAGTGGTTTATTTATCGTATGAAGTCCCCTTTTATCGGACCGTTAATTTCTTTTTCAAATCGAGGTAATCATGGATAATACTATTGGGTTAGAGTACCCCCACTGAGGTTAATTACCATAACTTTGACAGGAAGTCTAAATGGGTGCATTATTAGCATATCATCTCTATGCTTATGGAATGCATAGGTAGGGACAATCTGTTACAGTTATAGTCAAGCTTTTGTTTCGGTACATATATAATATTGTAGCATTATATGATCAACAATCAAATTATAGAAAGACTTGTGGTCCATTTTGTGTTTACTATTATTCTAAAACCTGTGAACTTATCAACTTTATGTTGACATATGTTCATATATGTTTTCTCAGGTAATTGATGTTTGCTTCATGTTAAGCTAGCGTGATGTTGGTACACATGTCCCCGGTTCTAGTCTAGTGAGCTTCAATGTAATAGACTTTCATCTTGTAACACATATGTAATGTTGAATCTATGTAATGAAAAACTCTTCTGTGAATGTTTATTGGTTGTTTAATGTTATATCTATTAATATTATTTATTGTTACACGCATATATGACCATGTTATATAGGTTTACAGTTGTTGGACATAGTACTGAATCATTAAAGTGTCAAGAATGTGTTTAACTAAGGATCCTGATTCAGTCGCACGACTGGACCATGCGAATGGGCCAATCGCACGACTGAACCAGGTGATTGAGTCAATCGCACGATTGAGTCATAAGACTGACTCAGTCATACGAATGAATCAATCGTATGACTCAGTCGCACGACTGAGCCAATCGCTTGGCTCAGTCGTACGAATGAAAGCTGTAACCTATAAATACCACTTAATTCGTGGAAAAAAAGAAACTCTTCGATAATTCACAACCCTATCCGTCCCAGTTCGCACCGAGCGTCCCTTCCAAGTTCATAGAATGATTCTAATCATTCCTAATCCATTTTTAACGTATTCTAATCATTAGGTTTGATCCGGTTGTCGTTCTCCCTGATTGGATCGCCAATCAAATAGAACAATCAAATAGAATTACGCGCTATTTGATTCGGTTTCACGTTGAATCAGTTAGTACTCAGTCGTACACGGTCCTAACAAGTGGTATCAGAGCTTTGGCTGTTGATTCTTCGTGGATTCAATCTTGTTTTTGAAAACGTTAACGTTTTTAAGCGAAAAGATCCGTTCTTTCTGCTCAAAATCCAGTTTTTACGTGTGCATGCTTTGAAAACTGAGTCTTTTCGAGTTGCAGCCGTCTAGGGTATTCAAAATTGTGTTTTTGGTCGAATTGTGTGAAAAAGGTTGAAAAATTTCAAAGTCAGCAGTCTCAGTCGCACGATTGACTCAATCGCATGACTGAACTCCAATCGCCCAGTTCAATCGCACGATTGGACCAATCGCTCGTTTAATCGTACGATTGTTCCAGTCGTTCTGCTCATTAGAAGAACTACCCTAATCGCATGCCCAGTCGTACGACTCAGCTCAATCGCACATTGATTGTCTCAGTCATCCTTCAGTTGCCCTTCAGTCGCCCATCCCAGTCGCATACTCAGTTTATTTTTTTTTAAGTTTAAGACTAATTTATCATGGACTCAGAGAACTTTGCATTCTCAGCAGGGAAGGACTCCAGGAAAAAGAACCTTTTGCTACTGGAAAATGAGATCGGGAACCATAATAAATCACCTAAGCTGTTATCTCTTGATGAATTTCCTCAATGGAAACAAAGGTTTGAGATTCATCTTAATGGAGTGGATATGAATCTCTGGAATGCTATTGAGACTGGCTACAATATGCCAGTTGATGCTGATGGTATACCCCTGACTTTGAGTGGCCTAAGTGATGCACAAAAGATTGCTTATAATTCAGAGAAGAAAGCATATGCAATGTTGACCCAGTCAATTCCCAAAGACATCTTCCATCAATATTCAGAACATAAGCAGAGCAAAAAAGTTATGGGAGGCTCTTGAGAAGAGATATGAAGGTAATTCAACACTAAAGTCACTGAAGGCTAAAGCGTTGAAGAAGGAATTTGATAATTTCTCTTCTATTAGGAATGAAAGCTTGGATGATATCATAGATCGCTTCTACCATTTGATGAGTGAACTTCACACTCATGATGTTAAAACGTCTAAAGAAGAAAAAGTGGAAGCTTGGCTGATGGGCTACCTGAGAAGTGGGATTCGTTCATTTCCACTCTAAGATATAACTCAGTGCTGGAGACGTTAGATATCAATGATTTCATCCTGAAACTGAGAGAAGAAGAGGTGAGACTCAAGTACAAGACCAAGAAGGGTGCTTACACTCAGGATTCGTCTCTCTACAATGTGACTCCTACTTCAACTGCAAAATCTTCCAGTGCCCCTCTACAGACTGCCTTTGTATCTAATGCATCATCTACAACTGGTCTAGGCTCATCTTCTGGTGGTGAGTCAAATGTTTCATCAGGGGTTCAACAAAGTCCTACAGTTGCTCAATCAACGAAGTTAGTGACCGAAAACTTGGGAAAAGTAACTGTGGAAGTGGCTAAGGAGCACATGGACCTACTTGCTGCTGTGGTTCATTCTTATGATGGTTTGGTTTCAGGAAAGATTGGGAACTACCACCTGGCTGATGAAGACTATGAGCAGGTGGATGAAAATGAATTGGAAAGAATGAACATAATGTGGGCTCTCGCAAGTGCTATGCGACGAGCAAAGAAGTTTATGAAGAAGACTGGACAGAATCTGGTGGCTACCAAAGATACTACTTTTGGCTTCGACAAGTCTAAAGTCACCTGTTTCAATTGTGGTGAAAAAGGCCACTTCAATCGGGAATGTGTCAAACTAAAGAAAACTGACAATGGGAACCCGTTCTCGTCCTTCAACAAACAGGATAAAGAGAAAAAGGCAGTTTCAACAAGCAGTAATTCAAAGGCAATGGTTGCTCAAGGTGATGAAGGACAGGACTGGTCCTTCCGATTCTTATCTGATGGTGAAGCCAACATTGCATCTGTGGAAGATCTGAATGAAGACTCAGCGAGTAAGGGGGAGAACTCAGTTGAGCCTGACACTGCTGATGTGGATGAGGACTTATCTGCTGTTGATCAACTTGTTGAAAATCAATTGAATGCAAACTCTGAAGCACAACCGGAACCTCTAAATGCTTTCATGGCTGGAACGTCTGCATCTGCACAGGTAGAATCAAAGGATGATTTGTTTATTAAATATGCTTGTGTTGAATGTGATAAATTTAGGGAAAGCATTGATCTGAAATTTGCTAGGTTATTAGATCATAATGATAACTAGTAAATGACTTAAAATTATGCACTGAGGCAAATAGAGTGTTAAAACAAAATGAGAGCCGTTTTAAGGGGAAAATTGAAGCCTTAAAGAAACAACTAAAGGAAACTGAGGTTGTCGCGTTTAACCAAGAAAACGATATAAAGTTTTATCTAAAGACAATTGAAGAAACTAAAAAGGACAGAGCTGTTTTGCAAGTTGAAAATGAGTCTTTAAAGCAAAAACTCCACAGTCTAGCTAGTTCTTCGCATATTTTGAAAAACTTGGTTAAGGAACGCAACAACAGGGAAGGTTTGGGTTACAAGGTTGTGCCTCCACCACATGAGATCCTTTTGAACACCAAACAACGTCCTATTAATAATAATCCAATAAAGGATCATGTGGTGACTACTCATCTGGTTAGCGATCCGGACACGGCAGTTAAACCTGCTCCTCCGGCCACTAATCAGAAAACATCAACATCAGGCACAACTGGTAAAACCATCACTGAAAACTGGGTGGAAGAGAATGTTCAAGCATCTCTTGTTTTGGGTTCAAATCTGCTCACATAAAACCTAAGATTTCCAAAACCACTCAAACTAAACGGTTAAGCAAGATAACAATCATCTTCTAAGACAAAACACCCATAATGTTAAACAAGTAAAATTTGTCAAGGAAGGTGAAAATCAAAGGAGTGAGACCAAAAAGTCAGTACCTGAAGTTTACTCACCGACCCATAAGAGATCTCCTAGTCCAGTTGAAAGGAGATCATGCTATACTTGTGGACAACGCGGTCACATCTCTTCAAATTGTCCATGCTATCAGACACCCAAAATTAAAATTGAACTAGACAATGAAGTCAAACAGTTTTCAAAACAGAGATCTAAGACTCCCGTTAGATCAAAAACTCCTATTAGGTCTAAAACACCTTCTAGGTCTTTTACCTCCCTCAACGCCACAGACAACATAGACAAGTCACTGGCAAGTCTGTGATGCCTGAGGTGAAACCTGTTTTAGAAACTAAACCTAAGGTTCAAATGGTAAATCAGTCATCGGTTTACCACAAATAATCCTTTCACAAGGATGGTTTGTGGAAAGCCAAAACAACTGATGTGTCTGAAAGCATGGATAAATTGAAGGTTGAGGTTCCACCTACTGATAAAGGACAGTGGGTCGAGTTCGTGATGTGTGATGCCTCTAGGAAACCCAAGCCAGTCAAGGCTTGGGTCCCCCTCCTTAACTAATAATTTTCTATTATGTGCAGGTTGTCCGCTATAGTGCTTCTACCAACACATGGATAGTAGATAGCGGAGCGTCCAGGCACATGACGGGAAATCAGTCTCTCCTTTTCAATGTCAAACAAATTAAAGGGGGACACGTTTCTTTTGCTGGAAACAAAGGAGGATACATTACCGCACAGGGAGAGGTAGGTAATGCAAAGGTAAGGTTTGATAAAGTGAATTTTGTTCAGCAATTGGAAAACAATCTGCTTTCAGTGTCTCAGATATGTGACAAGGGCTTCAAAGTTATGTTCGATAATCGGAAGTGCTATATTCTGAAGAAAGAGATGGAGATTCTAGAGGAGTAGGTATTTATGTCAGCATCTAGGTATAATGACCTGTATGTTCAAGATATGTCCAATGCTTCTACTAGTATGTCTACTGTTCAATGCTTTTTGTCTAAAGCTACAGAGAAGGATTCCATCTTATGGCACAGGAGAATGGGACAAATTAATCACAGGAAGATGAATCATCTGATTCATAACAACTTAGTTGATGGAGTTCCTGTAAAGAACTTCAAACTTCCTAATTTTGTGTCTCATGCAAGAAGGGAAAGCAGACCAGGAAATCTCATAAGACCAAGCACATCAATTCTATCGAGATTCCCCTGGAGCTATTGCATATGGATCTATTCGGTCCTGTCAGCACGAAGAGTATCGCCGGAGACTGGTACTGCTTTGTAGTCACAGATGACTACTCACGGTTCTCCTAGGTGATATTTCTGAAAGCAAAGTCAGAAACCTTTGAGTCATTCAAGGTGCTCGTTACTACACTGGAGTCTCTCTACAAGCTGAAGGTTAGGAAGATTCGTTCAGACAATGGAACAGAGTTTAAGAATCAGTGGATGGATGCTTTCTGCAAAGAAAAGGGAATTATTCATCAGTTCACCCCTGCATACACACCACAGATGAATGGAGTCGCTGAGCGGAAGAATAGGAGCTTGATCGAGACTGCCAGGACTATGTTGGCAGATTCAAAGCTGCCAGTGCAGTTCTGGAATGAAGCTGTTGCCAACGCATGCTACACACTCAATCGTGTGTCAGTAGTCAAGAGGCATAGGAAGACTTGCTATGAGTTGCTACAGAAGCGTAAACCTAACCTGGAGTATTTGGAACCATTCGGCGCTCCATTTACGCTACTGAAGAAAACTCAAGAGGGCAAGTTCAATGAAAAGACAGATCAGGTGATCTTTCTAGGATACAGCATACCAGACAAACGAGTTTACAACAACTCAACTGGTCAGGTCGAAGTATGGTGCAATATTGACGTTCAACGATTCACCATCCCCCCTGCTGGAAAAGGTCCATCGTCTTTCTTCGATTACGATGGATTTTTCAAATCATTCAATCTTCCTCAGATAGATTTAGATGAAGAAATTGCTACTCAGATGATGCACGATGTTCTAAACACACTGAATCTGGATACTAGCAATACAACACCTGCAAGTGGTTCATCGGGATCTTCAACAGCTGATCAGGACGAGAGTGATGACTCATCAGATGATGAAGAAGCAGCTGAGATAGGTTTTGAACCAAATGTTGATCAAGAAGGAAGCTCATCAGCTGCTGAACATGCATCTGGAAATACGGATACTGAACCTCCTGTCACAAATCTGGATACTGAAGTTGTCATCCCTACGACACCTGTGACTAGGATCAGTACGAATCATCCGCCAGAGGCTATCATTGGAGATCTACACTCTGGCGTGCAGACGAGAAATCAGTTGTATTCTGTTGATTACGCTGCAATTATGGAAAAGGGCTACGTGAATGATGGGGCTTTCAGATGTTTTGTTTATCAAGTCGAACCCAAACACGTAAGCGATGTCCTGAAGGATGAGGCTTGGGTCAATGCTATGCAAGAGGAGCTACTACAGTTCAAGAAGCTTGGAGTGTGGACACTCGTTGACCGTCCCAAAGGCGTCAAAGTGTTAGGCACCAAATGGGTGCTACGCTGCAAGAAGGATGACCAAGGTGTCGTTATCAGAAACAAGGCACGGTTGGTTGTTCAAGGCTTCAGACAAGTCAAGGGAGTCCACAATAATGAAGTCTTTGCACCAGTAGCTAAAATGGAAGCAATCCGCATCTATCTAGCCTACGTATCTTACATGAAGATAAAAGTCTATCAACTAGATGTAAAGAGTGCATTCTTGCACGGGGAAATCCGTGAAGAGATCTACGTCAGTCAACCGAGGGATTCGAAGATCCTTACCATCGGGACAAAGTCTACAAGTTAGACAAGGCTCTGTATGGGCTACATCAGACTCCTCGAGCCTGGTATGAAAAGCTCTCCACTCACCTGCTGAAACACGGGTTTCGCAGGGGTGTGATTGACTACACGCTGTTTATCAAAGAAAGAGACGGAGATTTACTAATGGTACAAATTTATGTGGATGACATAATCTTCAGTTCGCGAAACGAAGATCTATGTAAAGAATTCGAATCTGTGATGAAGGCGGAATTTGAAATGAGCGCCATGGGAGAAATGAAGTTCTTCCTGGGATTACAGGTGGATCAGACACCTACTGGTATTTTTCTGCATCAGACTAAGTATGTTGGAGACATTCTTAGTCGCTTTGATATGGAAAATGTCATTGCTACCGGTACCCCACTCGCCACAAATCATGATGTGGCTCCTGATGAGAATGGGGATTTGGTGGATGCCACTATGTATCGTGGGATAATCGGATCTCTCATGTATCTCACTGCCTCCCGTCCAGATATCATGTATGCCACATGCTTATGCTCCAGATATCAAGCAAAACCGAAAGTGAATCATTTGATCGGGGTGAAAAGAATATTTCGTTATCTGAAGGGTACCCCAACACTGGGGTTGTGGTATCCTCATGACGATGACTTTGAGCTCACGGCGTATAGTGATTCAGACTATGGTGGCTGTAAGATGAACTTCAAGTCTACATCAGCAGGGTGTCAGTTTTTTGGAAGGCGTTTAGTCACGTGGCAATGCAAGAAGCAGACCTCGGTTGCCTTATCATCCTGTGAAGCTGAATACGTTGTTGCTGCAAGCTGCTGCTCTCAGATTATCCGGATCCAACAGCAAATGCGGGACTACGGTTTGCATTTCTCTAACACCCATATCTATGTTGATAACTCTGCTGCCATAGTTGTCACTAAAAATCCGGTTCAACACCCTAAAACTAAACACATCGGCATAAAGTATCACTTCTTACGCGATTGCTATGAAAAACAATTAATCGATGTGGTTAAGATAAACACGGATTTTCAACGCGCTGACCTCTACACTAAACCGTTTGATAAACCTAGATTTTTCTATTTGTTAGAGGTCAACGGCGTGAAAAAGAAAAGTGACATTATCTCTGAAGACACAGATGCATAGTCCGATACGAGTTCTGTTTTATTTTTATGTTTTTCTTCTTTTAATTTTCTTGTCTTATAAAAATCCAAAAACACAAAAAGATTTTCGGTTTTAGAATTTTAGGGGGAGATTAGGCTATTTCAATATTTATTTACTTAAAAAAAAGAAAAAGGGGGAAGGGCAGATAAGCTAAAAGGCAAAAAACAACAAAGCTAAGACAGTGATTCTATACAAATGGAAAGTGATAGTACAGAGGCGTCTAGTTACTTGGAACACCAAAAAGATTTTAAATATTTGAAATTTTAGTTTAAATTAAATCACAGAAAATTATTAGTCAGAGAACTCTATGTCTAACAAAATGGGAAAATGATAGTACGCTTGTGTGTTACTGTAATTACACGGAGAAAGTTGATCTAGGGAGGTGCTAGTTCACTATACGATGTGTCGGTAGATTCAACACAATAGACGAGTAGACATCATTGGTGAACTCAATTTAAACTAAATGGTTCAGCTGACTGTGGGTTCCCATCTTATCACTGGTTAACACAATCAATATTTCCAATAAGGAATGACGAGCAAATAGACCACAAAAGAAGCAAAGCATGAAAAAAATGAAAATAAACGCAATCAAGCTGATAACATATGTTGTTGGTGCGTTATGTGCGAAAGAAAATAAGAAATGCTCAAACAAGGAGATAGGTTGTGTGCCTCTCTGCTGTGCGATGGAACTGACCTGAGGATAAGCATAACCTAGATATTCTAGAAATCATTGTTGTTTGCCGCCTATCTGCTGTACGATGGCACTGACCTGAGGCTTGGCTTCTCTTTGAAAGTTCTAAGAATAGTCTCTTCTTGTCAAAATACCCGTAGACCGCTCGAAAGTCCTCTAAGGAATGTTGATTACCATATAAGCTTGGGATCCACAAATGTTGGTTGAAATAAGGTAACCTAATACATCACCAATACGTGTCAAAAGTCTGTGTATGGATTTAAGTGGACAAGCATACTGACAATCGTCGTGGATGCACCGCCTGATGTTGATAATCATCGTGTGTTATGTATCAGATCAATTGCACGACTAGATCTCAGTCGTGTGTTCAGTCGCATGACTAAACCAATGTTTAAAGTTCATTAACTTAAATTAGCTATCTTCAACATGTACTAACGTTTATCTATTTTGTGTGAACAGATGGCTAGTGGGTGGTCTATGAGCACTAAGCACAACATATGTGCTCATTTAGACCTGACTTCCCGCAATGCGGCGGACTTCACTGGGATCATTATCTTTCTACGAAGCTTGAGGATATTCCGAGCGATCTCAGCTCAGTGTACACCCTATAGGTCGATACAGCAGTCGTTTTGGGAAAACGATGTGGTCGACAGGTCCAGGGAGCCGTATACTATTAGAAGCTCTATCTTTGGACAAGATATCAAGCTATCTGAGGATGACATACGAACGTTACTAGAGTTTGGGGACGATGCAGGATGCCCAACTAGACTACATCCCCTTACTGTCCGAGGCTGTTTTATAAGGGCAAAGTACTCGGGGGACATCAACTCAAGTATGCTTAACAAAAGCAACTTGTGCCCCCAATTCAAGTACCTTGCCTATGTGGTTCTACGGTGTATAGCCCAAGGATGGCGGTTTTAATGAGCTATCAGACCAGATGCAGAATGCATTTGCTGCTCTGGTGCTGAACTTCCCGTTCAGCTTCTCTAGGATGATCTTCACCTATCTGGTGGAGAACATCAAGGCAAAGGGGAAAGAGAGCTTCTGTATGTACCGAGGTTCATCGGATGATTATAGACCAGAAGCTCCCTCAGCTGCCGAAAGCTCAAGATGATGCTGTTGTCCTGGAGATCATGGACGACACTACAGTGGGAAGGATGAAAGTATACCGGGGCAAGCAGGTTAAGCCCCAGGTGAGGAGGTTGTTTGGGCACCTAGCCCGGGAGGACTACGTGGCGTCGGCAAGGCGTAAATCGCGCCACGATGAAAGTGACTCCGATGTGGAGCACATAGTCATCCCTGGTGATGATTCTGATGATGACGGGGATGATGGTGGAGATACAGGTATTGAGAACACTACTGCTGATGTTACATCTCCACCATCACGACAAGAGGGTTTAGAGACGGCAGGATTCCATCAGGGTTTTCAGCCTGATGAGGAAGACGAGTCGGATGATGAGCCCCTGGTACGAACGGTAGGAAGCCGTATCGTAGCCATGGAGAGGGGTATTAGGGTGGTTGGCGGACGCCCTGGAGGGTCTGGGGAGACTGTCACTGACCCATCTTACATCCCAGACTCTCCTAGTAGCCGAGGGGGAGCCTTCGGATCCAGGGGGCCCGGAGGAAACGGATGGCTCAGCCATATGGGCTGAAGCCCAAGCGAAGGAGGTTTACCCTACTCACTACCTCCACAACCACCACCACTACCTCTGCCACCACTACTACCACAGCCACCCCTACTACCACTCCACCACCCACTACCACTCCTCCACCCACTACTACCATACCACCTACCACCAC
This sequence comes from Flaveria linearis, assembly GCA_024085815.1. Lineage (NCBI taxonomy): Eukaryota > Viridiplantae > Streptophyta > Magnoliopsida > Asterales > Asteraceae > Flaveria > Flaveria linearis. The sequence continues at coordinate 68,822,375 of CM044010.1, read as the reverse complement.
TATACCAACCCCAATCTTCACCACCACCACTACACCACCTACCACATATACACCACCCCCAATCTTTACCACCACTAGCCACCAAGCCAGCCCATCCTCCTTCCCCACATGATCATCCCTCCCTCCTATTGGAGTGGAGGAACAGCTTGCAGCACTTTGCCGAATGGTTCTGAAGCTGCTAGCGGCCTACGAGGAGAAGTCAGTGAGGCTTCATCAGCTTGAGAAGCAAAATGCTTCTTAAGCTTAGCATATTGCTCAGCAGGCTGAGCAGATCTCCCAACTCCAGGAGCAACACGTCATGTCTACTCAGAAGATTGAGGAGTTGGAGTCTGCTAATAAGAAGATCTTGCTAAAGCTGAAAGGGTCGCAGGATGAGCCGTTGAAGATAGATAAAGGAGATGACGATGGTGATGATGATGAGGACGATGATGAAGAACATGAGAGTGATGATGATAATGAAGGGGGTGATGGCGAGGCTTGAGGCAAGGATGGTGATGACGATAAAGGGGATGCAGCTGCATCTGCCTCTGCTCCTGGTCAAGAGCAAAGAAGTAAGAGGAAACATGACCAGGGAGCTTCAGCTGCTGCCCCGCCTACCTCCCCCTCTGTCGAAGATCCAACAATGATTAAAGGCAAAATTCAGGATTAGATGTCTATTTATTATTAAACTTTTGTTTTTGAAATCATGTATTAAATATGTGTTTAAATTAAATAAATGAAAAGTTGAATTGACATTTGTTATGTGCTTAATGTATGCTAACTTGTACTGTGTTTGGTTACTTCTTTAACAGGTTTATCAAAACAGGCAGACGAGCATGATGTGGTACCCTTTCAACAAATCGAGACTTAATTGACAATGATCCTCGATTTGCAAGGGATAGTACATCGCTCTGTCAGTTACACGCCTGAAGAGGGCGAGATCATACATGATTTGACTGATGAGCAGATTGCAGAACTATTCAGTCTAAATCCAGATGAGCTGGTAAAGGATGCTCCAGAGGTTGACGTAGTCAGTGATGAGGAGCTACAGGATGTCGACGAGGTGGAGATAGAGGATGTGACTGCTGATCATTATCCCCAGTATACTAACGCCGAAGGCGAAGTACTACTGGATCTGGGAGAAACATTTGACAGCAGTACATTCGACAAAGTTGAAGAGATGACTGCTGCTAAAGAAGCTATAGCAGAGGATCCTCAGGCAGATGATGCTGATCTAGCATCTAAAAGGCTGAGTGGGCAGCCTGCCTGGAGGAAATGAAGAAACAGCGCGTGCCTACAAAGACAAACGCCTACACCAAGCTCTACAAGGTAAAGAAGCATCAGAAGGTGTCAGACAAGATTATCAGCTGGGCGTACTTTGAGGACCTAAAAGTATATGCTGTAAAGAGGGAGAAGGGAATAGAGTATTTCAGATTCCCACACGATCTGAAAACTCTCCCTGGATTTGAGCTAAACCGTCTAGCCAACTTGAACCTCCTGTATGTTGTTCCTGGAAAGATATCGGGATGGTTCGAGAAGGCTCTGAAGAAGGAGTATCATACGAGGTGGGTAAATTTTAAACCTCAACAGCCCAAACGGTTGATTCATAAGACAGAGGTTGACCCCACCTCCGGAAGACCAAAGGTAGTTTTGAGATGGCACCCTCCGCGCACAATGTCGCGTATTCCACTGAGGGAAATGCCACAAGATTTTGCACCCCATTTTAAATGGTGATATTATGACTGGCGCACTGGTGAGGCCGTCATTGTTTTGGATAAAGAAGGGAATATAGAGACGATTAGGGTATACAACCCTATGTGGCTAACCAACTTGTCTGCTTCAGATGTCTACATCTTGTACAAGTGGCCATTATTTTTTGACACACAGGATATCATGCAAGCACTTCAGTTTCAACATGTTATATGTCTATGCTTCGCACTTGATATTCATGCTGGGGTTTCCCGAGAAGAAAGGGTGAAGAGATATGAAGAGTTCAAGAAGGAAGTCAAAGTGTAGATAGAACTAGGTCCAAGGGGGAGTTTGTTGGTACACATGTCCCCAGTTCTAGTCTAGTGAGCTTCAATGTAATAGACTTTCATCTTGTAACACATATGTAATTTTGAATCTATGTAATGAAAAACTCTTCTGTGAATGTTTATTGGTTGTTTAATGTTATATCTATTAATATTATTTATTGTTACACGTATATATGACCATGTTATATAGGTTTACAGTTGTTGGACATAGTACTGAATCATTAAAGGTTCAAGAATGTGTTTAACTAAGGATCCTGATTCAGTCGCACGACTAGACCATGCGAATGGGCCAATCGCACGACTGAACCAGGTGATTGAGTCAATCATACGACTGAGTCATAAGAGTAACTCAGTCGTACGAATGAGTCAATCGTATGACTCAGTCGCACGACGCTTGGCTCAGTCGTACGAATGAAAGTTGTAACTATAAATACCACTTAATTCGTGGAAAAAGAAAACTCTTCGATAATTCACAACCCTAGCCGTCCCAGTTCGCACAGAGCATCCCTTCCAAGTTCATAGAACGACTCTGATCATTCCTAATTGATATGATCTTAATTATATCTAAAGTACATATATATTTCCTGCATTTAAAATACTTTTAAGCTTTTTTATTTGATTTTAAACCTAAATGCTTCGTACATGGATTTTATAGATTTTAAGAAAACATGAACTAAAAGACCATTCAACCAACCAATTAAAACTTCTAACCGATAAACATCACATAAAGGATTTATGTGGTTAAAAAAAACTAGTATTACATAATATAAAACAAATTATCAAACTTTAGTTTAGTACGTAAATTGTATATTATAAAAAAATGCATGTAATCATATGATGGACACATGAGATTTTAATACTCTAAGGAGTTGTTATCTTTTAATTTGTGATGGCTAAATTATATATGTTAATTAGGTCCATGAAAATTGCAAGTGATGTTATGAAGAGACTGGCATATCCAATGAAATTTGATTGCATAGCCTACTCAAGAATTATCCAAAGAGCCCATTAATTGACAAAATACGAGGCTGTCGTTTTTTTGAATGGATTTAAAAAAAAGGGCCACGACAGAGAGGAGAAAAGGAGGGGGGAGAAAGAAAAACCTATTCAGAAGAGAGGAAAAAAAAACGACGGCAGAAGGGAGGCGCAAGGAAGAAAAAAAAGACATTTTTCATTGTTTGAACTTGAAGCTTGAGAGTACATTTAGAGAGCAATCTGGAGCAAGGAGTAAGATCGGGGAGCAAGGATTGAAGCATTCAAACATTAAAGATTATTCGGTTTCGTCTCGTTATCGATTATTTTTCTTGTTTCATTGATTATCTTGTTTATGTTACTAAAAGTTTGCAACTTTATTATTGTTCTAATATATATAAACGTTATGAGTAGCTAAATTTTTAGTACTACCTAGGTTGGGTTAAAAATTAATATGTTTTGACTAAATATTTGGTTTTGATTTTGTATATTCGTTTATTAATCTTAGAACTTGATTATTGTCTCAATTAAATATGAACATGTGTATTGTCTTATACTTAAAAGTTATTGTCATGCTCGTGTATGTTTGATCTTGATTGATTGTGTGACATCTAGATTAGGTTTACACGTTAAATTAATTACTTTGTGTTTTTAATTTTAAACATTGATTAGAGATAATCTTAGGAGCATTGGCTTGATTTTGAAAGTATTATTTAATGTGCTACCTTATCTAGAACCTAGGGGTGATAAAGTATTATTTAATGTGCTACCTTATCTAGAACCTAGGGGTGATAGATCTTGCTTAAAATCCCCTACTCATTGCTTATTAGGTTAGATTTCGCGAAAGCGTGTTTTGCCTTTATTCGTGATGTTAGTGTTTTAAGGTATTTTATTGGATTTAATTAAGTTGTCCTTTATCTTCGGGCTAGAAAATATAACCTTAAAGATAATGTGGTAGAAAACCTAGGGGTGATCTTCCAATAGACATTTTAATAAACCTATCTTGTGCTTCACACGTGACTTTGGTTCTCTTAGGGAGTAGCAACATACCTAGTTAACCTTAGATCCCTATTTTTAGAGATAGTTATACGAGTCATTACTTTTAGGTCATCACATGTTAGTTGGATTCTTGCCTAGGTAGTTATTTAACATATTTGATCTTATTCAAGTTTCCAAGTTTGAATTCTTATTTGATTATTTCTTCTGTCGTGTTTAGATTAATTAATTTTAGTCAAATTATTTGTTTTGTTTATTAATATTAATTACCTAAATTATTAAAATTAATTAGGTTAGAAGTCGACAAAGGTTTATTATCGAGAGCCGCCATTAGTGTCCACGGATTCGATATCCGGACTTACCTAAACTTTACTATATCACGACCTGTACACTTGCCGATTGTGTGAAGTTTAGTAGGTAATTCCATTTTTAAAACTAAATTGTGAAAATCATTTTTGCAATAAATTAATATATATATTTTCACACATCAAGTTTTTGGCGCCGTTGCCGGGGACACTGTTTTGGCGATTTTGAGAACCCAAGTCGGGGATCTAATCATTTGCTTTCTAGTTTAGAATTTATTTATTTTATTTTATTTATTTCTTTTAGTTTGATTTTCACTTAGTTGCTTAATTGTGCCTTTAGTTAGTATTTTGTCTTTTATCTTTTTATTTTGTGCCTTCATTTGTTAGGTAAATTTAATTTTCTTTTTCCTTTTTAATTTTCTTTTAGTTTATGCCCCACACCCGTTCTGCCAGACCACCAGAATTTCAGCCACTTGACGATCCAGAGCGTGCGTTCGATCGACATTCGAACGAATCTGACACGGAGCTTGAGATCGAAGAAGATTCCTACGACAGCGAATCCACTCACGCCACAGAATCCACAATGGCCGACGAACAACCACCAGTGAGAAGAGTGATTGCCGACTACGCCAAGCCCACTGCTGCCGGAGCTAGGTCTAGTATTGCACGTCCACAAATCACTGCCAACAATTGGCAAATCCCTCCCCAAATCATTTCCCTGGTCACTAATACTGTTCAGTTCCATGGGTTACCTGCTGAAGACCCTAACTCTCATCTGGCTCGCTTCGCGAGGATCCGTGACACCTTTCAGGTAAACGGTGTTTCTGAGGATGCATGCAAGTTACGCCTCTTTCCATTTTCTCTTACTGACCACGCCCACAGCTGGCTTGAGTCCCTGCGCACAGGATCCATCACTACTTGGGCTGATATGCAAGACAAGTTCTTGTGTAAGTACTTTCCCCCTTCGAAGACCGCTCGTCTGAGGAGCATGAGTCATTCATTTCAGCAGAAGTAGGGAGAGACTTTCTACGAGACCTGGGAGCGTTTCAAGGAGCTAGTGCACAAATGTCCACATCATGGTTTAGAGGATTGGGCATTGATTGAGAAGTTTTACAATGGAGTTACTCCTGCAACGAGGAACATGCTGGATACTACTGCCGGTGGTAATCTGATGACCACCAAGACTGTTGAGGAGTGTAACACAATGTTTGAGGACCTAGCCATGAGTAGTTATGAGTATCCTGATTCCAGAGCGCCGGTTATTACTCAGCGAGGAGTGCACCAGGTTGATTCCAGCACTGCTTTAGCCGCCCAGGTTAAGGCACTAGCTAAGATGGTAGCAGACATGCAGAAGAAGAAGTAGGTCTGTGAGATATGTCGGGGTGGTCATGATACTATTGACTGTCCCATTTCTGCTGATAGTTTTCAAGAGCAGGTTGACTTTGTCAGCAACCCCAACCGGATGCAAGGAAATGCCTTCGGTAATTCTTATAATCCCGGTTGGAGGAATCAGCAGAACTGGAGGAGTAGGAACCCACTGGGTTTTCAACCGCGTACCCAGAGTTTATTTCAAAATCAGAGTTCGAGTAGCGATCAGACTAGTGGCATAGGTCAGGGAGAGAAGAAGCCCACCCTTGAGGAGATGATGATGCAGCAGTCACAGATGTTGACTCAGTTCATGGCGAGGGATGACACTAGGTATAAGGAAGCGCAGGCTAGAGATCAGGCATATCAGGTTAGGTTCCAGGAAAACGAGGCCATGATCAAGAATCAAGGAGCATTATTGCAGAATATAGAAAGGATTGTTGGCCACTTATCAGATATGTTTCAGGAAAGGCAACCTGGAGGCCTACCTAGCAATGTAGTGAAGAATCCAAATGGGCATGTGAAATCTGTGATGACAAGGAGTGGTAAGTCATCTGGTGTGGTTGAGCCTCCTCTAGTGACTGAGGAGGAGGTCGATGAGGAGATAGAGATGAAGGCTCCTACTGGCAAGGTGCAACAGAGGCTGCGCCCAGCAAGTACAACACAGCCAGAGGAGTCCGTAGAGAAGGTTGCTAAGAAGAAGAAGGCGAAGGAGCCATTAGCCCAGATTGACAGACTTCCATATCCAGGACGATTGGCTCAGCATCGGTCTGAGGAGCAGTATGGAAAGTTCCTTGAGATGTTTAAGCAGCTCAAGGTGAACTTACCTTTTATGGAGGCGTTACAGCACATGCCTAAGTATGCTAAGTTTCTGAAGGATCTTCTCACAAATAAGAAGAAATTGGAGCAGATCTCAACTGTGACGTTAAGCGAGGAGTGTTCGGCTGCTGTGCAGAACAAACTACCACAGAAGATGACTGATCCGGGTAGTTTTACTATTCCATGTATCATAGGTGGTATGTCTGTGAGTAATGCTTTGGCAGATTTAGGGGCTAGCATCAACTTGATGCCATATTCTGTGTTCGCTAAGCTAGACCTAGGCGAGCTAGCACCGACACGCATGAGTATTCAGTTAGCAGATAGGTCGGTGAAGTATCCGCGAGGGATTGTAGAGAACATGCTCGTTAAGGTAGATAAGTTCGTTTTTCCTGTTGATTTCGTGATCTTAGATATGGATGAGGACGAGAAGGTCCCATTGATCTTAGGACGACCTTTCCTAGCTACTGCGAGGGCATTGATTGATGTCCTTGATGGCAAGCTTACCTTACGAGTTGCGGATGAGACGGTTACATTTGACGTGAACAAATCCATGAAGAACACACACGATCAGGGTGACACCTTGTACTTCATAGATACCATTTGAACACAGGTGACTACGAGTTTTCTAGAGTTTATCAGATCAGATCAGACAGACTCACAGAACATGGTTAGGGAGAACCAGGAAATCGAGTTGACTGCTTTTGTCTTTGAGCATGACTCGGTAGATCGTGAAAGTTCATCTGTCAAAGAGGCCAACGTGTGTGAGGTGATTACGAGAGAGGAACCAATAGAGAAGCCATCGGTTGAGACTCCCCCATCCTTAGAGCTTAAGGAATTGCCATCTCACTTGGTGTATGCATTTCTAGATGAGGGATCTCAGTTACCTGTCATCATTTCTGCTAGATTGACACAGGATGAGAAGAAGAGATTAGTGGATGTGCTAAAGGGACACAAGCAGGCGATTGCGTGGAAGCTGATAGATATCAAGGGTATCAACCCTTCATTCTGCACGCATAAGATACTCATGGAAGATGAGTATAAGCCTGTTAGACAGAGTCAGAGGAGATTAAATCCTAACATGCAAGAGGTAGTTAAGAAGGAGGTGATTAAATTGTTAGATGCAGGATTAATCTACCCCGTCTCTGACTCAAAGTGGGTGAGTCCAGTGCAGGTTTTTCAAAAGAAAGGGGGGATGTCAGTGGTGACTAATGAGAAGAACAAGTTGATTCCGACGAGGACAGTCACCGGGTGGCGAGTTTGCATTGATTATCGTAAACTGAATGATGCCACGAGGAAGGACCATTTCCCGCTTCCTTTTATTGATCAGATGTTGGAGCGTTTGTTAGGGCAACAGTTTTACTGTTTCCTTGATGGCTTTTCAGGTTATTTCCAAATCCCCGTCGCTCCAGAGGATCAGGAAAAGACGACCTTTACATGCCCGTATGGCACCTTTGCGTATCGCCGCATGCCATTTGGGTTATGTAACGCTCCAGCTACTTTTCAGCGGTGTATGGTAGCTATATTCCAGGACATGATCGTGGACTCCATGGAGGTTTTCATGGATGACTTTTCTGTGTTTGGGAGTTCGTTCGATTCATGTTTGGAGCGTTTGGAGAGGATGTTGGCTCGATGTGAGGAGACCAACCTCATGCTAAACTAGGAGAAGTGCCACTTCATGGTGAAGGAGGGCATTGTTTTAGGGCACAAGATTTCACACGCGGGGCTTGAGGTTGATAAGGTGAAAATTGAGACTATTAGCAAGCTTCCGCTACCCACATCGGTGAAATCTATTAGGAGTTTCTTAGGCCACGCTGGTTTTTATCGACGTTTCATTAGAGATTTCTCTAAGATTGCGAGGCCGATGACGCAACTCCTAGAGAAAGATGTGCCATTTGTGTTTTCTGAAGAGTGTAAGAGTGCTTTTGAGCTTCTAAAGGAGAAGTTGGTGAATGCTCCGATTATGGTCGCCCCAGATTGGATTTTACCTTTTGAGTTGATGTGCGACGCGAGTGACTATGCGATAGGAGCGGTCTTAGGTCAGTGTAGGGATAAACATTTTCACCCGATATATTACGCGAGTAAGACGCTCACTGATGCGCAGGAGCATTACACCACGACAGAGAAGGAGTTGTTGGCAGTAGTCTTTGCATTCGATAAGTTTAGATCTTACCTCGTCCTTTCTAAGACTATTGTTTACACAGATCATGCTGCCCTTAAGTATTTGTTTAGTAAGCAGAACGCTAAGCCACGATTGATACGATGGATTTTGCTGCTTCAGGAGTTCGACATTGAGATTAGAGATAAGAAAGGTGCAGAGAATGTAGCAGCGGACCATTGTCACGTTTAAAGGACTCCGGGCGTGAGGAGATTAGGGAGGACATGATTGATGATAACTTTCCTCATGAGACACTAATGTTTGTGAAAGCACAGGAAGAGGGTTTTCCATGGTTTGCAGATCTAGCTAATTACTTAGCGACAGGGGTTCTTATGAGAGGCATGACACATCAGCAAAAGAAGACATCTTTGCAGATGTTAAGCATTACATTTGGGACGACCCCTACCTCTTCCGCATTGGAGCAGATCCGATCGTACGTAGGTGTGTACATGGTGATGAAGCGAGGAGGATTTTGAGGCATTGACACTCAGGACCAACAGGTGGCCATTATGGAGCGAGTTTGACAGCGAAGAAGGTATTCGACGCTGGGTTTTATTGGCCTATGATCTTTAAGGACGCGTATGAGTTTGTGAGAAGTTGTGACGCGTGTTAGAGAGTAGGAAATATCTCATCCCGGAATGAAATGCCACAGACTGCCATTCAGGCATGTGAGGTTTTTGATTTGTGGGGCATCGATTTCATGGGCCCGTTTCTGCCATCTCGCGGGAACAAGTACATCCTAGTAGCCGTAGACTATGTTTCCAAGTGGGTTGAGGCTCAAGCCTTACCTACGAATGATGCTAGGGTTGTTGTGAGATTCATTAAGCAGTTGTTTTCCCGCTTTGGTACCCCCAAAGCCCTGATTAGTGATCGAGGGACCCACTTCTGCAATGCGCAGATGGAGAAAGCCTTGCAACGCTATGGGGTCACCCATCAACTTGCAACGGCTTATCATCCACAGACTAGTAGGCAAGTTGAGGTAAGTAACCGGGGTATCAAGCGGATTCTAGAGAAAACAGTCGGATCAAATCGCAAGGATTGGGCTGATAAGTTAGATGACGCACTCTAGGCTTTCCGCACGGTATATAAGACACCAACCGGTTCTACACCGTTTCGGATGATTTATGGGAAAGCGTGTCATCTACCAGTAGAGTTGGAGCATCGTGCATACTGGGCATTGCGGACAGTAAATTTATAAATGTCCACGGCTGGAGCGAATCGATTTCACCAGTTGCACGAGTTGGAGGAATTGAGAGATCATGCGTACGCACATTCTACACGATATAAGGAACGTAAGAAAGAATTACATGATCGCCATCTGAAAGGTAATAAAGAATTCAAGTGTGGGGATCAGGTGTTGCTGTACAATTCGTGATTGAAATTGTTTCCGGGAAAATTAAAGTCCCGATGGTCGGGACCATACACAGTGCGCGAGGTATTTCCATACGGAATAATTGAAATCGAGGAAAAGGACGGGGAGACGTTTAAGGTAAACGGTCATCGTTTGAAGCATTACATTAGCGGGCCGATGATTGAGAACGAGGAAGAAGTGGTTGACCTCGCCCCTATAGGAACCTGATTGAGAGGTTCGAGTCCGGCTGATGACTCGTAAATAAACCAAGCGCTTACGGGAGGCAACCCGAGGGTTTGTTTTTATTTTTATTTTAGTTTACTTTTTATTTTTATTTCTTTGTACCGGATGCTTCTTTGTTTATCTTTGATTTCAGGTTATTGCTCGGAGCTGAATGATCATCTGCTTGAGGTTCTTAGTCAAGTTAAAGTGTAAGGATGACACATACATTTTCAGTGGATCTTCTGTCAGTACACGTTACATATCAGGGGAGTTTCAGTTTTCCCATTTCTTACACTTTTATTATTTAATTGTTTATATCTATTTGTTCGAACATTAGGGACAATGTTCGATTTAAGTGTGGGGATGGGGTTAGTTGGCAAAACTGAAACATTTTACAATGCGATTTGATAATAATGTAAAATTTTGATTAATCCTCCCTTAAATTCAAAAAAAAATCAAAAAAAAAATCAAAAAAAAAATTCAAAAAAAGAAAAAAAGACACTAAGTACAACTCATCCACACATATAAAACACGACTTGCACGAATCATGGTATGATGCCGATTAGCGCTAACTAGTTAAACTTAGAGCATGATTAACTTTTCAGGTCACATGATTAAGTTAACTTAACAAGCGATTTTCAAAATAAAATGGTATAGGCGTCTAGTTAAGTGAGGTAAATAGAGAGATAATAAACGTGCAATTGTCCACAACTTATACCCTTACTACCTCCGTTTTCATGTGAGATTGAGCCTTTAATTCTTGATTATTTGCATTTCACATGCATTTCTTTGGTTGAGCGTTTATATCACACGATCATGTGCATTTTAGAACTTGTCTAGGTTATACGCGTTGAGACCATTAACTTTGAACTTGCACAAAAGTGATAGAGGCACCTAGGATTTAACCTTGTGCTTAGCCCGTGACTACCTTACCCTGAAATTATCCACTAGTTAGCCATGTTGAGCCGTTTATTTACCATTTTCTTTTGTTTACACCCATGTTAAGCCTAGCCATTGTTTATTTAAGCCCTTTTTATGTTAACCCGTGTGTTTTAGAAATCCGGCTAAGTTAGTGTTTAAATAGTGTGATTTAATTGTTATGTTTGATTAGTTTATCTAAGTTAAAAAAGAGAGAGAGAGAGAAAAAAATGAGAAGAAAAAATTAAAAAAAAAGAGAAAAAAAAAACAACCTGAAAAAAAAAGTTTATTAGTAGTTAGTTTGTTAAAGGATTCAAGTTTGTTTCTTTGTTTTGTTTATCATTAGGTATTGTGTTCGTATTTAGGCTAGCAAAGTCGGATTTTTTAACACCTTAGCCTTGTTTTTCCCTTGTTTATTCCTACCTTTCACCCTAGCCACGTTACAACCCATGTAAGACCTACTTGATTTGTGCAAAGTTCAATTGTTAGTTGGTGTAGATATGATACCTTTACAAGCTTATGATAATGTCGTGTCGTAATGATATTAGGAGTACCATAGATATAAACTAGTACATCTTATACTAGTCCAATAAATAAACCAAGAGGAGAGAACATTGTGAGACGTTGTGGATTATTGGGTGTTTAAAATCTTTAAATTAACTAAGCTTAGTTAGTGCGTCTATTTTTCAAATTGGTATCATGGTTGCTGTTAAGTTGTAATTCTATTGATTGTGACTAAATAGTTGATTGTGTCTTTAAGGAAAACGGGTTGTGCTAATTTGGTTTTGCAATTATGTATCTAAACGTGTTGATGTTAGATGTGTTGTGGGTTGATTTTTGCTTAGGGACAAGCAATGTTCAAGTGTGGGGATATTTGATATGATCTTAATTATATCTAAAGTACATATATATTTCCTGCATTTAAAATACTTTTAAGCTTTTTTATTTGATTTTAAACCTAAATGCTTCGTACTTGGATTTTATAGATTTTAAGAAAACTTGAACTAAAAGACCATTCAACCAACCAATTAAAACTTCTAAACTATAAACATCACATAAAGGATTTACGTTGGTTAAAAAAAACTAGTATTACATAATATAAAATAAATTATCAAACTTTAGTTTAGTACGTAAATTGTATATTATAAAAAATGCATGTAATCATATGATGGACACATGAGATTTTAATGCTCTAAGGAGTTGTTATTTTTAATTTGTGATGGCTAAAATTATATATGTTAATTAGGTCCATGAAAATTGCAAGTGATGTTATGAAGAGACTGGCATATCCAATGAAATTTGATTGCATAGCCCACTCAAGAATTATCCAAAGAGCCCATTAATTGACAAAATACGAGGCTGTCGTTTTTTTGAATGGATTTAAAAAAAAGGGCCACGACAGAGGGGAGAAAAGGAGGGGGAGAAAGAAAAACCTATTCAGAAGAGAGGAAAAAAACGACGGCAGAAGGGAGGCGCAAGGAAGAAAAAAAAGACATTTTTTCATTGTTTAAACTTGAAGCTTGAGAGTACATTTAGAGAGCAATCTGGAGCAAGGAGTAAGATCGGGGAGCAAGGATTGAAGCATTCAAACATTAAAGATTATTCGGTTTCGTCTCGTTATCGATTATTTTTCTTTGTTTCATTGATTATCTTGTTTATGTTACTAAAAGTTTGCAACTTTATTATTGTTTTAATATATATAAACGTTATGAGTAGCTAAATTTTTAGTACTACCTAGGTTGGGTTAAAAATTAATATGTTTTGACTAAATATTTGGTTTTGATTTGTATATTCGTTTATTAATCTTAGAACTGATTATTGTCTCAATTAAATATGAACATGTGTATTGTCTTATACTTAAAAGTTATTGCCATGCTCGTGTATGTTTGATCTTGATTGATTGTGTGACATCTAGATTAGGTTTACACGTTAAATTAATTACTTTGTGTTTTAATTTTAAACATTGATTAGAGATAATCTTAGGAGCATTGGCTTTGATTTTGAAAGTATTATTTAATGTGCTACCTTATCTAGAACCTAGGGGTGATAGATCTTGCTTAAAATCCCCTACTCATTGCTTATTAGGTTAGATTTCGCGAAAGCGTGTTTTGCCTTTTATTCGTGATGTTAGTGTTTTAAGGTACTTTATTGGATTTAATTAAGTTGTTATTTATCTTCGGGCTAGAAAATATAACCTTAAAGATAATGTGGTAGAAAACCTAGGGGTGATCTTCCAATAGACATTTTAATAAACCTATCTTGTGCTTCACACGTGTCTTTGGTTCTCTTAGGGAGTAGCAACATACCTAGTTAACCTTCGATCCGTATTTTTAGAGATAGTTATACGAGTCATTACTTTTAGGTCATCACATGTTAGTTGGATTCCTTGGAGCAACTGGTAAGGTTGCTGCTTTGTGACCTTGAGGTCATGGGTTCTAGCTGTGGAAACAGCCTCTTGCACAAAATTATGCAAGGAAAGGTTGCATACATCAGATCGCTTCGTGATCCGGCCCCTTCCCGGACCCTGCGCACCGGGTACGCCCTTTTTTATGTTAGTTGGATTCCTGCCTAGGTAGTTATTTAACATATTTGATCTTATTCAAGTTTCCAAGTTTGAATTCTTATTTGATTATTTCTTCTGTCGTGTTTAGATTAATTAATTTTAGTCAAATTGTTTGTTTTGTTTATTAATATTAATTACCTTTACTAAAATTAATTAGGTTAGAAGTCGACAAAGGTTATTATCGAGAGCCGCCATTAGTGTCCACGGATTCGATATCCGGACTTACCTAAACTTTACTATATCACGACCGGTACACTTGCCGATTGTGTGAAGTTTAGTAGGTAATTCCATTTTTAAAACTAAATTGTGAAAATCGTTTCTGCAATAAATTAATATATATTTTTTCACACGTCACTAATCCATTCTTAACGTATTCTAATTGTTAGGTTTGATACGGTTTTCGTTCTCTCTGTTTGGATCACCAATCAAATAGAATTCCGCGTTATTTGATTCGGTTTCACGTTGAATCAGTTAGTACTCCGTCGTACACGGTCCTAACACGTGAATCTAATCGTATTTAGGATCATTCATGTTGTTGGGCAAATGCAACCTGACAGCTCATGACCCATAAGAATACTATATGTTTTGACCTGTTATCCGACCTGTCTTTTTTGCCACCTCTAGAATGGAGATTCACCTTAAAGTGCCAATCTTCTTTTGTTTTGTAGGTCATCAACGGCAAGTGTCTTGTGACACAGCAACGTGGTATTAAGGGCTAGGAATGGCATTTTTGGCCATTGCTACCCCTGCTGTGCCTTGTATATTCGGGATTACAACTTTGTTCTCAGGTACTTTCATGATTGCTTTATGTTTAAATTGTCATTTTGGAATTGGTGATTTATTATATTTCTCTAAAAAAATAATATATTTTTTTGATTATTTTATCTTCTTAGTAGTTGGAATTTTCTGAGCACTCGATCATTAATCATATTATCTGATTCAAGTCGCACATTCTCACTTCTAAAACACTCATACATTGACAGAGAGTTTTATGTTTGTTATTTTGCCTCAACGGGTTAGGTTTGATGGTTGCAGGAGGTTTAGTATTTGCAGCTTTCATGACATATGCATCGGTGCACCTAACCATAAGTTGTCTTGATTATTGTAGGGCGAACTTAGGTTGGGTGTTTCCTGAGCACTTTGGATACTCATAGATTTTCATACCCGATCACTCATTATCGTGTGAGTTTCACGGCCTCAGTTTTACTTATTTTCCTTTTGGGAGAGATTGCATTTAAATTATTCTTTTCATGGATATAATTACTTGTTAATGATTTCACATATTATATAAGTGGTTTATTTATCATATGAAGTCCCCTTTTATCGGACTAATCGAGGTAATCATGGATAATACAATTGGGTTAGACCACCCCCACCCGGTTAATTACCATAACTTTGACAGGAGGTCTAAACGGGTGCATTATTAGCATGTTCATCTCTATGCTTATGGTAGGCATGGGTAGGAACAATGTGTTACAGTTATAGTCTAGCTTTTGTTTCGATACTTACATAATATTGTAATATTGTATGATCAACAATCAAATTATAGAAAGACTTGTGATCCATTTTAGTGTTTACTATTACTCTAAAACATGTGAACTTATAAACTTTATGTTGATCTATTTTCATATATGTTTTCTCAGGTAATTGATGTACGCATCATGTTAAGCTAGCGTGGATCTAATCGAATTTAGGATCATTCATGTTGTTGGGACATTTATTTCATATTTGTCGTGTTTTAAAACAATTTACATTAGTACCATTACTTCCGCAATTTAACTCTGAAAACAATGTCTTGCAAGGACATCAATGTGACGGGCATCCATGCAAATCTCTTGATAATAGATTCGAGTATAGTCCTCTTGGCCTTAGAAGGTGTCGTCTCATCATCATCGTTATTATCATCATTAGTAGGCACCTCGATAACCGTCACGATCATCACCTCTTTGTCCTCAATATGACGAGGTAGTACGGTAGGCATACCAGTGACACATATCCATACAATCATATATATAATAGAGATTATGTAAGTGAAAACAATGATATCTGAACCTATTTGAGTTCTACAATTATTTATATAACATAAGTATTCTTTATAAAACATAAAAAATGCATTGTAATGTTTCGTCAAAAGTTTTGAACTCATTGTCTATTCTAGATGTGCATTTTAAGCAAAAGATTTTCAGGTGAATTACTTTGAATATGAGGCCAGAATCACGTTAAATTCTATATGGACAGATTTTAAGAGTTAAGTATTTAAGACTTAGCGAAATAAAAAAAACAAAGGGTTTCTAACTGTTCAATTCTATATCGATATAACCGAACAACACCACATTTGTTTATTTACAAATATAAACATTGGCATCATGATATTGGTTGTGAATAGAGGTGGCAAAAGAGATCCAAAGATGTGATTTTGGGTCATAATGGGTGTTTTAAAAATAAAGATGAGTTAGAATGGATTAAATAAAAAACACAAGTGGGTCAAGATGGGTCAAGATGGGTCAAAAGCTTTTTTGGAAAAAAAGAAACATAGGTCAAGATGGGTTTTCAAAATTAGATCTACAAGTCTAAGTCAACGTTTCTTTCACTCAAATTGATCGCCACGGGTCCGTCGCGTCGACACGGGTCCGCCGCGTCGCCACGGGTCCGCCGCGTCGCCACGGGTCCGCCGCGTCGCCACGGGTCCGCCTCGTCGCCACGGGTCCGCCGCGTCGCCACGGGGTCCGCCGCGTCGCCACGGGGTCCGCCGCGTCGCCACGGGGTCCGCAGCGTCGCCACGGGGTCCGCCTCGTCACCACGGGTCCGCCGCGTCGCCGCGGGTCCGTAGATGCATCTATCTATATGTTGTTAGATTGTAGAATAGTAGTAAAATAGTGTTGACTTTTTAAAAATGATCCATCCTGATCCGAACCCATTCTGATCCAAACCCATATTGACCCAAACCCATATTGACCCAAACCCATCCTGACCTTTTTTTTCTAAATGACCCATCCTAACCCAAATCCATCCTGACCCAAATCCATCCTAACCTAACAACCAACCCAATCCAACCCACCCATTTTGCCACCTCTAGTTGTGAATGTAGATGATACATACATGTGTTGGCACGTGAGAACCAGATCGGATCGAAGGTGATAAACGAATGAATATACGAGAAAACAACGGAGTTGCCACTTTTGACGCTTCTGATCTCCCAGTTGCAGGCAGCCAGGACTCACTACAAAATATCCAAACGAACAAACTCAAACCCATTTCAAACCCCCAATTTTTCCTCTATTATTATTATTATTGTTATTGTTACTATCATCATCATAAACCCTCTTCACGATCTCTGATGATTATGACTCTTCAATTCTGATAATCCTTCGTTTCTGATCCGCTTCCGATCTCTTCATCTTTCTCTTGGATTCTATTCCCAAAAGATGAATTTCAGTCTGGTTTCCAGATTAGGGTTTGGATTGATTTTGTTATTATTAGCTCTTAATCAGTGTGTGCAGTCAGCTCCTGCTTCTCGATCGTCTAAAGAAGCGTATGTGACTCTTTTGTACGGTGATGAATTCGTGCTTGGAGTTCGTGTTCTCGGGAAGTCGATTCGGGATACCAAAACGGAGAGGGATATGGTCGTTTTAGTCTCTGATGGTGTTTCACACTACGCTAAGAAGCTCCTCAAGGTATGTTATCATCTTTTACTTTAGTTATTTATTTCCCCCTACCCTACCCTACCCTAGGTTTGAAACCCAAGTCTTGTGATTTGTGTGCTCTATTTGCTGATTTGTTTTAATCCGTGTTTTCTTGAGGTTATTGCATCTGTATGTTGATGTTGCTCTTTTAACCCTTTGAAGACCTTTTAGCTGTGACTTTCTCATTTGATTTTAGTACCAAATTAAAGATTTTGAATTGTTTTATGTATTGCAATGGTAGGATGATATTCATGCATCAAACATGTGTTAATCCTAAAGTAGTTTTGTTCAGGATTCTGAATGTTGTTCAATCTTGAGCCTAGAGTGAGGTGTATTTAAAAGTCGTGTGGGAAAATGAAAGATGGGTTGTTTATGATATGCAACTTTTGGGAATATAGAATATGATATGTACAACAGGAATTAGGGTTCATAAGCTTGTTTAATTCAGATCTTGTATTCCTATTGGCCTAATTCTAAGCATGTTTACTACCAATGTCGTAAAAGAGACTTATGATGTGGATTTTTGATATGGAAAAATAGGCATGCGTAAATTATTATGTGATTAAAGATGTTTATGAGGGAACATTACGAAAAAGAACATGATGGCATGACTAGTGAGTTCTTTATTGAAAACACATCTATTCACATTTTCCTGACATGAAGCTCTTTAGTGCTTATCCTTAGATTATATCAAAGTGATAGGCAACAGGACATATGAGTTATGACAGTTATGCATGCTGTTCTTTTTATGTTATGTAATCATGTTAGGGCTAAGGTGGCAGTTTTGACCAATATTGCTGATTGCGGGTAAAATTACAGAAGTTAGCCCAAAAGTGTCCCTTGTCCACCATGTACATATAATCATACTTTGTGATAATTTTTGACAATAATCTTTTGCAAGTTCAATTTTTTTAACAAAATGGTACGTTGGCTCAACCCAACCCAACCAATTTTGACCCATGCAAACACCCATGTGTTTGACACATTACTCAACCCCCCTGATCTGTGCTATTTTTCACCTCTAGTTATTGAGGCTATATCTTAGTTGTTTAGAAGGGCAACTACTGTAGTGATGTCCTTTGAGATGCGACTGTGATAATCAAGCTGGATATTTATTAGAGGGTTTGTATATCGTAAAGATGAAGTACTCTGTTGCAGAAATCTAGAAGAAAAAAAAGTTTAAAAAGAATTTATTCATGGGAACCATCAAAAGTTACCACCAAGCTCATCATAATAACTTTTCATATAACAAACATGCCAATAGACACACATGCTTCCTTGACAGCTACTCTTTCTCTTTAATAAAAAAAGAATGTTATGCAAAAAGCTGGTATGCTTGATGGTTGTCACATATCAATTTTAAACAATGATGTCAAAATGAAGTATGCAAGTGTTTGATGTTTCCAAGTTAGGTGTTGAAAATTTTGTCTGATTAGTTTTTGCAGCTTTGACATTGTTTGTTTTCATCATATCACTGCACAATAAGTATGTTTTATCTGTGCAGGCTGACGGTTGGATTGTGACGCCAATCAGTCTATTGCAAAACCCGAATCAAGTTCGACCAACAAGGTTTTGGGGTGTGTACACGAAGCTGAAGATATTCAACATGACTGATTACAAAAAAGGTTAGAGTAATGTTTTCAGTAAGTTGCATGGGTAATCTTTTAAGAGTTGAGGAAAGGTTCTTAAACTATGATCACACATATCACCTGATGTGATTGGACGAACAATATTAGATTTCAGCAAGGATAGGGCACTAAGGATTTCAAAGAAATAAGATAAATGGATCCAAATCATCTTAGTTAACGTGACGGTGACTATATGCATATATGCTTATTAGATGAATGAATTGCTTGACCTTTCCACAAGCCCACGTGACTCGTCAAAAAATGGTTTGACGGTTCTGAAAGTGTTTATTTATATGCTATATTTAGAAATGAAGATAAAAACATGTAAACAGTGTTAATTTTAAAATAAAGGGAATAAAAAAGGTTGAATAAGATTTAAAAACAGAAAGAATTTAAAAGTGGCTTGCCACATAGAGGGGTGGAATTTACCATTTAAGCCTCCCGCTCTTGTTTCTGTGGTTTTTTTCCCTTTCTTTTTTAGGGTAAGCGTTCTTTAAAATCATGAATGTTAAGCGGAGTTAAGATCCCAACGATCTTTAGATGCATCAGGGTGTTAGAAATTTGGAGCGTGAAACTGTGGGTGCTGCATGTTTATTACAGTTTATGATCTTGATTGCTTGCTTTACTACGTAGCTTAAAATTTTCAAGGCGTTTGAAATATTCTTATTTACTGCAGTGGTGTACCTTGATGCTGATACAATTGTGGTTAAGAATATCGATGATTTGTTCAAATGTGGAAAATTTTGTGCCAACTTAAAGCATTCGGAGAGGCTTAACTCGGGTGTTATGGTAGTCGAACCATCTGAAGAGCTTTTCAAAGACATGGTCAGCAAAGTGACAACTTTGTATTCTTATACTGGAGGTATGTTCACCTTAAATAATGATTTGGGCAAAAAGGTAAATTTGAGTTCCTGAAAATGTTGAGATTGCAATTAACATGTGATGTAGTTGCAATAATTTTCGGACTAGGGGAGTGTAGCTTAGCTTTCTGGTTCATTAGAAGAAAGTTGTGTAATGATCATATACTATTGCTTTTTCTTTAGTTTAGCAATCCGTGTTGTCAAAGGATTTCCTGCACTTAAACTTATTAGGTATTCCATGCCATGTCATGCCTTCATATTCTTCCTAGAGGATTATTTTATTTGTTTTCCATCTTGTTAAATAGACATTGCTTACAAATCGTTGGTGATTTGAGATGTTTAGATAGTCCTCTAGCAATCACGTGTATCTGCTAAGGGAAATGCAGGAATCAGGATTTAGGAAACCAACCAAGTTGAGCTTACCCTTAACCCTCCCATATAGGGTTAGGCGTTTAGCCCCCAACTCTTTGCATGCGCGCGCGCACACACACACAAATATATATTAACATTATAACAGGATTGAACAAGCTTGACACTTGTCATACAATTAACATATTCACATGCTGTCCCTTTAAATTTTCGTAATTTTTCATTTTGCCATCTTTGATTTATATTTTACAAATTAGCCATTTCCTATATATTGAAAATAAACGCAACTTTGATGTAAAAATAATTAAATATTACATAACAAGGCTTACTTGATACCTTTTAAATGAACTTGACATTGAAGCCTTATGATCTTGACATAATTTTTTTTAATAAACATAACATAACAACATAACAACATACCCAGTATATCCCACTGGAACGGGGTCTGGGAGGGGTTGGATGGTGACAAATCTTACCTCTATCTTTTAGGATAGAGAGACCGCTTCCAATGAGACCCCCGGCTCGGGAAAAAAAACACACATAGATTTACAAAATAAAAATGATAGTTTAGCAAAACACAAACGACACAAAGACCCACATACACATCTTAGGCAATGAACAAACAACAGACAAATTTACATGTAAATGGATTTGCTAATAAGACCAAAAGAATTTAATTAAAGTTATAATGGTGATATGGGGTATTGGGGTGCATGCTTCCCCTGAAGTTGAGTGATTTCAAATCCTTGAAATATGGCAAGTCTAAAAGTGAAGTTAGGCAAGGGACCATACTTTATCAGTGTTGTAAAATCGCCGCCTAGCACCGATTAATCCCCGATTAATCGCTAATCGGTCATCCACCGATTCGATTTTAGCTAATCGCCTAGTTAATCAGTCAAAGGTCAAAATCAGTCAAAATCGGCCAGAAATCAAAGAAATTGGTCAAAACTAGTCAAATTTTATCACATTTGGTCAAAATCAGCTAAAATTTAGAGAAAATCAGTCAAAATATAATACAAATCAGTCGGATATAAAAAATTATATGTATAATTTTGAAAAATATTGTATATATATTTATAAATTTGTAAATTAACATATAAAATCCCAATCCGATTAATTCCGATTAATCCCTATTAATCCCGATTAATCCCTATTAATCCCGATTAATCCCTAGTCCCTACCCCACCGCCCGACTAGCGACTAGCGATTTTTACAACCATGCTTTATCTTAAAAGGTGCATAATACAATCAAAATCAATCAAACATACAACCTACTGTAAGTTTTAGTTATGTTGTCGAATATTACTTCTAAAAACGATTTCCATACATGATATAAATAACGTATCTAAGTTATTTGATTATTATTTTTCTTGCCACAAACAAATTCCCCAACATGTGCATTGTATTATCATAAGAATTATGTGATCCGATCATAACAGAATGTGTGGTCATACATATCTTTGTATTATTTAAGAACATTACTAACAAAAAGAGAAGGTTATACGACTTGTACCACTCCAACAAAATTGAGAATGCATATATGTAACCAATTTGAGCGGGACCACGTTCTTGCATAGACAATAACAGCTGGTTCAAAATCAGTGGCCCAACAAACTGAGAAAGATCATTGCCGATCTTCCAAAAGCCTCCCCACCAAAACCTTCCTCCAAGACTACGATGTAAAGCCCTTAAAAGCCATGGCTTAGGTTTACGGATCTCCTCCGCCCAATATATTTGAAATCTGCTGTTTAGTGTTTCTGTCTGGTCCCAAGTGTCCAGTTTCCATATATCCTTTTCGGTAAGAGGTCTCAATCCTAAATGGCTATGTTAAATCATATTCTTACTTTTTTTAGACTATTAGTAATTAATCTTGGTTAACATAAGCAAACCCTAGCCTGAGATTTACAGTTTAACACTTCATTTCCTATTCTAAATCTAATTGCAATTTTCTCAGTGCTAACTTGTATCGAACACAGAACAAAGTATCTCATCGTGTGTAAAGTACTAAATTGTATCTCAAATTCACAAATGAGTGAAGCACTAATTAAAGGTGAGAAGTAACATACACTTCTGTCAGTTCTTCATGTTTTGCTAGTGATTTATGATCATCGACAAGCAAATCACAAGACTTCTGCTCTCTATGTTTCCTCTGTGAGTCCGACTCATCAGAAAGGTTTTTATCAATACCATTATGCAAATTACCCGTTTCTGTTCCATTTCTACTTGCATTGTTCTTACACCCATTTGCAACAAACTCGTCTCCCTTCCTCTGGATCTCAACATTTCCATTTTAATAAACATGTGAATAGTAAATCGATTGCATTTAGTTTTTATGTCACCTCCTGCATTATGTAATGATACTATCCAAGTAAGGTTTCACCCATACCCATGGTAATTTAGTACATTTGAAAATTTCAGTACTTTTTTTAAATTATTTATTATTTATTATTGCTAAAAAATGCCTAAAACTATCTAAATATTAGTTTTTCAAGGTATGTGTAATTTAATATGCATGTCAGAAATTAAACTCTAAATAACTGTATATGTATGTCTACTAGATTTTGTCTCGTGTAAAAAAAGAGGACGAATAATATATGAGTTTGTTAACTAAACATTTACATCGAATCGCCTAAACACTGTAAAATTTAGGAATGAAACATATTTATAAATAAAGATAAAGATTACATCACTCAATGATTAACGATGTCATGTGTACTATTTCCAATTAAGTGTTGTTCATTTTAAACCTTTGGGGCACTGTATGTTAACACAAAATGTTATTTGTCTAATCTGATAGTAAATCAATATGTCCTTTTCGTGGTTATATTTGATTAAAATTAAAATTGATATGGCTGTAAACGTTTTTTTTCTTAAAGGCACCGGAACTATAATCTTGTATCTCTCGTATTATTATTTTTTACAGACAACTTCATTGTTAACATTCCTCTTTCTTCATTGACGTATTCTTGTTGCTTTTCAGGTGACCAGGGATTTCTTAACACATATTATGCTGGATTCGAGAGTGCCCGTGTGTTTGACCCTAGCATTTCTCCTGAGATGCTCAAATCTAAACCGGTTCCAGAAATGGAGAGACTTTCTACACTCTATATGCAGATGTTGGACTTTACATGCTTGCTAACAAGGTAACTAGTTCTCCAAGGATATGTTTACTCTGTACTTAACTTTTTTAACAGTAAACAATTTAGGCCACTTTCTTCTTTTGATATTTAATGGAGATTGTATCTTCTCCTAAAGCAAGTGTAGTATTATTGTTCCAAATCTTTTTACTTAAGATCCTATAAATATGCAGTGGATGGTAGACGAGAAAGAGCTCCGTGTTATTCACTATACACTTGGCCCTCTTAAACCATGGGATTGGTGGACATCGTGGCTTGTGAAGCCAGTGGACTTGTGGCAGGTATTTACATATCATTTATATTTTTTTTAGTTAAGTTGACCCGAAACACTTTTTATCTCAAGTTATTTAATAAACTATTAGTCCGTCAAAGATGATAACAAAAGTTATAATATTCTATCAATAATGTAATTATTTAGATCTAATGATTTCGGAGGTTTTATGCATCGAAAGTAACTTTGGATGAGTTTTGACATGTTTGTCCCATTTAGTGATTTTGTTTGGTTTTTTCTTTTTGCTCTGTTAAAGACAAACTATAATTGATAAATGTTATATGTTTGATAATGGACAGGATATTAGAGATAAACTAGAGGAAACTCTTCCTGGAACTAGAGGAGGGAGAAATCCTCATGATGAATTTCTAGTCAAATTTCTGTTCTTGCTTCCAGTACTCACTTTACTTTTCTGTTACTACCGTTCTTTTCTTCAGGTTGGTATTTTTGATTTATTTTTCTTTTTATATTCTTTTATACTTTATTTTTCTCTACCTAACAAGATAGAGGAAAGACTCGTCTACACCTACCCTCCCCAGACCCTGCTCTTGAGTGGGATATACTGGGTTTGTTTGTTTTGTTTGTTTATTCTTTTATACTTTATATCTTCATTGTCCAAATTTTGATTTATTTTGCATGTTCTGTTCAGACACGTTCTTTATGTGATCATGCCCGGCACATATACTACAAATTTAAATCAGGAGGTTCTCTTTCATATTCTGCAGTTTCTTCATCTACCATCAGTTCTAGTCAACAGGTTCTTCTCTCTTTCTAGGTTTTTGGTTTGTGAAAATTAAAAAAATATAGTGGGCTGTTTGGATTTAGGTATTGGAGTAGATTACCTGATTGATTATAGCATTTTGAAATCATGGTAATTATTTTTTTTGGGTGTTTGTAAGAAACAAGTGTTCCTTTGATTCACTTTCATACAAGCTGCAAGGAAACTGAATTCGTCAAGATTAAAATACAGATTACTTATCCAGATTATTCAGTATCACATCATCAATATCAGCAAGCACATCCAAACACTATACATTTGGTATAAATTCTAATACAATTGTTTTATATAGTTTTCGAATGGTGCGCATGCAAAGGTGCCTGCTTTTCTCGGAGGGATCTCCATTTTCTTCTGTTTCTTAGCTGCATTGGTGGCTCTTGCAATTGGTGGTTCAGTTGTACCTAGGCAAGTAAAGCCATGGACCGGATTGCTTCTGGTGTACGAGTGGACTTTTACGGGTTTCTTCCTACTTTTTGGAGGTTATTTACAATTGATATATAAATGGGGGAAAATGGTAGGTAATCAAGGAGGATCCTCTCGGTCCGCATCTATAGATTATGATTCTGAAAAAGGTTTATTCTCTATTTAAGTTTCACTCAATACATTCCATTAGATGTGGCTATTTTGACCAATTTAGTTATGAATGGGTCATTTGGGTTATAATGGGTCATAGTGGTAAAATGTTTCTTTTAGCGAAAATAGTTACATGTTGAATGGGTCAAAAGTTCTTGAAACTGTATTTTCAATGTATAAAACCTTCCAAGTATTTTCTTAAAATAGCATGATTGCACACTATTTGTTAACTAATTTTTTGATGAAATTTAATTCAGGCAAATGCAACCTGACAGCTCATGACCCATACGAATGCTATATGTTTTGACCTTTTATCCGGCCTGCCTTTTTTGCCACCTCTAGAATGCAGAGTCACCCTAAAGTGCCAATCTTGTTTTGTTTTGTAGGTCATCAACGACAAGTGTCTTGTGACACAGCAACGTGGTATTATGGGCTAGGAATGGCGTTTTTGGCCATTGCTACCCCTGCTGTGCCTTGTATATTCGGGATTACAGCTTTGTTCTCAAGGTACTTTCATGATTGCTTTGTGTTTAAATTGTCATTTTGGAATTGATGATCAATTCTAATGTATGAATAACATATTCTGCTTTTGATTATTCAATGGTCCGAGAATTAATCTTTGATAAACATAATCACTTATTTACCCCCTCTTTTAACCTATTAAGAGACTTCCATCTCCAAGGCCTGTATATTTCTCTAAAAAAAATTAATAATTTTTTTGAATATTTTATCTTCTCAGTAGTTGGAATTTTCTGAGCACTCGATCATTAATCATATTATCTGATTCTAATCGCACATTCTCACTTCTAAAACACTCATACACTGACCAGAGAGTTTTATGTTTGTTATTTTGCCTCAACAGGTTAGGTTTGATGGTTGCAGGAGGTTTAGTATTTGCAGCTTTCATGACATATGCATCGGAGCACCTAGCCATAAGGTCATTTGTGCGAGGCCTTGAAGATAGGGATACATCAAGGACGAGAAACTCGTGTTTCTTGTGCTAATTGTGTTTGTGTAAGTTATTCACTGCTGTCATAGATTTTCATTTGTAATTTAGTCACACATGCATGTATACGATCCCGTATTTTTTGTGATAGAATTGGCTTTTAAGTAAATGTTGGCCTATAAAGAAATGGTAGCGGACCAGGTAAAACACCTCCTGGATTTAGAAAAACTAAGCTTCTTGTATTGTGGCAAAAGCATGTCGGGTTTGATTGATACTATACACGGGGTTCCAAACCTCCAGTCAACGACTATAAACGATTATGTCATCAAGGTTTCTCTGGTCAAGGTAAGGCTTTGAGTTATCCATTTAAGCGCGGATGGATACTATAATATTCTTTTTTTAAATAAAATTTAGAAGATGTGGAGGCAATTATATAACTCTCGTATTAATAGCTCTTGATATTTAGGGGATTTCATATTAAAAATTTAGAAGAATAATGATTTTATAGAAGGATAATGTGACAACAATAATAGTTAATTTTTAATGGGAGGGGTATGACATGTAAAAAAAGGGGTATGTGTACTCTTAACTTTTTCCAATACTTATGAAACAAATCCTTAATCTAAACTTGCGAAAAGATTATACGTATATCTCTGCCTATTATATACGTATATTATATATGTATAATCCATAAAGAGAAAACCAAAGGGTATTTTTGCTTAACAAAATGTTATACCTTGTAAGATTTAATCATTTTAATTAACATATAATATAAAATACGGTTATTGGATTTTAATAATACGAACTTTCATATATTGATAAGGATCAATCATAACTGAGAAAATGCTTATAAATGCTTTTAATTTTAAGATTATTTTCTTTCAATAATTCCTTACTAGCTAAGAGTTAATCCTGTTATCTGAACGGGTAAATTACATAATTTTGTTAGGACCGTGTACGTACGGAGTACTAACTGATAATGCGTGAAATCAGATCAAATAGTGCTGAATCCTATTTGATTGGCGATCCAATCAGTGAGAACGCAATCCCTATCAATCTAATGATTAAAGAAACGTTAAGAATGAGTAGATGAAGATCAGATGCGAACTATGAACTTGGAATAGGGTTTCTGAAAGCTCTGTACGACTAGGTTATGAGTATGTGTCAAAAGTCTCGTTTTTCCACGAATTAAGTGGTATTTATAGGTTTGGAGTTTTCATTCGTGCGACTGAACCATTAGCATGATTCAGTCGTGCGATTGAGTCAATCTTATGTTTCAATCGTACGACTGATCCGGTCTTCTGGTTCAGTCGTGCGACTGGTCCATTAGCATGAAGTATTCATGCGTATGGTCCATTAGCATGGTCCATTCGCATGAAGACTTCATACGATTAAGTTTGAATAGTTTCTCAATCATTATTGACTAAGAATTATGCACAATAACCTCAAACCTATATAGTTAGTTCAATAGACTTTATTACACAATAAGCAATGAAACATGAAACACTATAAGCATCAATAACATATTGTATTTCATTCAACTCATTCATTACATATATGTAAGACATGACAGACATTTACATTAAGCTCCTAAACTAGGTACATATGTATCAACAAACTCCCCATTGGACCTAGTTTACATTAACGACTGACATTCTTCATTAGCTCCTCAAACCTCTTGTACTTCTCATCTCTAGTAACTCCTACATGTATTTCAAATGCAAAACAGAGTCATATAACGTTCTGGAACTGGAGGGCTTGTACAATATCTTGCGCATCATGAAATAGCAGCCACTTTTATAGTTGTAAACATCTTCAGCAGACAAGTTTGTTAGCCACATAGGGTCGAATACCCGGAGAGTTTTCATTTTTCCTGCTCGATTTAGAACTTTGACCGCTTCGCTTGTTCTCCAATCATAATACCACCATTTGAAGTGTGGAGTGAAGTCCTGTGGCATTTCCCTTAAGGGAATCTTGGGACATTGTGCGCGGAGGACTCTACTTCAGCACCACTTTAGGCTTTCCAGAAATGGGATTTACTTCAGATCTACGAATATACCTCATCGGTTGTTGAGGTCTGAAGTTTACCCACCTGGTGTGGTATTCTTTCCATAATGCCACCTCAAACCAACCTGACGTGTTTCTAGGATCAGCATATAACAGATTTAGGCGTGCCAGCTGGTTGAGCTCAAAACCAGGGAGAGTCTTCAGATCATGTGGATATCTGAAGTACTCTATTCCCTTCTCCCTTTAAACTGCATAGACATTAAGATCCTCAAAATACGCCCACACAATAATCTTGCCAGACACCTTTAGATGCTTCTTGACCTTGTTGAGCTTGGTGTAGGCATTTTGCTTTTGAGCTGTGCGTTGTGCTTGTATCTCAGCAAAACAAGCTGCCCATTCAGCCTTCTTTATATCAACTTCAGCGTCTGAGGCTTGGGCTTGGCTTTCATTCTTCTATGTTTCCTTTTCCATCTCATCCAGTTTTTCAAATATAGCACCGTCGAGAGTGTCACCCAAGTCGGGGATCACATTGCCCTCTTGATCAGTGTACTCTGGATAGTGTTCAGACGTGACATCCTCTATCTCTATTTCATCAACATCGTTCAGCTCATCATCACTCATGACATCGACCTTTGGAGCGTCTTTGACGAGCTCGTCGGGATTCGGTCTGAACATATCAACAAGTTGTTCATCAGTCAAGTCGTGTATGATTTCTCCTTCTTCGGGAGTGTAGCTCACCGACCTTCTGACAATCCCTTACAAATCAAGAATCATTGTGAATTGAGACTTGATTTGCTGAAGGGGAGCAATATCTTATTCATCTTGCTGAGATGTTTGATCTGCTTGATTTAAACATTTAAACACATCAATCATTAGTATTTAATCAAGACATTTAAATATAGATAAACATAACTAACCATAAATTACATTAATGTAATATTCGAATCAAGTACAAAAGTTTATAAATACAAAACATTTAATCTTTACTTTTATCTTGATCGGTCAATTCTTCAACTGGAGGAGCTGAAGACGAGGCTCCTTCATCTTGAGTTCTCTTAGAGCGCCTCTCCTGACCCTGGGTAGAAGCTGACGCAGCAGCATCAACTTCTTCGTCATCATCATCGCCTCTATTCTTTCCACTCAGTCCTTCATCACCACCTTCATCTTCTTCACCAGCATCATCATCCTCGTCATCGTCGTCGTCGTCGTCGTCGTCGTCGTCGTCGTCGTCGTCGTCGTCGTCGTCGTCGTCGTCGTCGTCGTCGTCGTCGTCGTCGTCGTCGTCGTCGTCGTCGTCGTCGTCGTCGTCGTCGTCGTCGTCGTCGTCGTCGTCGTCGTCGTCGTCGTCGTCGTCGTCGTCGTCGTCGTCGTCGTCGTCGTCGTCGTCGTCGTCGTCGTCGTCGTCGTCGTCGTCGTCGTCGTCGTCGTCGTCGTCGTCGTCGTCGTCGTCGTCGTCGTCGTCGTCGTCGTCGTCGTCGTCGTCGTCGTCGTCGTCGTCGTCGTCGTCGTCGTCGTCGTCGTCGTCGTCGTCGTCGTCGTCGTCGTCGTCGTCGTCGTCGTCGTCGTCGTCGTCGTCGTCGTCGTCGTCGTCGTCGTCGTCGTCGTCGTCGTCGTCGTCGTCGTCGTCGTCGTCGTCGTCGTCGTCGTCGTCGTCGTCGTCGTCGTCGTCGTCGTCGTCGTCGTCGTCGTCGTCGTCGTCGTCGTCGTCGTCGTCGTCGTCGTCGTCGTCGTCGTCGTCGTCGTCGTCGTCGTCGTCGTCGTCGTCGTCGTCGTCGTCGTCGTCGTCGTCGTCGTCGTCGTCGTCGTCGTCGTCGTCGTCGTCGTCGTCGTCGTCGTCGTCGTCGTCGTCGTCGTCGTCGTCGTCGTCGTCGTCGTCGTCGTCGTCGTCGTCGTCGTCGTCGTCGTCGTCGTCGTCGTCGTCGTCGTCGTCGTCGTCGTCGTCGTCGTCGTCGTCGTCGTCGTCGTCGTCGTCGTCGTCGTCGTCGTCGTCGTCGTCGTCGTCGTCGTCGTCGTCGTCGTCGTCGTCGTCGTCGTCGTCGTCGTCGTCGTCGTCGTCGTCGTCGTCGTCGTCGTCGTCGTCGTCGTCGTCGTCGTCGTCGTCGTCGTCGTCGTCGTCGTCGTCGTCGTCGTCGTCGTCGTCGTCGTCGTCGTCGTCGTCGTCGTCGTCGTCGTCGTCGTCGTCGTCGTCGTCGTCGTCGTCGTCGTCGTCGTCGTCGTCGTCGTCGTCGTCGTCGTCGTCGTCGTCGTCGTCGTCGTCGTCGTCGTCGTCGTCGTCGTCGTCGTCGTCGTCGTCGTCGTCGTCGTCGTCGTCGTCGTCGTCGTCGTCGTCGTCGTCGTCGTCGTCGTCGTCGTCGTCGTCGTCGTCGTCGTCGTCGTCGTCGTCGTCGTCGTCGTCGTCGTCGTCGTCGTCGTCGTCGTCGTCGTCGTCGTCGTCGTCGTCGTCGTCGTCGTCGTCGTCGTCGTCGTCGTCGTCGTCGTCGTCGTCGTCGTCGTCGTCGTCGTCGTCGTCGTCGTCGTCGTCGTCGTCGTCGTCGTCGTCGTCGTCGTCGTCGTCGTCGTCGTCGTCGTCGTCGTCGTCGTCGTCGTCGTCGTCGTCGTCGTCGTCGTCGTCGTCGTCGTCGTCGTCGTCGTCGTCGTCGTCGTCGTCGTCGTCGTCGTCGTCGTCGTCGTCGTCGTCGTCGTCGTCGTCGTCGTCGTCGTCGTCGTCGTCGTCGTCGTCGTCGTCGTCGTCGTCGTCGTCGTCGTCGTCGTCGTCGTCGTCGTCGTCGTCGTCGTCGTCGTCGTCGTCGTCGTCGTCGTCGTCGTCGTCGTCGTCGTCGTCGTCGTCGTCGTCGTCGTCGTCGTCGTCGTCGTCGTCGTCGTCGTCGTCGTCGTCGTCGTCGTCGTCGTCGTCGTCGTCGTCGTCGTCGTCGTCGTCGTCGTCGTCGTCGTCGTCGTCGTCGTCGTCGTCGTCGTCGTCGTCGTCGTCGTCGTCGTCGTCGTCGTCGTCGTCGTCGTCGTCGTCGTCGTCGTCGTCGTCGTCGTCGTCGTCGTCGTCGTCGTCGTCGTCGTCGTCGTCGTCGTCGTCGTCGTCGTCGTCGTCGTCGTCGTCGTCGTCGTCGTCGTCGTCGTCGTCGTCGTCGTCGTCGTCGTCGTCGTCGTCGTCGTCGTCGTCGTCGTCGTCGTCGTCGTCGTCGTCGTCGTCGTCGTCGTCGTCGTCGTCGTCGTCGTCGTCGTCGTCGTCGTCGTCGTCGTCGTCGTCGTCGTCGTCGTCGTCGTCGTCGTCGTCGTCGTCGTCGTCGTCGTCGTCGTCGTCGTCGTCGTCGTCGTCGTCGTCGTCGTCGTCGTCGTCGTCGTCGTCGTCGTCGTCGTCGTCGTCGTCGTCGTCGTCGTCGTCGTCGTCGTCGTCGTCGTCGTCGTCGTCGTCGTCGTCGTCGTCGTCGTCGTCGTCGTCGTCGTCGTCGTCGTCGTCGTCGTCGTCGTCGTCGTCGTCGTCGTCGTCGTCGTCGTCGTCGTCGTCGTCGTCGTCGTCGTCGTCGTCGTCGTCGTCGTCGTCGTCGTCGTCGTCGTCGTCGTCGTCGTCGTCGTCGTCGTCGTCGTCGTCGTCGTCGTCGTCGTCGTCGTCGTCGTCGTCGTCGTCGTCGTCGTCGTCGTCGTCGTCGTCGTCGTCGTCGTCGTCGTCGTCGTCGTCGTCGTCGTCGTCGTCGTCGTCGTCGTCGTCGTCGTCGTCGTCGTCGTCGTCGTCGTCGTCGTCGTCGTCGTCGTCGTCGTCGTCGTCGTCGTCGTCGTCGTCGTCGTCGTCGTCGTCGTCGTCGTCGTCGTCGTCGTCGTCGTCGTCGTCGTCGTCGTCGTCGTCGTCGTCGTCGTCGTCGTCGTCGTCGTCGTCGTCGTCGTCGTCGTCGTCGTCGTCGTCGTCGTCGTCGTCGTCGTCGTCGTCGTCGTCGTCGTCGTCGTCGTCGTCGTCGTCGTCGTCGTCGTCGTCGTCGTCGTCGTCGTCGTCGTCGTCGTCGTCGTCGTCGTCGTCGTCGTCGTCGTCGTCGTCGTCGTCGTCGTCGTCGTCGTCGTCGTCGTCGTCGTCGTCGTCGTCGTCGTCGTCGTCGTCGTCGTCGTCGTCGTCGTCGTCGTCGTCGTCGTCGTCGTCGTCGTCGTCGTCGTCGTCGTCGTCGTCGTCGTCGTCGTCGTCGTCGTCGTCGTCGTCGTCGTCGTCGTCGTCGTCGTCGTCGTCGTCGTCGTCGTCGTCGTCGTCGTCGTCGTCGTCGTCGTCGTCGTCGTCGTCGTCGTCGTCGTCGTCGTCGTCGTCGTCGTCGTCGTCGTCGTCGTCGTCGTCGTCGTCGTCGTCGTCGTCGTCGTCGTCGTCGTCGTCGTCGTCGTCGTCGTCGTCGTCGTCGTCGTCGTCGTCGTCGTCGTCGTCGTCGTCGTCGTCGTCGTCGTCGTCGTCGTCGTCGTCGTCGTCGTCGTCGTCGTCGTCGTCGTCGTCGTCGTCGTCGTCGTCGTCGTCGTCGTCGTCGTCGTCGTCGTCGTCGTCGTCGTCGTCGTCGTCGTCGTCGTCGTCGTCGTCGTCGTCGTCGTCGTCGTCGTCGTCGTCGTCGTCGTCGTCGTCGTCGTCGTCGTCGTCGTCGTCGTCGTCGTCGTCGTCGTCGTCGTCGTCGTCGTCGTCGTCGTCGTCGTCGTCGTCGTCGTCACAAAATATTTGGTTTACAATATCGTTGTTGGTCGCGCGAAACAAAGTCGCGAGAGGCTGCATGAATGCATGCGAAAGACGAACAAATCGCATGTGTGCGATTTGTTGATGCGAGAATCGTACGCGATAATCTGTTCCTCGCGCGAAATCTGAAGAAAATGAATAAAGTAGTTGCATGCGAAAAGTAAAAAGAAAGAATGTTTGAAAAGTGGAATGCAATGCGAAAATGGCATGCGAAAATTGAAGCAATTGTTACATATGCATGCGAAAACAAGCTCGTCAAAAAGCAAATAAAGTTTTGGTTGGAAAATATGGGATCCACGTGGGCTGGGCAAAAATGCGAAAAGATGATGCATGTGCATGAATAAAATATGCATGCTGCAAAAGGGAAAGAAAGTGGCATGCGAAATGCGAAATCGTTTTTTATTTGAAGCATGCGAATCTTTCATTGTATATATATGTTAGTTTATTAGTTAGTGGAAGCGTGTGTGCCATTATTTCAAATTCAACCGAGAGTTGCAATTATTTTTGTTTAGTTTTCGCTCAAGTTCGAGCAGATCACTGTTTGTGATTTTCCACCTTCGGGTGAGATCGATCTAGTATCGATTTTCATTGTAATCATTCAACAATATACGTTTGATATACAATGATTTGTGCTGAATGTTTTTGTTCTCTCGGTTGATACATTCAAACCATGCACCCGTCTTCGCGTATTATCAAGTGCAACAATCAAACGAAGTGAGATCGATCGGATTCTGGACTTTACATTTGGTATTAGAGCAAGGTGTTGCTCTTGATACAACGGATCATTATTCCGCGAACTTCCGTTCGAGGACGTTAAACAAGTTGCAAGTTATCCGGTTTCATCAAAGTTCCATCCGAAACCGAGAACACACTAGAATTCAATTCGAGCCGGATGATTTTATGAAGATTTGAAGCGTACAAGTTGCATCCAATTCGAAATCCGCGTCTGCGAGAACCTTTCATCCGAAAGGTTTTGTTGAAGATTCAAGTTGTGTTTATATACAAAACGATATCATAATCCAA
This sequence comes from Flaveria linearis, assembly GCA_024085815.1. Classification (NCBI taxonomy): domain Eukaryota; kingdom Viridiplantae; phylum Streptophyta; class Magnoliopsida; order Asterales; family Asteraceae; genus Flaveria; species Flaveria linearis. The sequence continues at coordinate 68,788,735 of CM044010.1, read as the reverse complement.
GGGGGAGATTGTAAGGGACAAAATATTTGGTTTACAATATCGTTGTTGGTCGCGCGAAACAAAGTCGCGAGAGGCTGCATGAATGCATGCGAAAGACGAACAAATCGCATGTGTGCGATTTGTTGATGCGAGAATCGTACGCGATAATCTGTTCCTCGCGCGAAATCTGAAGAAAATGAATAAAGTAGTTGCATGCGAAAAGTAAAAAGAAAGAATGTTTGAAAAGTGGAATGCAATGCGAAAATGGCATGCGAAAATTGAAGCAATTGTTACATATGCATGCGAAAACAAGCTCGTCAAAAAGCAAATAAAGTTTTGGTTGGAAAAATGGGATCCACGTGGGCTGGGCAAAAATGCGAAAAGATGATGCATGTGCATGAATAAAATATGCATGCTGCAAAAGGGAAAGAAAGTGGCATGCGAAATGCGAAATCGTTTTTTATTTGAAGCATGCGAATCTTTCATTGTATATATATGTTAGTTTATTAGTTAGTGGAAGCGTGTGTGCCATTATTTCAAATTCAACCGAGAGTTGCAATTATTTTTGTTTAGTTTTCGCTCAAGTTCGAGCAGATCACTGTTTGTGATTTTCCACCTTCGGGTGAGATCGATCTAGTATCGATTTTCATTGTAATCATTCAACAATATACGTTTGATATACAATGATTTGTGCTGAATGTTTTTGTTCTCTCGGTTGATACATTCAAACCATGCACCCGTCTTCGCGTATTATCAAGTGCAACAATCAAACGAAGTGAGATCGATCGGATTCTGGACTTTACATTTGGTATTAGAGCAAGGTGTTGCTCTTGATACAACGGATCATTATTCCGCGAACTTCCGTTCGAGGACGTTAAACAAGTTGCAAGTTATCCGGTTTCATCAAAGTTCCATCCGAAACCGAGAACACACTAGAATTCAATTCGAGCCGGATGATTTTATGAAGATTTGAAGCGTACAAGTTGCATCCAATTCGAAATCCGCGTCTGCGAGAACCTTTCATCCGAAAGGTTTTGTTGAAGATTCAAGTTGTGTTTATATACAAAACGATATCATAATCCAAGGGGGAGATTGTAAGGGACAAAATATTTGGTTTACAATATCGTTGTTGGTCGCGCGAAACAAAGTCGCGAGAGGCTGCATGAATGCATGCGAAAGACGAACAAATCGCATGTGTGCGATTTGTTGATGCGAGAATCGTACGCGATAATCTGTTCCTCGCGCGAAATCTGAAGAAAATGAATAAAGTAGTTGCATGCGAAAAGTAAAAAGAAAGAATGTTTGAAAAGTGGAATGCAATGCGAAAATGGCATGCGAAAATTGAAGCAATTGTTACATATGCATGCGAAAACAAGCTCGTCAAAAAGCAAATAAAGTTTTGGTTGGAAAAAATGGGATCCACGTGGGCTGGGCAAAAATGCGAAAAGATGATGCATGTGCATGAATAAAATATGCATGCTGCAAAAGGGAAAGAAAGTGGCATGCGAAATGCGAAATCGTTTTTTATTTGAAACATGCGAATCTTTCATTGTATATATATGTTAGTTTATTAGTTAGTGGAAGCGTGTGTGCCATTATTCCAATTCAACCGAGAGTTGTAATTATTTTTGTTTAGTTTTCGCTCAAGTTCAAGCAGATCACTGTTTGTGATTTTCCACCTTCGGGTGAGATCGATCTAGTATCGATTTTCATTGTAATCTTTCAACAATATACGTTTGATTTACAATGATTTGTGCTGAATGTTTTTGTTCTCTCGGTTGATACATTCAAACCGCGCACCCGTCTTCACGTATTATCAGGTGCAACAATCTAACGAAGTGAGTTCGATCGGATTCTGGACTTTACAGTCGTCGTCGTCGTCGTCGTCGTCGTCGTCGTCGTCGTCGTCGTCCTCGTCGTCGTCCTCGTCGTCGTCCTCGTCGTCGTCCTCGTCGTCGTCCTCGTCGTCGTCCTCGTCGTCGTCCTCGTCGTCGTCCTCGTCGTCGTCCTCGTCGTCGTCCTCGTCGTCGTCCTCGTCGTCGTCCTCGTCGTCGTCCTCGTCGTCGTCCTCGTCGTCGTCCTCGTCGTCGTCCTCGTCGTCGTCCTCGTCGTCGTCCTCGTCGTCGTCCTCGTCGTCTTCCTCGTCGTCGTCCTCGTCGTCGTCCTCGTCGTCGTCCTCGTCGTCGTCCTCGTCGTCGTCCTCGTCGTCGTCCTCGTCGTCGTCCTCGTCGTCGTCCTCGTCGTCGTCCTCGTCGTCGTCCTCGTCGTCGTCCTCGTCGTCGTCCTCGTCGTCGTCCTCGTCGTCGTCCTCGTCGTCGTCCTCGTCGTCGTCCTCGTCGTCGTCCTCGTCGTCGTCCTCGTCGTCGTCCTCGTCGTCGTCCTCGTCGTCGTCCTCGTCGTCGTCCTCGTCGTCGTCCTCGTCGTCGTCCTCGTCGTCGTCCTCGTCGTCGTCCTCGTCGTCGTCCTCGTCGTCGTCCTCGTCGTCGTCCTCGTCGTCGTCCTCGTCGTCGTCCTCGTCGTCGTCCTCGTCGTCGTCCTCGTCGTCGTCCTCGTCGTCGTCCTCGTCGTCGTCCTCGTCGTCGTCCTCGTCGTCGTCCTCGTCGTCGTCCTCGTCGTCATCCTCGTCGTCATCCTCATCATCATCCTCATCATCTTCATCTTCTTCCCTGATCCTTAAAGGCTCATCTTGGGATTCTTTCAGCCTGAGCATGATCTTCTTGTTCTTTGCCTCCAAATCCTCAATCCTCTTAACCGAATGAGCATTCTGCTCTCGGAGCTGTGTAATCTGCTCAGCCTGAGCCGCATTGAGCTCCATTAGCTGGTTGAGCTGTGCAGCTCTGTGCTCATCGGTAGCCAGCAGCTTTAGCACCATCCGGTTGAGGTTGGCTAGCTGTTCCTCTACCCCGATGGAGGGCAGAGTGGATCCATGGCTCAGTGGGACTTGAGCAGATGTCCCAGCCGTTAGGTGGTGGTAGTGGTGGTTGTGGTGAATTTGGGGGTGGAATTGGAGTGGATGGTGAAGGGGTGGCTGTAGTAGTGATGATAAGAGGTGTGGTAGTGGTGGTGGCTGTGGTAGAGGTGGTAGGAGGTGTAGTAGTAGTGGTGGCTGTGGTAGAGGTGGTGGATGTGGTGGTAATCAGGTAATCCTCCTCCTCTTGCTCTTCATTCCTTGGGGCTGAGCCATTCTCTTCTTCCTTGAGCCTTTGGAAGAGGATGCTCCCCCTGGGCTGATGGGATGGCCAGGGATGTATGAAGGATCAGTAGCAGTAGTATCAGCATCCCTGGACTCACCCTGGCGTCCACCAACCGCCACCATCCCTCTCTCAATGGCAACAACCTTACTGCCCACTGTCCTTACCAGCGGCTCCTTATCTGACTCTTCCTCCTCATCTGGCAGGAAGTCTTGATGGAACCCAGCCCTCTCAGTTCCACCCTGAGTGGATGGTGGAGATGGAACATCAGTGGCAGTGGCCCTAGATGGAGTGAGGCCTGTATCTCCACCAACACCACTGTCATCGTCATCGTCGTCGTCGGTGGGAAAAACTATAGGCTTAGTATCCGAGTCACTGTCATCGTGACGCCACTTCTTGCGAGCGGGCGCCACATAGTCCTCCCGGGCCAGATGCCTAAACAATCTCCTTACAGGGGGCTTCACCTGCTTGCCCCGGTACACTTTCATCCTTCCTAGCGTCCTATCATCCATAACCTCAAGAGTGACCGCATCATCTCCCTCCTTCGGTAGGGAAGGAAGCTTCTGATCAATGATCATCTGAAGAAAACGAGGGTATATACAGAAGCCTTCCTTCCCTTTGGCCTCAAGGTTGTCGACCATGTAGGAGAAGATCACGTTGGAGAAGCTGAAGGGGTGATTCAGCACCAGTGCTACGTAAGCATTCTGGATTTGGTCAGATAGATCATCAAATCCACCCCTCCGTGAAGCAATGCACTTTAGAATGACATGTGCCAGGTACTTGAACTAGGGACACAGGTTGCTTTTGTTGAGCACACTTGCGTTGATGTCCCCAGTGTACTTCATCCGTAGAAAACATCCCCTTACAGTAAGAGGATGTAACCTGGTTGGGTAGGCAGCATCATCACCCAGGTCCAGTACCCGTCGAAGGTCTGCTGCAGTAACCTCAATCTCTTACCCAAAAATGGTGCTCCGAATGCAGTAGGGCTCAATAGATCTATTAACTGACGCACCTTCCCAGAAGGCCTGCTGTATAGACCGGTAGGGTGTGCATGGAGCAGATATGGCTCTGTAGATCCTTGATCTCCTCAGAATTGCAATAAACCAACAAACTCAGCAGCATTCCAAGTGGTGGCATCCAAGTAAGCACAAATGTTGTGCTTGGTGTTGATGATCCACATATCTGCCATGTTTCTGTAACACAAGACACATAAACATGAGATCTGTCCATAACAGAAACTGTTGAAATTTAAACTGTTCTGAGATCAGTCTGGTTCAATCGAGCGATTGAACCATACGACTGAGTTCAGTCGTGCGATTGAGCATGCAGCTGAGTTTAACCGGGCGATTGAGCATGCGGCTGAGTTCAACCGGGTGATTGGGCATGCGGCTGAGTTCAACCGGGCGATTGAGCATGCGGCTGAGTTCAACCGGGCGATTGAGCATGCGGATGAGTTCAATCGTGCGATTGAGCTCATACGCCTTGTTCATTCGGTCGATTGAGTCATTTGCCCAGCTCAATCGTGCGATTGAAGTTCATTCGGAGTGTGTATTCGCCTACCTCTTTGTTCGACACTCTAACCTTGAATCTAGGTCAAAACTTGATGTTAAATGTCGTGTTTAGTGTCGTTTGATTCGTAGGGACCCTAACTATCACTGTATGTTCTTCATTTTACCGATTTTGCACATTTAGGTTCTATTTGAAGTTTTTTTACAGATTTCTTGGTTTTAATCAAATTGGGTCTGTTAGGGTTTGATTACACCACTCATTTTGTGCGATTTCATTCACTAAGTACATGTAGAAGATGAGAGTACACGTTAGTAGCACAATCATAATGCGAAATCAATCAAATCGATGTTTGGCAGAGTAACTTTGCTTTCGTGCGACTTGAGAGCGATTGAGGGGTGATGAGTATGTGCTACCGATTCCTCTCTATTTATAGTAGGTTTACCTTCAATCGTGCGACTGGACCTATTCACACGCTTCATTCGTGCGCCTGGGGCTCAGTCGTGCGACTTGCTCAGTCGGTCACCTCCATTCGTGCGATTGGTTCATTCTGGTGATCCAGTCGCATGGATTGACCCATGCTTATGGTCCAATCGTATGTCTGGTCCAATCGTACGTCTGGTCCATACGTGTGGTTCAGTCGTGTGATTGGGCTCATACGTATGATCCAATCGTGCGACTGGTCCATACTTATGGTCCAGTCGTGCGAATGACTCCTACTTATGAGTTTGACCTTATGACTTTTCAAACACTTAGCCTTTTAACTATAGATAAAACTTTATGAGCGATGATCATCTCAGTCCTGATCTTTTTAATGTGAAAACTGTTTGATCACCTCAAACGTGATCTTTTTATTTTTAAACCATTTTTGTCATCTCAGACATGACTGATTTTAACGAAAACCCATTTGATCACCTCAGACGTGATCTTTTTAACAAAAAACTATGTGATCACATCAGACATGATCTTTTTAATTTTAAACCATTTGATCACCTCAGACGTGACCCTTTTACCTTTAAAACTTTGATCATCTCAGATATGATCCTTTTAACTTTGCAATAATTTGGTCACCTCAGACGTGACCCTTTTAAAGTATGATTCACAGGGTTCAGCTTGTTACATAGTCCGACATGAAAGACAATAACTAGAAATGGAAAACAACTTGAAACTTAAACAAAACAAGACATATTTTTATGTTTTTGTTTGAGGTGGGTTGAAAACTATTAAATTATCATTTAACCGATTTCTCCCCCTGAGCAGAACGGCTTAAGTTTGATTGATCATCTCTGAAGAGATTCAAATAGAATCATACAGGTGCATCATAATCATTTGGGACTCTTGGATCTATATTTAAATTGATGATCCTTATTACTCTCAGAGTCACAAACGCTCACAGGAAATCATAATAGGGCTGTAAGAGGCACACAATGATTTTAACTGTCGAGAGTTACAGCCATGACGATTATCAGTATTGTTGTCCACTTAAATCCATACACAACTTTTGACTCACATTGGTGATTAGATTGTATTATTTCAACAAGCATTTGTGGATCCCACACTTATATGGTAATCAACATTCCTCAGGAGATTTTTGAGCGGTCTACGGGTATTGAGACAAAAAGAAACTATTCTACGAGCTTTTAAAGAGATGCAAAGCCTCAGGTCAGTGCCATCACACAGCAGAGAGGCGCAAACCACAATGAATTCTAGAATATTTAGGTTGTGCTTATCCTCAGGTTAGTGCCATTGCACAGCAGAGAGGCACACAACCTATCTTCTTGTAAGAGCAATTTTTCCTTTTACACATAACGCACCAACAACATTAGTCATTAGTTTGATTGCGTTTATCATTCTTTCATGTGCTTTGCTCATTCTTATGGTCGTCCGCACACATTTGTGACGTTTATTTGCTCGTCACCCATTATTGGAAATGCGTTGATTGTGTTAACCAGGGATAAGATGGAAGCCCACAGCCTGTTGAACAATTTAGTTTAGATTGTTTCACCAAAGAAGTCTAGTTGTCTATTGTGTTGAATCTACCGACACATCGTACAATGAACTAGCAACCTCTAGGCCTACTTTCTCTATGTAACCTCAGTAACAGACTGATGTACTATCATTTTTTCTTTATTTGGCTTAGATTTCTCAGACTTGTAATTTTAATATAACATTATGATCTTTTCAGTCTTTTTAAAATCCCAAACAATTTGTTCCCTATGTACTATCATTTTCCATGATTTTAAATCAATCTCATAGTTTTGATTTGATTTCAGCCTATCTGCCCGCCCTTTTTTTAATTAAATGTATACTGAATAAATACTGAACCTAGACTAATCTCCCCCTAAAATTCTAAAACGGAAAATCTTTTTGTGTTTTTGGATTTTAAAGACAGGAAAAATAAAGAAAAATAAAATAAAAATTATACAGACGGACTACGAACTCAATTCCTCTGGAATCACATCACTTTTCTTTTTCACGCCATTGACCTCTAATAGATATAAAAACCGAGGTTTATCAAATGCTTTTGTGTAGAGGTCGGCGCGTTGAAAATTCTTATTAATTTTAACAACATCGATTAAATGTTTTTCAAAACAATCACTTATAAAGTGATACTTAATGCCGATGTGTATAGTTTTAGAATGTTGGACTGGATTTTTTGTTACGGCTATAGCAACAGAATTATCAACATAGATAGGAGTGTTAGAGACTTGCAAACCGTAGTCGCGCATTTGCTGTTGAATCCAGATGATTTGTGAACAGCAACTTGCAGCAACAACGTATTCAGCTTCACATGTTGACAGAGCAACGGAGGTCTGCTTCCGACACTGTCAGGTGACTAACCGTCTACCAAAGAATTGACATCCTACTGATGTTGACTTGTAATTCATTTTGCATCCGCCATAATCCGAGTCAATATACGCTGTAAGCTCAAAATCATCGTCATGAGGATACCACAACCCGAGTGTTGGAGTACCCTTCAGATAGTGAAAAATCCGTTTAACACCAATGAGATGGTTGACTTTCGGTTTCGCCTGATATCTGGAACAGAGACACGTTGCATACATGATATCAGGACGAGATGCTGTGAGATACATCAGGGATCCAATCATTCCTCTATACATTGTAGCATCAACCAGATCACCATTTTCGTCGGGTGCCACGTCATGATTCCTGGCAAGTGGAGTTCCAGCTGCTGAAGCATTATTCATATCGAACCGACTTAGGATATCTCCTACATACTTGGTCCTGATATAGAAAGATTCCCTTTGGTGTCTGATCCACCGTAATCCTAGGAAGAATTTCATCTCCCCCATTGCACTCATCTCAAATTCTGCTTTCACGACCAACTCAAATTCTTTACATAACTCTTCGTTTTGGAAACTAAGCTTATGTAATCAACATAAATTTGTACAAGCAGTAAATCTCCATCCTTTTCTTTGATGAATAGTGTGCAGTCAATAACTACTCTGCGAAAACCATGTTTCACCAGATGAGTTGAGAATTTCTCATACCATGCTCTCGGGGCTTGATGGAGCCCGTAGAGAGCCTTATCCAGCTTGTAAACACTGTCCCGATGGTAGGGATCCTCAAATCCTTCGGGTTGACCGACATATACTGTCTCACGAATTTCCCCATGAAGGAATGCACTCTTGACATCTAGTTGATAGACTTTGATCTTCATGTAAGATGCATAGGCTAAGAAGATACGGATTGCTTTCATTCTAGTCACAGGAGCCAACACTTCATTGTAATCGATTCCTTCGACTTGTCTAAAACCTTGAACGACAAGTCGAGCCTTGTTTCGAATTATGACCCCTTGGTCATCTTTCTTGCATTTCAAGACCCATTTCGTGCCAATGACCTTAGCACCTTTTGGTCTATCCACCAGTGACCATACTCCTACCTTCTTAAACTGTAGAAGTTCTTCTTGCATGGAACTGACCCATGCCTCATCGTTTAAGGCTTCACTGACATATTTTGGCTCAAATTGAGACACAAAACATCGATACGCACCGTTGTGAAGATAGCCTTTTTCCATGATAGAGGCATAATCAGCTAAATATAGCAGATTTTTTGTTTGAACTCTCGATCTAATATCTCCAATGATATTGTCCAAAGGATAATTAACATTTATCCGGGTTCCAGGAGTGGTGGGAACAACTACCTCATTATACAGATTTGGAATCTCATGTGCTGTTGGAGTATGAGGTTCCGACACTTCGGCAGCTTCTGGTTCAGTTGTGGGTGTACTGGAATTAGCAGGAACCTATTCTGCCTGTTCCACATTTTCAGTCTCAACTGCTTCATCATCAGAAGATGAGTCGCTTACATCAAGTGCTCCCCCTAAAGTATTAGAGGAATCATTTAGTGGAATCGATGCTGTTGAGTCTTGTGGTGGTGAGTTGAGAACCTCGTACATCATTTTAGTCGATAACTCATCATCAGTGGGAGAAGACGGTAGATTGAAGGATTTAAAGAATCCATCATAATCAAAGAAAAACGACGGTCCTTTTCCAGCAGGGGGTGGTGAATCTTTGAACATCAACGTTGCACCACACTTCTACCTGAACTGTTGAGTTGTTATAAACTCTCTTGTCGGGTATACTGTATCCAAGAAATATACCTTCTACTGCCTTCTCACTAAACTTTCCTGTCTGAGTTTTTTTCAGCAGCATGCATGGTGCGCCAAACGGTTCTAGATACTCCAGATTGGGTTTACGTCGCTGGAGTAGAGTGATTCCAAGGTAGTAACCTGCTGTTTGAATGAGTCAAAAGTTTCTGATTTGGCTTTCAGAAACATCACCCAAGAGAACCTTGAGTAATCATATGTTCCTACAAAGGAATACCTGTCACCAGCAATGCTCTGTGTACTGACAGGACTAAACAGATCCATATGTAAAAGCTCAAGTGGAAGATCAATTGAATGAACTTTCTTGGACTTGTCACAAGGTATGGTCATTACGAGTTCATGGTTATGCCGTTTGGTTTGACCAATGCACCCGCAGCCTTTATGGATTTGATGAACCGCGTGTGTAGACCTCACTTGGATCATTTTGTAATTGTGTTCATTGACGATATTCTAATCTATTCTAAGACCGAATCCGAACATGAACGACACTTACGTTTGATCTTGGAACTTCTTCGAGCCGAACGACTTTACGCCAAATTCTCCAAATGTGAATTTTGGTTGAAAGAAGTTCAATTTTTTAGTCATATCGTAAGCAAAAAGGGCATTCATGTTGATCCTGCCAAAATCGATGCTATCAAAGGGTGGGTTGCTCGAAAATCCCCTACCGAAGTACGTTCCTTCCTCGGATTGGCGGGTTACTACCGTCGATTCATCTCCAATTTTTCAAAAATCGCCATACCTCTCACCTCTTTGACCTAAAAAGATAAACTTTTTATTTGGGGTCCCAAACAAGAGGAATCCTTTCAAACCCTCAAGCATATGCTCTGTGACGCACCCATCTTAACCCTTCCCGATGGAAATGACGATTTTGTGGTTTATTGTGACGCTTCAATCAAGGTCTCGGTTGTGTCCTTATGCAACGAGGCAAGGTTATCGCTTATGCGTCAAGACAACTCAAAACCCACGAGAAGAACTACACGACCCATGATCTTGAACTCGGAGCTGTTATTTTCGCTTTAAAGATTTGGAGGCACTACCTTTATGGTACTCAATGTGTGTATTCACAGATCATAAGAGTCTCCAACATATCTTTAATCAAAAGGATCTCAACATGCATCAACGACGATGGGTTGAATTGCTGAACGACTATGATTGTGAAATTCGTTACCACCCTGGAAAAGCAAATGTCGTGGCCGATGCTCTTAGCCGAAAGAGTCATGTTAATGCTCAAAGCATTTGTGTAACCAATCTTCCTCGTTGTTTTCAAATCCAAAACGACATTCAAATTCGTATTCGTGAAGCCCAACACTTATCGGTCGTTGAAAACAATTTGTACAACGAGATGCAATGTGGTGTTGAAGACCAACTTGAATCTAAATCTAATGGAATTCTCCATTACCTCGATCGTATTTGGATTCCAAACCATGACAACCTTCGTACTATTGTAATGAATGAAGCACATAAGTCACGATATTCCATTCATCCCGGTGCCGACAAGATGTATCAAGATCTTCGTCGTACTTATTGGTGGCCGGGTATGAAGAAGGATATTGCTCTCTTTGTGGCTAAGTGTCTCACTTGTTCAAAAGTTAAAGCCAAACATCAACGTCCTTCTGGATTACTTGAACAACCAGAAATTCCGGTGTGGAAATGGGAAAGTATTGCCATGGATTTCATCACCAAACTCCCACGAACATCTTCCGGGCATGATAGTATTTGGGTGATCATTGACCGATTGACCAAAGCTGCGCACTTTCTCCCAATTCGTGAAGATTACTCTGTTGAGAAACTAGCTCGTATCTATACTGCAGAAATCGTCAGCCGTCATGGTATTCCTCTAGACATCATTTCCGACCGAGATGGTCGTTTCACTTCCCGCCTATGGCGATCTTTTCAATCGGCTTTAGGAACTCAACTCAATCTTAGTACGGCTTTTCATCCTCAAACGGATGGTCAATCCGAACGTACTATCCAAACCCTTGAAGATATGCTTCGATCGTGTGTCATTGATTTTGGTGGAAATTGGGATGTACATTTGCCATTGGCCGAATTTTCGTACAATAACAGTTATCACTCGAGTATCAAAATGGCACCATTTGAAGCTCTTTATGGACGAAAGTGTCGATCACCCATTTGTTGGCATGAGATTGGTGAGGCACAAATCACTGGACCCGAACTCATTCAAGAGACAACGGATAAGGTCTTGCAAATCCGGGATAACATGATCAAAGCAAGACACCGTCAGAAGGATTATGCTAACAAAAAACGTAAACCCATGGAATTTGAAGTCGGTGATCTTGTACTCCTTAAAGTATCTCCTTGGAAGGGAGTAGTGCGTTTTGGTAAGAAAGGAAAGCTTACACCCCGATACGTAGGTCCTTTCAAAATCCTTGAAAGAGTGGGTAAAGTGGCTTATCGACTTGACCTACCGCAAGAGCTTAACAATATCCATCCAACATTTCATGTCTCAAATCTTAAAAGATGTCTAGCTGATGAAAGTCTTCATGTCCCAATTGATGAGATTCGTATTGATGAGACCATACACTTCGTTGAGAAACCCGTAGAAATCATGGACCGTGAAATCAAACAACTCAAGCGTAGTCGTATTCCTATAGTCAAAGTACGTTGGGAAGCAAAGCATGGTGCTGAATTTACTTGGGAACGGGAAGACAAAATTAAAGCCAAGTACCCGCACCTTTTTTATTCAGAATCTACTTCTTAGTGAAATTTCGGGACAAAATTTTCTAAAGTAGGGGAGACTGTAACGCCCGTACTTTTTGTTGTTTCATTTTTAGTCCTTGTACCTTGTAATTCATCAATTCATACCCTTGTACTCTTGAGTCTTGATCAATGGAAGTATTATTAAAAGTTATTCTATATACTTATATGTTACACATGCTTAAAAGAAACGTTATATGCATTCAAATATACTTACGACACGCTGTAAATATAAAACCAATCGGAATCATACGTAACCGGGTGTTCATGAGCGAACCCAACTAACTTGTAAACAAGCCCAAATCTTTAAAACATAATTAAGGTTCTTAAAACACGTAAAATAACCCAAAAGAAAAGCCCAAAACCAAGTCCAATGGTCCAAGCTCAACACAAACACAAGTTGGTGATCGTAACTCTCGAACCGTATCAAGATCAATGCACCAAACCCAATTCTTAGTACCATTAATGTTAAATTACTTTTATCCATATGAAAGTACTCTGAAAATGGTGAACGTAGAAAAAAACCGCGTACGAAACGGAGTTATAACGAAGCGGGAATCGCGAAAACAAGTTTGATGGTTTTGTTGACTAGTCAAACCGAAACCCACTCGGGTTTAAGCCCATTTTCCCTTTTTTTAACCTAATTAAAGCCCATTAAACCCAACTCCTTCCCTTTATAAACTAGCCTCCACCCCCACAAAACACTTTTACACTTCACATCCCACCAAAACACTCTCAAATTCTCTCAAAGTTCTCTTCTTCTTCACAAAAATTCTGCACAAAACCTTCAAGGTTAGAACACCATTCTAACCCATTTTTCTTGCTTCTAACACTTAAAGCTTGCATCTAGCTTCATGGATACACCTCTAGGACTATCCCCAATGACTTTGCCTTGGCAACATTGAGTGGAAGCCATCTATAATGAGGTCCAAAAGCTAGTTTTACAAGGCTGAATTTTTATTTTGTTTTTGTCCTTGATGTTTTTAATCTTTTAACAAGCTTTAATCTTATTTTAAAACATACTAAACCACTTGGAACAAACCCATGGACTATCCTCTAGGTTTACAATGGTAAACACTAAGGGGGAGGCACCTAAAATGGGTTCCCAAGTGGCTAAACTTTATGAAATTGTTGCTCTTGGGTTTACCTTGTTCAAACTTGGATTTTCCTTGAACCAAACCTTGTCTCCAACAAACCTCATTGTTGGATAACTTGAGTTAAGGTAAAAATCCATAAATGAATGAGTTTTGAACTTAACTTTATATCTTTTTATTACTCAAGTAATCTAACATAACAACAAGTGTGATAAACCAAACTAAGTATTCAACTTTACCATGTTGAAAAGCTTATGTTAAGGTTCAAATGGCAATCTTGAAGAACTTTGGTTCTTGAAGAACTTTGGTTCTTCAAGTAGGGCTTTCCCACCATAACTCACCCGGATTACTTGAGATATTATATGTAGTATATCTATACTTTAAACATTTAAACTATTATGTAAGTATTTACAAAGGTTTGTGGATTATTACCCTACCTTCGTATCTCATGACCTCCTTCGAGGAGGGTACACTAACGTACTAACTTTACCATCCGAATCTCCAACACTAGTTGGTGAATTGTGTTTTGGTCCGCCATTGGCGATACATGACTTCTATGATTCTATAGACATACGTACAAGTACTCAAATCCGAATCTAAGACAAACCCGTTTTCCTTGTTAGGTTAACCGGTGTCTAATCCTCCCAAATCCATCTACTCACGACTCGGAACTTTTCCTATCAAAACCGTGAGTCATACTTCACCCCTTTTATTTTAACACTATTTGGGTTGCAACATGTATCATTTATCAAATACACTGAAGCATACATTCAATCAAACTTATTCTAAAACTCAATTCATACAAACATGCTTACTTGTTATACTATTTGTGAATACATTCTAGAATACATTATCTTGCAAGCAATCTAAACCTCCCTTAACATGTATAGCGCTATAGGACTAGCACATCCGTCCTATTATGATGGGTTTATGTTAAGTTATCAATCTTTACGGTCTTGCTCACTTTTGATGCTAAGATTACGCTAGTGGACACTTTGGTTTGATTATGGCTTTGCATGCTAGCAATGTACAAACTTTAGTATACTTTACTCATGTTGAATTGAGATTTATTCACTATTATGCTATGTATACAAATTTGTATGCTCACCAACATATTCATATGTTGACCAATATTTTATACATGTTGCAGGAAATGCTTGAAGCTTTATCAAGAAATTCAATTAGGGGACCTAAAAACACACCAAATCTATCATTTTGTTATGTTTGTTTTAGACATTTCTCCAAATTATTGTATGTTTATTTGAAACACTGTAATGTTACGTTGATTAATGAAAATGAAATTTAATCTTAATTTATTGTCATTTTAGTCCTATGATGTCTTTGAACAATCTACCACTTCTCGCGCCCCGATGTTTCAGCCATCGGTTGGGGTGTGACACCGGAAAACGAACCTGGGCAGCGGTGGAGTTGAAAAATGACTTGAAGTTAATAAGAGATCATTGAAGCAAAATAAGCTCAAAGTTGGGAATGCTTGTAAAAATTTTCCAAGTTGAGATAATCCCAGCCTATAAATTAAAATTGAGATTATTAAAATCCATTTATTATTTTCTTAAAATATGCAGATTACCTTATTTAAAAAAAGTGTAAAATAATCCTTTTAAAATTTACAAAAAAATTATTAAAGATAGGATTATATGTAATTTTAATTTAAGTTGGATAAATATGTAAATATTATTATTATTATTTTAAATATGCAGATTGCTGCATCAACTGGGTATCATTGCAAGAAAAGAAATCCATGACCATATAAATTTCAGCTTGCCTGTTTGTTGTATTTGAAAACACATGTATATACTAAATTAGGCTACAATTTAATTCTGCGTGAAATCACTAAACTCACAAATTAAAAAATAAATAAATAAACCATTAATCATGCCTTTTACTTGCCCAACTCACGTGAAAATTTAACAATAAATAAATAAACCATGCCTATCTCAACGCCTTTCTTTTTGGTCTTAAATTCATGCCTTGTTTTGAGCAATCCCCACACAAGGACTATGGACATGAATGTAAATTAAATAATAACAATCAAATTGCCATAACACACTTGCCACGTAGCATGATGTCTATAGTCCTTGTGTGATGCAATGCTCCAGCCATCTTTGCCTTTTCGATTCAGGATCTCCTTCGAATGCATGAAGGATAGAGTTCGAGTAGTGTCAAGGCTGAGGCTCTACATGCTATTATCCTTGCAACTATATGGTGTATTTGGAAAGCCCAGAATCATGCATTCTTCTGGAACAAGAAGCCTAATATTAATCATTTGAAACATGAGATCAAGTCCATATCGTTTTTTTGGGTGTCAAATAATTAAGCAAATTTATTGTAATTGGGAGTCGATCTTGGTGTAAATTTGAATTTAGTTCTTGACGTTCGGTAGTGCCTAACTTCTTGCTAGCGTTGCCTTTTTTTTTCCTCCAATGAAATTTGCCATTCAAAAAAAAAAGAAAAAAGAAAAAAAAGGAAAAACAATCAAATATATCAGGAAAATCTCTAGACATTTTTTATTCTAAACATTGACAGAAAATAACTAATCATGTTTTGAGTTCACTTATATAACTCACTTAACAAAGAAGTTGTGTCCAACGGCCAACCCATTTTAAGCTTCATTGTGGCATGTTTATCACTCACCAATTTATTTACATCTGTTTCAAACTTTTTACAGTGGCGGCTCAACAATATTAGGGGGCTTAAGCAAGATAATAATCCGAGGCTCAAATTTCATACTTTAAATTTTGATTTAACATGATCATATGTTTGTTTATATTATGTTAGTCTCTAACAGAATGAGTTGAAAGCTTCCTAATGTGTACTATTGTTGCACAAACCTTCTACATAATATAATAACGAAAAGAATATATTGCATCTAAGTGAGATTAAGAAAAACATATGGAAGACCTAAATAAGCAAAGGAAAGAAAATCACATTATTATGCTCCAGTTAATTGGTACAAGCCTTCTACGTTAATTTGTTCATAGATCAAGATGCAAGCGGGAAATCAAAGAAACAACGAACGCACATGAAAAGTGAAAAATGAATGCAGTGATATAATGATTTCATAACATTAGAACATAAACATCTATCAAATCATCACAAGGAAAACCTTAAACTTTTGCTATCAAAGAATATAAGGACATCATAATTAATCCACAAAAAGACCTAAAAGCATAAGTACTATGCTGCTATGCGTTCATTAAAATAAAAAAAGTTTTCAGTTTTTATGGATATATTTAAAAGAATTGGGTTTAATCATATTGTGTGGTTTACAGAACTTGGAATACAGTTCTTGTTTCTTAAACTAAATCAAGAAAAATATCTCTCTAAAAACATAAAACATGGAAACAAGGAACACTAATAAACACAAACATGGAAGTATGTATAAATGAGAGATAGTAAACACTGCCTTTAGTAATTAAGCAAATTTACTAATTTTTACCAATTTTCAGCAAGAATGAGTTACATTATCCCACCTGAGTCCACCGATTAACAACGATTACAATTATTTTTTAGCAGGAATGAACTAAATCATCTCACTAGAGTCCATTGATTATCACCAACTTTTGAGTTTCATCAAGTAACCAAGAGACTTTGAAAGTTCAGTTATTCAAGGTTGGCTTCCATCGTTCAAGATTTTATGAATAAACGTTTCGATTTCCCATTCAAGAGCGACACTTCAGATTCAAGAACTTTTTACATGATTTTTGCCTTAGATCACTAAATCCAATTCGAAGGAAGCCAAGCTAAAAAATGAGGCCCCGAAGAAAGTGCGGACCTAAAGACCTAGCTTGGGTTGGTTGACCCTTGGGCCGCCCCTCCTTTTTTATGATTTACAACTCATTTAAATAAACAAGTTACATAAGTCTATGATCAGATTACATATTACATGGTCTTAAATGTATTTTAGGGTAATATCTTTGACACACATACAAATGCACACGCGTGTGCATCCACACACATAAGTGGACAGATTGTAACAAAATCACATAGTTACATAAATGTCAGATAAAACCAAGAAAATTAATCATATAATATATGTCTTTATCACTAGCCATTATGTGTGTCTATATATATATATAAACCAATTTGTAGCCATTGATTTTTTTGATATATGGTAAAGATTGTTTAGTGGCATGATTGTAATTAGTAGGTGTTTAAAGGATTTAATTAAAAGGTTTTAGGGGTATAATAGGAAAAACATATACAAATTATATGAAAACCTTTTTAAATTAACAAAATCCCTAAAATCACTCATTGTCTTTTTTTTCTCTCAATTTACATATTAAAACCTTCTATTCTCTCTCCTATTTTATTCTACTAACATTTTTTAAAATTAAAAATTAAATTATACTAAATTATGGATATATAACTGATAATGAACAAAAAAACATATATGCAACCATGTTAAATAACAGTACATATATGTAACAGTGGAGTTACATATATGTACCAAAACTTACATATATGTACCAAAACTTACATATATGTAACAAATATAGTAAAAACCAAAAGAATTAGAAAACTTAAAATATGTATATATATGAGAGTACCAACCCAAGTTGTGTATGCGTAACAAATAGAAGTACATATATGTAAACAATAAACTTACACATGCAATATGTAACAGTAGTGTTACATATATGTAACAGTGGTGTTACATATATGTAACAACAATACTAAGCATTTGTCTTGTTCAGTTTGTCTTCATGACCACAGTACCATTTTCATCCTATTGATCTTATCTTCATAGTCATCTTCATTGGGGTTACATATACGTACCATTTTTCTATCTTCATGGTCATCTTCATTAAGGTTACATAGACGTACGTCACAAGTGGGTACACATATATGTATCTTACCTAGATATCTATTTTTCTATCTAGTTCATCCCCATCTTTATTAGGATACGTACTAGAGCTCATCATCATCATCATCATCTTCTTCTTCATCTCGATAATACCAGTTCAAAATCTAAAATAAGTTGCCAAGTTTCATAAATAAATTAATAGTTCTAACAACTGAAATAAAATTTAAGATTGTTAAAAAACATCATTTGCCTATAGTTCTTTCGAAGATAAACAACTCCCTGTAGAATCTTGAAGAGCCTTTAGTTTATTATACAGTTAACTATAAATCTCTAGACCACACATATATGCCTTAACCCTACAACCTACATAACACATGGTCTTGTATACAGTCTTGTAAATTAGCATATAAGAAGTTTATCTAATCTAACACATAAAGCGAAAACCTCATAGAAGGAGAAACCAAAAACAAATAAAGCAGTGATTCAATGAATAAACATACCTTCGAAGACGTCTCTGGAATTCTATCGCTATGATTTATAGAAGATTTTTGAAACAAATGGTTATTCTAGGTTCTTCGATTTGTGGTATTAAACAAGGATCTGGACGTTTTTTTACGATGTTCTTGTTACGTTGAAGAAGATTAGATATTATAGAAGTTAATTGAAACTCAATCTAAAATTCCAAGGGATCAGAGTGAGATTTAGTCAACATATTGCTACAATTAGTTTATATGCTAAGTTACCAAATTACCCTTTTAAATAAATATATAAATAAATTAAGAAAAATTATATGATTGGTCGAATGTGGTTTTCATGGTTTTTGGTTAAAATAGTAGTTTGCATTTGATCCTTCCTCTCTCTCTCTCTCTCTCTCTCTATATATATATATATATATATATATATATATATATATATATATATATATATATATATATATATATATATATATATAATATATATATATATATATATATATATATATAATATATATATATATATATATATATATATATATATATATATATATATATAGACAGACACACACACATATATGTATATATACACACACACACACACACACATATATATATATATATATATATGTATTTATATGTACACATATATGTATCTACATATGTATATACATATATATACACATTAAATACATATATGTATATATCTAAAATATACATACATACATACACACATACATACAGACATACACACAGACATACACACAGACATACACACAGACATACACACAGACATACACACGCACGCGTGCACGCGCGCCGCGGCCCGCCCGCCCCCGCCCGCCCCCGCCCGCCCGCCCGCCCGCCCGCCTATATATATATATGTATGTATCTATCTATATAT
Organism: Flaveria linearis; assembly: GCA_024085815.1. Lineage (NCBI taxonomy): Eukaryota > Viridiplantae > Streptophyta > Magnoliopsida > Asterales > Asteraceae > Flaveria > Flaveria linearis. The sequence continues at coordinate 68,769,415 of CM044010.1, read as the reverse complement.
ATGTGTATATATATACACACACGCACACATACACACATACACACACACGCACACACGTATATATATATGTATGTATCTATCTATATATATGTGTATATATATGTATCTATCTATATATTACATATATATATATATCTATATATATAGATACATATATATATATGTGTATCTATATATATGTATCTATTTATATATATGTATCTATATATATGTATCTATATATGTATCTATATGTATATATATATGTATATATATGTATATATATGTATATATGTATATAGATATATCTATATATATGTATCTATATATGTGTGTGTATAAATATATATGTATATATATATGTGTGTGTGTTTTGTGTGTGTGTGTGTATGTGTGTGTATAAGAATGGGTTCATGTGAGAACTCTTATAAATTACAAGAACCTTTCAACCCTAAATCTAACCCTTGATTTGATTTAAATAATTCTAGATTCCATATGAAAGGTGAGGATGAGATGAAGGGTATTTAAGTCATTTATTATGTTCTAATTTCTGATATCTCCTAACATGAATCTCAACCACTCAAATCTTTTATCAAAAACTCTTTTCTTTTTTGTTTTCTCTTCATAGAACATAAACACCCATTCAAAACCTAACAATTTAATCTACAACACTACCGTTTGTCACTGCCAATTTGTATTTTATCAAATTCCTCGATAGTTAATAACAACAACAGAAACAACAACTTGACGACTACCAAGAACTTCAAAGAATGGCAGAGATAGTTTGGCGATCGACGCCAAACAACTAGCCAAAGTCGCCCTTTGTCTCAACCCGTGCAGATCATCTCCTTCGTGAACACCACTATCCATCAAAGATCAGTAGACATTAAACCCATATCTCCGATTATGGGGAATATCTATGATTACTGCCGCCCAGATATGGAATTCAACATTCTGGTTTATTCATTTGTTTCTGATGGTGTTCATTTTTTATAGTTGAATTTTTATTTCTAGTTTTGCTTTGATCTTTTGTTTCTGATGGTGTTGAACAGGTATTGTAAAAATGCTAGATGTGAACGATAAACCTTATGATGTTAAGCGTAATATGAGTGTTTTGTAGTTTTTGTTCTTTGGTCCTTTTATTGTACCTTTAATTGCTAGATGTTGATTTTTTTTATCTTTGTTAAATCAGGATAGTAAAGCAGACGTGGGTTCTTGGTTAAAAAATCAAAAATCGTTGCAATATGATGTAGTTCAAGTCATTAAGAAGTTACAATATGATGTAGTTCGTTGTAGGTATTAAATTTTGCATTCATATGAACATGATGTAATTCATTGTTTGTTGATTCATGATTTGGTTGGGATGAACTTTATGGTCGATGTAGTTAGTTGTGTAATTTTATACTTATTGTTTTGTTATGGAATATCAAATTACATCAATCTAACTCCTCTGTTACATTAATGTAAAATCTTGTTACGTTATGTAATACCGGGTTACACCATTATTTTTTTGTTAAACAGTGTGATTTGTTGTTAACTCCTCTGTTACATTAATACAAAACCTTGTTAGTTTTTATATTTGTTTTTCAATGTAATTCAATGTAAGTAATTACAATATGATGTAATTTACTATAAATATAAGAATTTGTATTTAAATGATTATGAATTCTGATTTTATGGAGTATTTTCATGTTAGGCATACTTATTTGCTTGTGAAATTCATCACGAGTAATTAAAAATATGATATAATGCACTGTAAGTATTTACAATAGCTTACAGATTGGTGTAATGTCGTTTGATTGTTAGGTTTATTTGTTTTGTAATATTTTCTAATCAGTTGAATTTTGTTATGAATATAGATCTGAGGTCCAAGCCTTTTCCCTAAATTGATTAGCTGTAAGTATTAGTATTTGCATCCAAATGAACTGTTATAATATGATGTAACTCACGGTTATATGATGTAATTCATTGTATTAGGCATGATTTTATGTTTACTTCAGGGTTTTTTGTTAATACACAATGTTTGTTTGACGTAATTCACAATAAGAAGTTATAATATGATGTAACTCGTTATGTATTAAAAATTGCATTCTTATGAACATGGCGTAATTCATTGTTTGTTGGTTTATGATTTGGTTAGGATGAACTTTATAGTCGATGTAGTTGATGGTGTAGTTTCTTACATATTGTTTTGTCGTAATGGTTTAATATAAAACTTGTGGCAGGTTACAGTAGTGTGTGTGTGCATATATATATATATATATATATATATTACAATATGATATAATTTACTACAAATATTAGGTTTTACATATAAAAATTATGTAATTCACTGTAATATGTAACGTCTAGAAAACAAATTTTAAAAATTTCGAGACTATATTAGAATTAAAGAGAATAATGAGACGAGTATAATGATGAAATCTTTATAAAAAATGTAACACCTTGAAGTTTGACTTTTTGGAGTGTCATGCGACTGAGTCTCAGTCGCATGGAACTCATGCGACTGGGGGGACCAATCGCATGGAGCTTGGACGATTGAAGGTTCAACCGCATGGAACTCATGCGACTGGAGGTCCAGTCGCATGGTGTTTAGGCGACTGGAGGCCCAGTCGGCTGGAGTTTGGGGTGACTGAGCTGTAACTATAAAGGAGGGGAAGCCATCTCCCCTCCCCACACTTGCACACTTCAGTCGGGAAGAAGAGTAGAGGGAGAGAAAAGAGCGACCGAAGAGGCAAAAGAGAGAAAGGCGTGATTCGGGCGTGAAACTTGTCGAGCAACTAGTCCAAACGGAGCTCTTCATCTCCTACTTGCTTATGTGAGTTCTAGGACCCCTCATTTACTTGTTTTCAATGATTTTAGGGCTGGAACACATATAAACCCATTTTTGAAAAAAGTGTATGTTTGACCTATTTGGGTGAAATCTTGTGTAATGTGTTTAAGGTATGATTTAGGACTTGTATATGCATGTATGATGCCCTAGTATGAATCCCAGAGGTTTGGGAGGGCCAATTTAGGCTTAAGATGAGTTTGGAAGGGTTTGAAGGCCGTAGGTCGCGGCTGCAGTTCGTGATGAACTCCAGTTGCTGCCCAGTTAGGGCTAGACGACTGAAGGGCCAGTCGCACGATTGAGGAACGACTGATATTCAGTCGTACGACTGAGGTTCAATCGCACGACTGGACACCCAGTCGCATAAATGCTCATTATCCTAGTGCCCAATCGTACGACTGAGAGTCCAGTCGCATAGGGGCTCATTCTTATTAGTCCTAGTCGCATGATGCTCAATCGCCTAGTGTTCATTCGCACGATTATATGCCTATTTGCCTGGTTGCCCAATCACACGATCCAATCGCATGGAGGCCATGCGACTGGAGTATGTCCAATCGCTCGAATAGGGTTGTTGCGTATGAGGAGAGAGATGGTATTGTATGTATAGGCATGATGTATGTATGATAAGTATGACGTAGCCTTATATGATGGTAATGACTCATGATTTGTAAATATCGATGTTCCTAATGTCGATGTATGTTTATCTTTTCTTGACTTTATGTCACACCCTCAAAATCCACTAACGGGGTTTTACGTCAGGCGTGTGACATAACCAGGATCTCAGATAAGCATCAGTTACACCAAACGACTCGATAATTACAAAACATATATATTGCTTAGTAATACTGAAACAATCCATTTATATTTAAGTAATGCGGAAGCGTAAACAAGACAACATTTAACAATAGTTTTGGAACACGTAAACATGCGTCCAATCCAGTTTATACAAGGTAAATGAAGATTAAATCTTGAAAACAGTTTGTGATGAATGCGAAATGACATGCGGTAGATGCTGTGGTCCTAAACGTGCCACATCAACGTCCTGAGAGAAAACATGCAAAATCTCAGTACAAGACTGGTGAGTTCACAGGTTTATCAGAAAATAGTAAATATCAGTAATGAAGTTCCCGGATTATGAAATCCGTCAAGTATGTAATTCCCGGATTATGTAATCCGATAAGTATGTAATTCCCGAATTATGTAATCCGATAAGTATCAGTAATGAAATCCCCGGATTATGTAATCCGACAAGTATTAGTAATGAAATCCCCGGATTATGTAATCCGATAAGTATCAGTAATGAAATCTCCGGATTGTGTAATCAAAGCATATAGTGGGTAGCTAATCCATAATGATCACTATGTGTATGAAGTCACGGCCGAGCTGACATGTAATCAAATAATAAAACAGGCCCGGATGTGGATCACACACCACAACACTTGTAATTAGGCTAACCGTTCACCCGTTTGACGAACGTTGTGCTAGCGCGACTAGCCCGGGTGGGGTATGTCAATCCCAGTAGTACTACTAACAATTACCGCGCTAAGTCCATATTAACGGTCCGTTGGGCAAGTATAACACCATAGTATCAAGTATATGCAGTATTACAGAAATCCAAATGTAATGTAATGTTTATGAAAACAACATGTTTCTCTCCCCCAAAAGAGTGTATAAGTAAAAGTGGGGCTGTAAACTCACCTTAAATTGATGTAATGAAAGCAACAAGAGCTTCAACGAATAAGGCAATGCACGATCAAACACGAGCAGTACCTATTGTTAATTGTAATTACGTCTTTAAGATATGTGCAACGCGAATAGATATATTTGGTTGGATTTGAGTCGATTTGGGTTTGACGCACACGACCGGTTTTATATATCTAAGTTTAATTATAAACTTTGTGATTTATACATTTAATTTTAATGAATTAAGGTATAATTTTATAAGAAGTAACTCGTAAATAATTATAAAATTACAAGTTGTAGGATTTCTACAATTTTCACGGTTATTCTTTATTTAAACACGATCTCGTGTTCATTTTTATAAAAATGGTTGTTTGTAGATAATAATTTATAAAAGTTATTAAGGTTTTTAGATAAAATAAATTCACAGGAAATATTTATGTAACCTTTTAAATAAGAATAGTTTATAAAAATTATTTTTATAATTTTTAAGAATTTTTCTATATTTTATTGAGGCTTAAAATGGCCTAAAAAATAGTTGAGGTAACCGGGTTCGAACCTGGGACCTCCCGGATAGGATGCATGCACAGAACCAGTGAACCAAAGGCCGCAGCCGCGGTGGTAGTTGGTTTGATTTGTTTTTAAGCCAACTATCCCAGTTTCCCCCAATTCGATCCAAACCCTAATTCGAAATCAATCAAATTGAACCCCGAATTGATTCTGTTAATGGCAAGATTCATGGGGCTTTTATTCCCCATGATAACACGAGTAGAATGATATACTCAATTACCTGTTTTGTTTCGAATTGATGCTTGAACACTTCGAAGAACAGGTCGCGGTTAACTTGAAATCGAATGACAATCAAACACTGATGAAAATCAAATTGATTGTACAGAAAGCTTCGGATGGAGCTAAGGATTGAAAGCCCTTTATCAGTTTGGGTTTAGAAGGCTCGGAGAGTGATGGTTGATTGAGTTGCAGGTTCGAACAGAGGGTTTGATCGAATTGGTTTGATTTGTGTGTGTTTTGATGAATTGACAGTAGCATTCGATTTACAGGTTGATAAAGTTCGAGTAGATTGAATTATTTGATTAAAGTGATGTGTAAGTGGATTAATTAGCCGTTGAACGTTCGGGAAAAATAAAGTGAAAAGTTTATAGCCGTTAATCGACTGTTAAACGCGTTTTGTGGTTGCCCTACATTCGATTCTGGTCCACAAAATGATTCGGGGTAATTTGGGCTATTAAAATCGAGTCTTTATGTGGTTTTGGGGCTCGCCGGCCGTTGGCCGGAGTTTGGCCGGTCCGGTGCCGGAAAAACGGGGGCGGGGGTTTGGGTTTAAAAGAATTACACAAATGGTCCCTGGGGTTTAAATGGTTGTTATTTTATGTTGTTAACTTCTTTAGAAGTTTCAGAATTGACACAACAGCCCCCTGGACTTTATTATTATTATTATTTATTATTATTATTATTATTATTATTATTATTAAATATAATAAAATGGAAAAAACTCGGGTTGTCACATTATCCCCCTGTTGAAAGAATTTTCGTCCCGAAAATTGGAACACCGGGGTTAACAAACAAGTATACGGAGAATTCGGTTAAACCGAGAAATAGACCATGAAAATACATGAGGACAGTTAATACACATAGTGAGTTAACGAGCTTACTGTTAATTGACGTACTTGTTAGTGACAGATACCACACACCATCACATTCACCACATGATCTTCAACAAGAAGAATCTTAGGTTTCCTTTCTGATTTGGAAATATCTTGAATGTTTCTAGCACTTTTGTTCATCAGAAGGTGACCATGAAACCATAGGTAGATCATAGTGATTCTCTTTTTCTTTCTTGATGCAGTTTGCGTTTTCATTTTTGAGGTAGACTTTGAAGAGTTGATGTCATCATCTGATGACTCGTTGTCAGTCAATCATCAAATCCATCTGTATCATCTGAGCTATCACACGCATGTGAAACTTTATGAGGTAGAACAAATGTGAAAGTAGACCCACAATGTTCTTTGCTTGATATCGTGAGATGTCACAGTATCCCTCAGTTGAAAGAATTTCGTCCTGAAATTCAGTTGGAGTTAGGTTCCGAAGTTGTATCCACGAACAAGTGTGGATATTTAGATTTCATCTGATCCTCCCGTTCCCACGTAAACTCTGGTCCCCGTTTGGAGTTCCATCTTACGCGCACAATGGGAATTTTGCTACGCTTTAGTGTCTTGACTTCTCGATCCATGATCTCCACTGGTTCTTCGATGAAATGTAGTTGGTCATCTATCTTTAGTTCCTCTAAAGGCACGATCAATGATTCATCAGACAGACATTTCCTCAGATTGGATACGTGTAACACATCATGTATCCCCCTGAGTTCTTCAGGTAAATTCAACTGATAGGTTACTGGGCCAATCCGTTTGATAATCTCAAATGGCCCCACGTATCTTAGGCTTAACTTCCCACGCTTTCCAAAGCGTATTACACCCTTCCATGGTGAGACCTTCAGCAATACTTTGTCACCCACCTGAAACTCCAATGGCTTCCGACGCTTGTCGGCGTAACTCTTTTGTCGATCACGTGCTGCCGCCATATGGTTACGAATTTGCACGATCTTCTGGTCGTTTCGTGCACAAGTTCAGGTCCTGTAAGTTGGCTTTCTCCTACTTCTGCCCAACAGATAGGTGATCGGCACTTACGTCCATACAATGCCTCAAATGGAGCTGCCTTGATCAAGGTGTGATAACTGTTATTATAGGAGAACTCAACCAATGGTAGGTGAGTTTCCCAACTGCTGCCAAAATCGATCACACAGGCACGCAACATGTCTTCCAGTGTTTGGATTGTACGCTCACTTTGACCATCGGTCTGCGGGTGATATGCAGTACTCATATCCAGCCGAGTTCCTAATGACCGTTGTAATGATTGCCAGAAGTGAGAAGTGAACCGAGCATCACGGTCAGAAATGAGAGACTATTTCCCTTAAATAGATACGGGTAAGTTTCTCCATTCGATCAGTCTCTCGGATTGCCAGAAAAAGTGCGGATTTCGTTAAGCGATCTACTGAAACCCAAATAGTATCGCATCCGCTGGGAGTCCTAGGTAACTTCGTGATGAAGTCCATGGAGATCTGCTCCCATTTCCACACTGGAATTTCCGGTTGTTGGAGTAATCCAGATGGTCTCTGGTATTCTACCTTAACCTTGGAACAAGTTAGGCATTTGCTTACGTATGTGGCTATCTCCGCCTTCATTCTCGGCCACCAGTAAAATTCTTTCAGGTCCTGATACATCTTGTCTGAACCTGGATGGATCGAATAACGGGACTTTGAGCTTCATCCATTATCAGCTCTCGCAAATTCCCGTGCTGGGGGTACCAGATCCGTTTCATAAAATAATGGATTCCATCAGCTTTAGTCTCCAACTGTTTCTCCATACCTCGCATGGATTCTGCTTTCAGGTTCTCCTTCTTCAAGGCCTCAGATTGAGCAGCTTTGATTTGCTCTGGTAGGTCAGAGTGGATTGTCATTTGCAATGCGTGCACCCGACGAGGCTTTAGATTTTCCTTGCGACTCAGGGCATCGGCTACTACATTAGCCTTCCCCGGATGGTACTTGATCGCACAGTCATAATCATTGAGTAACTCTAACCATCGTCGTTGCCGCATATTCAATTCCTTCTGGTCAAATATGTGCTGGAGGCTCTTATGATCTGTATAGATCGTGCACAGGTTCCATATAGGTAGTGCCTCCAGATCTTCAAGGCAAACACTACAGCTCCTAGTCCCAGATCATGCGTTGTGTAGTTCCTCTCATGCACCTTGAGCTGTCTAGATGCATAAGCTATGACTTTGTCGCGTTGCATCAGTACACATCCCAAACCTTGGATGGATGCATCACAGTAAACAACAAAGTCATCAGTCCCTTCTGGTAAGGCTAGGATTGGTGCGCTGCAGAGTTTGTCTTTAAGCGCTTGAAACGCTGTTTCCTCTTTGCTGCTCCACTTGTATATTACTCCCTTACGAGTTAGGGCAGTCAAAGGTTGCGCCAATTTAGAAATCCTTCGATAACCTCCGGTAATAGCCCGCCAAACCAAGGAATTGTCGCACCTCAGTAGGCGTCTTTGGTGCCGGCCATTCCTTGATTGCTTTAATCTTTGAAGGATCAACATGTATACCCTTTTCATTCACCACATGCCCAAGGAATTGCACTTCACGCATCCAGAAGTCACATTTTGAGAACTTCGCGTAAAGCTGTTCATCTCTCAGCAATTCCAGTATGGTTTTCAAATGTCCCTCATGATCTTCCTTATTACGGGAGTAGATTAGTATGTCATCAATGAAGACAATGACAAACTTATCCAAATAAGGTTTGCAGACACGGTTCATGAGGTCCATGAAAACTGCTAGGGCATTGGTCAGCCCAAAAGGCATTACGGTGAACTCGTAGTTCCCATAGCGTGTCCGAAACGCAGTCTTGGAGATGTCTTCTTCTCGAACCCTCAACTGATGATAACCTGATCTCAAGTCAATCTTGGAATAGTAGCTAGATCCTTGCAACTGGTTAAACAAATCATCAATGCGTGGGAGTGGATACCTATTCTTGATTGTCACCTTATTCAGTTCGTGGTAGTCAATACACATCCTGAAGGTTCCATCTTTCTTTTTAACAAAAAGCACTGGAGCTCCCCAGGATGAAGAGCTAGGACGTATGAATCCCTTGTCTAACAATTCTTGCAATTCTTTAGACAGCTCTTGTAGTTCGTTCGGTGCCAAACGGTACGGCGCCCGAGCTATCGGAGCTGCTCCAGGTGCTAATTCAATCTGGAATTCCACCTGTCTGTGTGGAGGAAGGCCAGGTAGGTCTTCGGGAAATACTTCGGGAAGTCTCTAACAACGGGAATATCTTCAATTCGCCTTTCATCCGCCTTTGTTTCAGTAACAAGTTCCAACAAGGCAAGGTGTCCTTTTTGAGACATTTCTGTGCCTTCAAATATGATATGATGCCGACCACCGCACCCACCTTTTCACCTTCCACTGTAAGAATTTCATCGTCCGAAATAGGTAACTTGATCAGCTTCTCCTTGCAAACGATCTCAGCACTGTTTGGGATAACCAATCCATCCCGACTACTACATCGAAGCTTCCTAGTGTGACAGGAATAAGGTCTATGCAGAAAATGTGTCCGGATAGGCCTAGCTTACAGTTTTTAAACACTTGTGTTGCTGTTATTGTCCTACCATCGGCTATTTCTATGGCATACTTAGAGCTCAAGTCAGTAGGCACCATTCCTAGTGTTTTACTAAACTTGGTGGACACATAACTCTTATCAGCACCAGAGTCAAATAAAATAGAGGCATAACATCCATTAATAGTGAATCTACCAGACACTACAGTAGGGTCATTTCGAGCCTCACCTGAACCCATGATGAAGGCTCTGCCTCTGCCACCGCCACCACCATTGTTGTTGTCTTTGGGCTTATCAGCAGCACCATTGTCACCATTCTTTTTCCGTCTCGGGCAATCCCTTTTAAAGTGTCCGGGTTGACCATATTCATAACACACCGTCTGATTTGGTTCTGCTGGTGTTAGGGTGCTTTTCCAGAGAGGTTTACCCGGCAATACTTGGCAACATGTCCAAACTTCCCGCATCTTTCACAAGTATTCCTTGTGCACTGCCCAGTATGATGGAGCTGACATTTGTTGCATTTTGGGAGGTTTCCATGATAGCCGCCCGAATGAGAAGATTGGGACGAATTAAACTTCTTGTGTTGTTGTTGTTGATGAGTGGAGGATGTAGGTTGCTTCTCACTGGTGGAAGGTTCCCATTTCCTCTTGTTTTCCTTGGAAGCCGATGCAGCACCTCACGGGGGTAGCTTGCCCTGTGCGACGGCCTGATCCATCAGCTTGTACGCCAGTCGGATAGCCTCCTGTATGGTAGCTGGTCTTGCAGTGGTGACCATGCTCTGTATTTCTGAGACTAGCCCATCAATGTACCTCTAACCCGTTTGTAAGCCGGGTTAATCATAGTAGGGCACAGAGTAGCCAACTCGTGAGAACGAGTTGTGTAGGCTTCGATCTCAGAACCTACTATCTTCAGGTTCCAAAATTCGGTTTCTAGCTTTTGTACTGCATCTCGTGAACAGTACTCCTCTTTCAGCAGGTCCTTGAATTCCTCCCATGTCGTGGCGTTTGCAATTTCAACGCCTAACATCTGAACTTGTGTGTTCCACTAACTCGGAGCAGCACCATCCAGTGTGCCAGCAGCATATTTTACCCTATTTCTAGTAGGGCAGTTGCAGATTTCGAACACTGACTCTAGCTTTTCGAACCAACGAGCAGTCCCACCGCTCCCTCAGTTCCATTGAACGGGTTAGGTTTGCAGTCCATAAAGGACTTGTAGGTGCAAGTCGGTTGTCCAATAGGGTTCTGCTGTGGAGGGTGTTGGTTTGCCAACGCTGCGGTAATACTATGATTGATTATTGCTGCCAATTCTGCGGGCGTCATTGAGATGTTACCTCTCCCGCGTCCACTTCCTCTTCCAGACATTCTATAAATTACCAAATATCAAAAGCTATCAGTCGTATGAAAATAGACCTTTTGTCTTGGAATGAAGAGAAATTCAAGGATTTAAAGAAATAGACAAGCTAGAGAATCAGTCCGAATCCGAGGGATTAACACAAATGTCATGGTTTGAATTTCGTCCAAATTCAAGGTAAGGGTGAGCATTCCTACAAGTAGAACTGATAGATAGTTTCCACATCAGTGGCTATGTTCTATGAAGACCGAGACTTTCTTGCTCAAGGTGTAGGAATGATGACTTATACTGACTACAATGTTACCACCCGACCAGATTCACCGGACTTAGCATGCACGACAAATTATAATTACGTGTGCACCCGTAATGGTAATTTGCTTTGCATGATCACCCCTGGTTCCTCCTATCAGGTTAACATATCTTGTCAAGTACAGTGGTCATCAACGATAGAAGTACCAAATAGGTAAGTATTATATCGGGGTCGAGCAATCAAAGTATACGAAAGGATCAGCAAGGTTCAAGAATCGTTGACACGTCAAGGTGGTTTGACCCTTTTGCCTTATAGACTTGTGTCTTGTCCATAGTTTATCACTCATCCCAGAAATGCCCAGGTAAGCATAACTGGTCTCACAATGAGATTTATGCGATATGCTTGCCTTAGCCCGAGGGCCTTTTGCCAGGAAATCCAGAATACAGGTGTCTATGTGTCACACAAATCATTAAGAACATTTAGGCGATGTCAAATGCACACAAACTCTCCCGTGACTCACAGCAACTCGGAGCCACCATCCCGGTAGCCATACGCTCACAGGGATATGTTAAAGCAAAAATTCTCAGGCAACCAATTTAGTAGGCATAGCTTAGTAATCTATGTGTGTGTAACTAATGCAAATCTAGCTATAGTCTAAAATGCAATGCAAATGAGATGCAAGGTTCATTTTAGTTCGCTATAACTAATGCTATGATACTAATCTGTCACACCCTCAAAATCCACTAACGGGTTTTACCGTCAGGCGTGTGACATAACCAGGATCTCAGATAAGCATCAGTTACACCAAACGACTCGATAATTACAAAACATATATATTGCTTAGTAATACTGAAACAATCCATTTATATTTAAGTAATGCGGAAGCGTAAACAAGACAACATTTAACAATATGATATAATTTACTACAAATATTAGGTTTTACATATAAAAATTATGTAATTCACTGTAATATGTAACGTCTAGAAAACAAATTTTAAAAATTTCGAGACTATATTAGAATTAAAGAGAATAATGAGACGAGTATAATGATGAAATCTTTATAAAAACGTAACACCCTGAAGTTTGACTTTTTTGGAGTGTCATGCGACTGAGTCTCAGTCGCATGGAACTCATGCGACTGGGGGGACCAATCGCATGGAGCTTGGACGATTGAAGGTTCAACCGCATGGAACTCATGCGACTGGAGGTCCAGTCGCATGGTGTTTAGGCGACTGGAGGCCCAGTCGGCTGGAGTTTGGGGTGACTGAGCTGTAGCTATAAAGGAGGGGAAGCCATCTCCCCTCCCCACACTTGCACACTTCAGTGGGAAGAAGAGCAGAGGGAGAGAAAAGAGTGACCGAAGAGGCAAAAGAGAGAAAGGCGTGATTCGGCGTGAAACTTGTCGAGCAACTAGTCCAAACGGAGCTCTTCATCTCCTACTTGCTTATGTGAGTTCTAGGACCCCTCATTTACTTGTTTTCAATGATTTTAGGGCTGGAACACATATAAACCCATTTTTGAAAAAAGTGTATGTTTGACCTATTTGGTTGAAATCTTGTGTAATGTGTTTAAGGTATGATTTAGAACTTGTATATGCATGTATGATGCCCTAGTATGAATCCCAGAGGTTTGGGAGGGCCAATTTAGGCTTAAGATGAGTTTGGAAGGGTTTGAAGGCCGTAGGTCGCGGCTGCAGTTCGTTATGAACTCCAGTCGCTGCCCAGTTAGGGCTAGACGACTGAAGGGCCAGTCGCACGATTAAGGAACGACTGATATTCAGTCGTACGACTGAGGTTCAATCGCACGACTTGGACGCCCAGTCGCATAAATGCTCATTCTCCTAGTGCCCAATCGTACGACTGAGAGTCCAGTCGCATAGGGGCTCATTCGTATTAGTCCTAGTCGCATGATGCTCAATCGCCTTGTGTTCATTCGCACGATTATATGCCTATTCGCCTGGTTGCCCAATCACACGATCCAATCGCATGGAGGCCATGCGACTGGAGTATGTCCAATCGCTCGAATAGGGTTGTTGCGTATGAGGAGAGAGATGGTATTGTATGTATAGGCATGATGTATGTATGATAAGTATGATGTAGCCTTATATGATGGTAATGACTCATGATTTGTAAATATCGATGTTCCTAATGTCGATGTATGTTTATCTTTTCTTGTCTTTATGTCACACCCTCAAAATCCACTAACGGGGTTTTACGTCAGGCGTGTGACATAACCAGGATCTCAGATAAGCATCAGTTACACCAAACGACTCGATAATTACAAAACATATATATTGCTTAGTAATACTGAAACAATCCATTTATATTTAAGTAATGCGGAAGAGTAAACAAGACAACATTTAACAATAGTTTGGAACACGTAAACATGCGTCCAATCCAGTTTATACAAGGTAAATGAAGATTAAATCTTGAAAACAGTTTCTGATGAATGCGAAATGACATGCGGTAGATGCTGTGCTCCTAAACGTGCCACATCAATGTCCTGAGAGAAAACATGCAAAATCTCAGTACAAGACTGGTGAGTTCACAGGTTTATCAGAAAACAGTAAATATCAGTAATGAAGTTCCCGGATTATGAAATCCGTCAAGTATGTAATTCCCGGATTATGTAATCCGATAAGTATGTAATTCCCGGATTATGTAATCCGATAAGTATCAGTAATGAAATCCCCGGATTATGTAATCCGATAAGTATCAGTAATGAAATCCCCGGATTATGTAATCCGATAAGTATCAGTAATGAAATCCCGGATTGTGTAATCAAAGCATATAGTGGGTAGCTAATCCATAATGATCACTATGTGTATGAAGTCGCGGCCGAGCTGACATGTAATCAAATATAAAACAGGCCCGGATGTGGATCACACACCACAACACTTGTAATTAGGCTAACCGTTCACCCGTTTGACGAACGTTGTGCTAGCGCGACTAGCCCGGGTGGGGTATGTCAATCCCAGTAGTACTACTAACAATTACCTCGCTAAGTCCATATTAACGGTCCGTTGGGCAAGTATAACACCATAGTATCAAGTATATGCAGTATTACAGAAATCCAAATGTAATGTAATGTTTATGAAAACAACATGTTTCTCTCCCCCAAAAGAGTATATAAGTAAAAGTGGGGCTGTAAACTCACCTTAAATTGATATAATGAAAGCAACAAGAGCTTCAACGAATAAGGCAATGCACGATCAAACACGAGCAGTACTATTATTAATTGTAATTACGTCTTTAAGATATGTGCAACGCGAATAGATATATTTGGTTGGATTTGAGTCGATTTGGGTTTGACGCACACGACGGTTTTATATATCTAAGTTTAATTATAAACTTTGTGATTTATACATTTAATTTTAATGAATTAAGGTATAATTTTATAAGAAGTAACTCGTAAATAATTATGAAATTACAAGTTGTAGGATTTCTACAATTTCCACGGTTATTCTTTATTTAAACACGATCTCGTGTTCATTTTATAAAAATGGTTGTTTGTAGATAATAATTTATAAAAGTTATTAAGGTTTTTAGATAAAATAAATTCACAGGAAATATTTATGTAACCTTTTAAATAAGAATAGTTTATAAAAATTATTTTTATAATTTTTAAGAATTTTTCTATATTTTATTGAGGCTTAAAATGGCCTAAAAAAATAGTTGAGGTAACCGGGTTCGAACCCGGGACCTCCCGGATAGGATGCATGCACAGAACCAGTGAACCAAAGGCCGCAGCCGCGGTGGTAGTTGGTTTGATTTGTTTTTAAGCCAACTATCCCAGTTTCCCCCAATTCGATCCAAACCCTAATTCGAAATCAATCAAATTGGACCCCGAATTGATTCAGTTAATGGCCAGATTCATGGGGCTTTTATTCCCCATGATAACACGAGTAGAATGATGTATTCAATTACCTGTTTGTTTCGAATTGATGCTTGAACACTTCGAAGAACAGGTCGCGGTTAACTTGAAATCGAATGACAATCAAACACTGATGAAAATCAAATTGATTGTACAGAAAGCTTCGAATGGAGCTAAGGATTGAAAGCCCTTTATCGGTTTGGGTTTAGAAGGCTCGGAGAGTGATGGTTGATTGAGTTGCAGGTTCGAACAGAGGGTTTGATCGAATTGGTTTGATTTGTGTGTGTTTTGATGAATTGACAGTAGCATTCGATTTACAGGTTGATAAAGTTCGAGTAGATTGAATTATTTGATTAAAGTGATGTGTAAGTGGATTAATTAGCCGTTGAACGTTCGGGAAAAATAAAGTGAAAAGTTTATAGCCGTTAATCGACTGTTAAACGCGTTTTGTGGTTGCCCTGCGTTCGATTCTGGTCCACGAAATGATTCGGGTAATTTGGGCTATTAAATCGAGTCTTTATGTGGTTTTGGGGCTCGCCGGCCGTTGGCCGGAGTTTGGCCGGTCCGGTGCTGGAAAAACGGGGGCGGGGGTTTGGGTTTAAAAGAATTACACAAATGGTCCCTGGGATTTACATGGTTGTTATTTTATGTTTTAACTTCTTTAGAAGTTTCAGAATTGACACAACAGCCCCCTGGACATTATTTATTATTATTATTATTATTATTATTATTATTATTATTATTATTATTATTAAATATAATAAAATGGAAAAACTCGGGTTGTCACACTTTACGTGCTATGTTAATGAATGTAACGAAAGTAATAAGAACGTAAAGTGAAAGATAATGAAAGAGGAACATGATGAATGAATGCGTGCATTATTGAAAGAACGAATGATGTAAGGAAGGCTTGTAAGCAAATGTATGGAGGTGCACACCCCTGGCAGGTGTTAGCTCAACGGTGTGCGGGTTAGCTACCTCGAAGGATGCATATTGGGTCCAGTCTTTGTGATTGACCATATGTATGGGGTCCTTGCCGCTTACCTCAGGTGACTGGATCAACTTCGTGCACAATGTTCGTGATTGATCACCACAGGTCCAGCATCAGCTTCGTGCATAATGTTTGGGGTATAGCATATGGCACTGATCCAGAATGAATGAAAGAAGATAAGTGGTGCATGTACCTACCCTAGGTGATTGGATCAGCATGTGTGCACAACGTTCGTGATTAATCATCACAGGTCCAACACCGGCAGTAAGCATGATGTTCAGGGTATAGTACATGTCACCGGAAGTAATGAACGTACGAATGAATGTAATGAACGTATGAATGGAAGAAACGATCGTACATAAGTAATGAATGTATGAGTGAAATGAATGTACGAACGCAAGTAATGAATGAATGAATGAATGAATGAAAATAATATACGTACGAACGAAAGAATATGAATGATAATGATGAACGGTACACAAATGCAAGCTAATGAATGACTGATGAAGATAATAATGATATTATCTACGTGTACGTATGTTGTGTGACCGTATGTATGTAAGAACGGTTTTATGAAGGAAAGGTATGTTTTATTATAAAACTAGAACTCACTCAGCAACGCTGACTTTTTATGTGTTTTCAGTTGGCAGATAGTGTTGCTGGGGATGGCACGAGGCGGCTACTCAGCTCTTTTGGAATGGCATTATCCTTTTGATAATGCTGCCACATTTTATGTTGCATGCAAGTATTCCTTGAGGATCCCGATAAACGGGATTACTTAAGGAATCTTCTTTAGATGTAGTTTTAAATGTTTTTGTACTAGAGGTCACTGTTTATGACCTTCTTGATTGTTGAGGATTCAGATAAACAGGATTACTTAAGAAATCCTGGGTTTCATATGCTTCCGCAACAATCATTGTAAAGTTATGTAATGAAATTAGAAAATATGTATTTGTATTCGAATTAACGATGTAATGCATTGTAAAAGCTTTTATGATGAAATGAGAATGTACTTTTATCAATTCTGCTGCTTTATTTTGCTTAGTAAAATGTAAATTATTGTTTGATGTGCAATGAATGACCAACTGTGAGGTGCCCGGGAACGGGGCCTTACAAAAAATTAACAATTTGTGAAAAAGTTATAAAGGTTATAAGAACAAAGGGGGTAAAATTTTAAAGAGGAAAAAAAAGAATTAAGGGAATATAGGGGGAGAGATGTGTCACATTCTTGTTAAAAGTCGAATATTGATTAGTGGGTAAAATGACTATTTTGCCCTTTTATATTAAGAAATGAATAGAAAAATCTAGTCCATTGATTTTTTGATCCATTCTTGGTATTGAGTTAAAGATTTACCACAAAAAAGTTGGTTTCTCATTTGAATCAAACACTATATATATATATATATATATGTGTGTGTGTGTGTGTGTGTATGTGTGTGTATGGTAGGATTATCTTCAGAACCATATTTTTTTGTGATAACTCTAGAAACCAATATGAGCTATACCTTTAAGTCACATCCAAGTCACATGCTATTTCCATCTTTTTTTAGAACGTTAATAACTATTTTTCACGACATTATTTTTTTAAAAAAATTTCACCATTAATTTAAGTATTTTTTTATTTTTTCAACACGTGTCATATTGATATACTATTTAAAAAAATCGTTCACCCGTTATTTACACATGTGTAAATTAGTCATTACACATGTGTAAATGTGGTTATACACGTGTGTAAATCCGGTTTTACACAATGTAATTCAAGGTATTACATATGTGTAACGATCGTAATAAAATGAGTTTGTTTTGTATTTTTTATAAATTTTTTTTTATTTTTTATGAAAGAAGGAAAATGGAAATATTTTGTCATTTTACTTTTTTTATTTTTCTGTTACCTTTTGTTTTATAAATTTTTATCAGGTTATCATTATTTACCATTTTACCCTTGAAAATACGTGGCTCACATTGTTTTACAGAGTTCTCATAAAATAAACGATTCTCATTTGATCTCTCCCTATATATAAAGGATGAGGATCATTTCAAAACTAATAAAGATCTTGAGAACCGCGAGAACTGATATCAACCATTGATTTGAATAAATTTTATTTTATATTTAATTTATAATAAAAGTTAAAAAGGTAATTAGCAAAAATAGAATATGTGACTCCCTATTATAACTAGGGGTGTTCAAAAATATCCGAATCCGAGAATCTGATCCGAAAATATGAAAATCCGAATCCGAAATATCCGAATTTTTGTGTAAGGCCCCGTTCCCGGGCACCTCACAGTTGGTCATTTATTGCACATAAAACATATTGATACACATTTCATAGAAATGAAAAGCGAATTGCATTAGCAAAAGCCATTCTCTATTATTAAAAGATATTGTTGTTAAGCAATACAATGGTATTCAAGTAACAAAAGATTGTTTAATTACATTACAGAACAACAATATTATAACATAGGAATGGACGTCAGTCTTTTCCCGCTGAGTAGCTTCACCCTCATGCCATCCTCAGCAACAATTACCTGCTAACTGAAAATGTATAAAAGTCAGCATTGCTGAGTGAGTTCTAGTTTTAAATGTATTAAAATACCTCGTGTAATGTATATATGTATGAAAATACTTTTTTTATAAAAATACTCCTCTTACTCTTGTACTTGAGCATGCATTAACTATATAACAAGGTAATGCTTTCTTTCTTTACTGTATGCCTTTGTTCATTTCGTACTCTTTTAACTTTATCTTTTACTGTCTATGTGGACCAATGAGCAATACCCCTAAACTATATGCGCGGGGAAAATGGTGCTAGGCCTCTGGTATCTCAATGGGCTATGATCACTGTACACAAGGTTGACCCAGTCACCTAGGGTATGCTGCAAAGGTCCACCAATCTCAATTGATTGGCCCTGTATGCATCCTTTGGGGTAGCTAACCCGCAACACAGTTGAGCTAACGATAACATGGTCGTGCACCTCCTATATGCTTGCAAGACTTTTTTTCATTTTAATTATGTTCCACTTCTCTTTATCATTAATCTTTCTCTTTGTTAAGGATAATACTTGCATTTATGATTATAAACACACCACATAAGTCACACTATAATAATTACTATCATCATAGGAACAACTTAATAATAATGCAAATATAATAGCAATTAAAAACCCTAAGTCAAACTTGGTCAAAACCTAATGATTCTGTTTTTCTCAAAATTTCAAAAATGTTCTAAGTGTTCTAGGCACATGAGCACTATGAAGGTGCATGAGGCCTGTTTAGGCACATGGGCACTATTTGGGCGTTTTCAACACTTAGGCGTCTGAACCATTTCAGACGCATGGGCACTATTTGGACGTTTGGACTATACTTAGGTGTTTGAGACTAAATCTTAGACGCGTGGGTAACTGTTCAGACGCATGGGCTTTCACTTAGAATTTCTAAGGCATTTTCTAGGTGGTTGGGGCACTGTTTGGGCAGTTGGGCCCTGCTTGGGCGTATGGGCTGACTTAGAAACTTTCTAAGGGAATTCTAGGCGGTTGGGGTACTGTTGAGGCGGTTGGGGTACTGTTGAGGTGGTTGGGGGTACTGTTGAGGCGGTTGGGCAACCTGTTTAGCATATTTCTAACATATTATCAGTCCCAATCATTCTTTCTACATGTTCTAATCTTAATAACACCAATTCTAAGTATAACTAACACATAACAACCATAAAATATCAACATGCATATGTAACACCGGATATTTTAAGAAGTTGTAAAAAGAAGAATAAAGGTGGAAAATGAAATTTAACCCAAGTTGAGGGGTTAAATGTGTCAAAAGTACAAAATAATATATTGTATTTTGTACAAAAGGTGCTATGGCTGCCCATGTTTGCTGCACAACACCTTTTCAACTGATTTTAGAGAGAGAAAGAGTAGAGAGTTCGGGTTTTTGAAGAAGAAGAAGTCGAATTTAAGGTAAGAATTTGATGATTTTTTGGTGTTCTTGACTTATTTTAGTTTGAGTTTATACTTATGTATGTGTATGTACGTTTGTGTGTGTTTTTTGGTGGGTTTTAGGTGTTTGAACTCATTGCATACGGGTTTGAAGGAAGACATACTCAAAGTTGTATAAGGTGAGTTTCTAGGACCCCCTTTTAACATGTTTTAAATGATTTTGGGGCTGGAAATACATGTAAGGATGTGTTTACAAAAAATGGGTTTCTCACCCGTATGTGTATGTATGAATATGTATAAGGGTGGGTGCAAGTTAGGTTTAAATTGGTAGTTATGTTCATGATATGATGCTTAGAATGTTAGTGTTAAGTGTAGATCATGATATGTGTTGGATTGGGATTGATTTATGTTGAATACGTGTAAGTTGGTTGCCCATGCACCTATACAGTGGTCCATGCGTCGAACGGTCAAATTTCCTAAGTGTTCCCAACCGCCCAGAAACCCAAACGCTTAAATAGTGCCCAACCGCCTAAGTGTCCATACGCCTGAATAGTAAACAAATGTTTGGAAAATTGCCCAAAATGATTAAGTGTCAGGCTCACGTGCCTGAATAGTGTCCATGCGCCCTAAAAGGCCCATGCACCTAAGGGTAAATGGCTAAGTGTAAGTCCAGACCCCCGCATAGTACCAAAACGCCTGAACAAGGAAGAAACGCCCAAATAGTGCTCATGCGCCTAAAAACTTAGAAATATTTTTAAGAGGTTTTAATAGGAATATCGATTTTTCTATAACAAAATGTGCTATACGAATGTGTTACATAAAAATTTTCACGCTGACCTGGCAGCCGGCCCCAGCCAGGGGCGTTGGCCCTTAGACCCCACTAGGGGCTGCTACCCCTAGGACCCTACTGTTAGGGGCTGCCGCCCCCGAACCCCCGCTATCCCACGAAGAGTAGGTTATGTTTTATGATGACTTGTTAGGTATGTGTATGTGTATGGGAATGGATGATGCATGATGTTTATGATGATGGGGGATGATGTGTGATGATGTTATGCTTATGTATGATATGTTTTCTTAAGCTCCTTATTATGTACTATTCCGTGACCTACGTATTATGAGTATGAGATGAACGTGAAGTATTATGTAACGTAAAGCGGAAGTTAATGTTAATGATATGAGAAGCATAAAGAAAGAATGAATGCATGCATTAATGAATGAACGAATGTAAGAAAAGTCTTGCAAGCAATGTATGGAGGTTCACACCCAATGAAGGGTGTTAGCTCAACTGTGTGTGGGTTAGCTACCCCGGAAGGATGCACACTGGGGTCTAATCCTTGTGATTGACCATACGTGTGGGATCTTTCCGCTTACCCTGGTACTGTGGTCAGTCCACCGCGCACAATGTATGGGAGTCTATTTATAGACTTCGGCCTAGTACCCGCTTTATGCATGATGGTGGGGTATAGCACATGGCATTGGTCCGAATGAAGTTACCCCGGTACTGTGGTCAGGCGGGCACAATGTATAGGAGTCTACTTATAGACTTCGGCCCAGTACCCGCTTTATGCATGACGGTGGGGTATACCCGGTGGCATTGGCCCGAAATGTGAGGAAGATAAAGGTGAATGTACGTAAAATATGGTAAGGAAGATAACAAATGATAATGATGACGTACGACGATGAATGAACGAAAGTTAATGAACGATGATGAAGATAATAATAAGTTATCTATTTGTACGTATGATGCATGAGCACATATGAAAGTAAAGAATGGTTTTGAATGATAGATGAAGTATTTTATATATAAAACTAGAACTCAGTCAGCAACGCTGACTTTTATGTATTTTCCAGTTGGCAGGTGATTGTTGCTGAGGATGGCACGGGACAACTACTTGGCATTTTTGGGATGGCTTCTATTTGTATAACAATGATGTTTTTGTGATGTAATGCAAATTATGATATTTTGTAATAGTTAAATACACTGTATTATTTTGCAAAAGCGTTCATTAATATATGAAATGGTTTTAATTAATTTCCTCTGCGATGTTTTAAATAAATGTATGGTTTATGTGCGATGAATGACCAACTGTGAGGTGCCCGGGAATGGGGCCTTACAAGTTGGTATCAGAGCCAAAGTTTAATTGAAATGGGTAAATATTTTCAAAAGAAACCTAAACTTAAAATGAGAACGGGACAAAGGGAAGGGATGCCAGCCTAAGTAGCTATGTGCCATCAGGTATTGTCTTGAATATTAACCGGTATTGTGTGCGCATGTTATTTGATCTGCTTGCCCTTAGTAGATTTAGATACTGATGTAGTCAGGATAGAAAATGCTTGGGGTATGAAGAGTAAAGTAAGTGGCTAATCATAACTGGCCACTGTAATTAGGGACTTACTATACCTGAGCTATTACCTTGAATGACCGTGTTAGTGTTTGAATCTTATAGTGTGTTAGAGGATGGCTAGAGGTAGATCTTCTAATGCTTCACGAGGCAGAGTACGTGGTGGACGTGGTGCTGGACCACGGGTCACAAGAGGAAGGCCCAGGGTTGAAAAGGTGACCCATGAGGAGCCTGAGACCCTCATCCAAAGGGTGGTGATGAGAGTGCTAATTTGAGAACCTCGGTGAAGGAGGATGTGGTGGAGGTGGTTCATCAGGTCATGCAGACGATCTTGCCGTCTGTGGTGACCGAAGTGATTAAAGCTGTTAGAGAAGGAGAGAGGAAGGATAGGAACAGGATCTCAGGAGGGAGAGAACAACCCGAGACCGAGACGGTTATCCCCACTGATGAGGAAGAGGAGGAAGAAGTGCCTGTGCTGGAGGCAGCACGAGGCTGTAATTATGGGGCATTCCAAAGATGCAAACCCCCTACCTTTGATGGTAATGACACTGCTGCTGCTGCTCAACGATGGATGAGGGAGATGGAGGCTGTCCTTGAAATTAGCGAGTGCCGAGAGGACCAGAAGGTGAAGTTTGCACCCATTCGTTTATGGACTCGGATCTATGCTGGTGGGACAACATTGTCCAAGCCGAGGGTAGTAGGGAGATTAGTAGAATGAGGTGGAGTGAACTGAAGAAGTTGGTGATCGAGGAGTTCTATCCTCATCAGGAGTTGGACAAGGTGGAGAGAGAGTTCCTGCAGCTGGAGGCAGGAACAATGACACATCAACGATAAACCACCAAGTTTAACGAGATGGCACGGCGAGTGCCGGATCAAGTGACACCCTTGTCACGGAAGATCAAGAGATTCATTCAGGGCTTACCGGCGAACATCCGTATGCATATGATCGCTGCCTAACCGAGCGTGTTCAGGTCGATGGTTGATTTGGCGGGAAGACTGTATGATGAAAGGAAGGTAGTAGTGGTTGAGGTGAGTAAGAAAGGTGGTGGTGACCGGAATTGGAACAGGAAGCGGTTTGGACGGGGTGGTGCTCCGGCAAACAACAAGAGTTCAAGGGTGGATGATCGACGTGTGGTCACATCCGGTGCAGGGTCGAAGAGGTGTGGAAAATGTGGAAGGGAGCATACCGAAGAGTGTAGGTGGGGATCAAATGTAGGCTTCAAATGTGGGAGGATGGGGCATATAGCAAAGGACTGTCGTGTGGCGAGATGTTTTAACTGTGGTGGAGAGGGTCACATGAGCAGGGAATGCAAGAAGCCAAGGGCTGAGAGTTCCAGAGCGAAGAAGACGACTGGGACTGAAGGGCAGAAGGCGAGCGCCAGAGCTTTCACCATGACCGGGAGGAGGCTAGGACGGACCCCGATGTTGTGTCAGGTACGTTTCTAGTAAATCAAACTCTTGCTTCTGTGTTATTTGATTCTGGTGCTAGTAGGAGTTTTATGTATGCTTCTTTCTATGCTAATTTGCCTGTCAGTAGTAGATGTATTGATGAGCCCTTCGATGTAGAAACTGCCATAGGTAAGTCTACTAAAATTTCTGAGATGATAGAAGGCTGTGACATAGAATTAGAGGTCATAAGTTTCTTGTTAGACCATTCGTGATGACCTTAGGTGGTTTCGATGTAGTCCTAGGAATGGATTGGTTGGCAGACTACGAGGCAAACACTGTGTATCGCAAGAATATGATTAGACTGACAGCACCTGATGGGAGTTCAGTGATGGTTTATGGGGATCCGGTCAATACGATTCCGAAGGTGATTTCGATGGCGGTGGCGGGAAAGTGCATGAGACGTGGATGTAGTGCCTATTTGGCCTACGTGAAAGATGTGGATACGTCAACACCACAACTGTCCGATGTGCTGCTTGTATGTGACTTTCCGGACGTGTTTCTAGAAGATTTACCAGGAGCGCCACCGGACCGCGAGATTGAGTTCCAGATTGACTTGATACCCGGTGCCCAACCTGTTGCTAAGGCGCCATATCGTCTAGCTCCCCAAGATGAAGGAATTGATGGAGCAACTGCAGGAGTTGCTCGATAAGGGGTTCATTAGACCGAGTATCTCTCCTTGGGGTGCTCCGGTCTTGTTCGTGAAAAAGAAGGACGGGAGTATGAGGATGTGTATTGATTACTGTGAATTGAACAAGTTTATGGTGAAGAATCGGTATCCATTACCAAGGATTGATGACTTGTTTGATCAAGTTCAAGGTGCCAGTTGGTTTTCGAGGATAGATCTTCGATCTGGCTACCATCAATTAAAGATAAAGGAGAAAGAAATTCCTAAGACAACTTTTCGCACGCGTTACAGACACTACGAGTTTCTCGCTATGTCTTTCGATTTAACTAACGCGCCAGCTGCCTTTATGGACTTGATGAACCGAGTGTGTCGGTCGATGTTAGATAAATCAGTGATTGTGTTTATTGATGATATCCTGATTTATTCTAGGAGTGAGGAAGAACATGCCAGTCACACACTCGAGGTATTAGAGACACTTAGGAGAGAGAAGTCATATGCTAAATTCTTTAAGTATGCGTTCTGGTTGCGCGAAGTTCAGTTCTTGGGTCACGTGGTAAATCCCGAGGGGATTATGGTAGACCTGATAAAGGTGGAGGGGAAGTCTTCAAAGACGAGCATCCGAGATCGTAGCTTCTTGGGGTTGGCGGGATATTATCGAAGATTCATCCAAGACTTCTCCAAGATAGCTTCTCCATTGACTAAGCTAACCCGTAAGGATGTGAAGTTTGTATGGGGTCAAGATCAGGAGAAGGCTTTTGAAGAGTTAAAGATGAGGTTAACTCAAGCTCCTGTTTTATCCTTACCCGAAGGAAGCGAGGACTTGGTAGTCTATTAGGATGCTTCTTACTCGGGGTTGGGTTGCGTGTTGATGCAACGAGGGAAGGTTATAGCCTACGCATCTCGACAGTTGAAAGTTCATGAGGTTAATTATCCTACTCATGACTTGGAGCTGGCAGCTGTGGTCTTTGCCTTGAAGATTTGGTGGCACTACCTATACGGAACGAAGTGCACCATCTTCACGGAACACAAAAGCTTGAAGTACTTCTTTGAGCAGAAAGATTTGAATATGAGGTAGAGGCGATGGTTGTAGCTCATAAAGGATTATGATTGCGAGATTCATTACCATCCGGGCAAAGCCAATGTGGTGGCAGATGCCCTTAGCTGAAAGGAGAGACCCGAGCCAATTCGGGTGAAGGCTTATCAGTTGATTATGACCTCTGATGTGATGACACAGGTCAAGGAGTTTCAAGATAAGGCGTTGAAAGAAAATCATCTTAAATCTGAAAGGATGAGAGGCCTAGTCGTAGAGTTGGGTGAAAACACTCTCGGTGTTAGAACCCGATATGGGCGGATGTGGATTCCTCGTTACGGGAACTTACGTGGAAAGATCATGGATGTGGCTCATAAGACTCGGTACTCCATTCATCCCGGTGATACCAAGATGTACCATGATATGAAGAAGAATTATTGGTGGCCGGGTATGAAGCGTGACGTAGCGGAATACGTAAGTGCCTTACTTTTTTGTAAGTGAAGGTAGAGCATCAGAAGCCGTACGGGAAAATCCAACCTTTGGATATACCTGAATGGAAGTGGGAGCATATCACCATGGACTTTATTATGAAGTTACCACGTACCCGGGAGGGTATGATGCTATATGGGTGATAGTTTATCGTCTGACGAAGAGTGCTCACTTCCTACCGATCCGAGAGACGTATTCCTCTGAGAGACTCGTGGATTTATTCATCAAGAAGATTGTAGCTCGTCATGACGTACCGGTGTCTATTGCATTTGATCGTGACACTCGATTTACATCTAAGTTTTGGAAGAAATTCCACAATACGATGGGGACGAGACTACACATCAGCATGGCTTATCATCCTTAGACGGATGGTCAGTCAGAGAGAACCATATAGACACTTGAAGACATGCTTCGGGCATGTGTCATTGACTTTAAAGGAAGTTGGGATGACCACTTATCGTTAGCTGAGTTCTCATATAACAATAGTTATCATGCCAGTATTGATATGCCACCTTATGAGATGCTATACGGTAGGAGATGTAGAATGCCCGTGTGTTTGGGCGATATTGGTCAGAAGGAGTTAGGAAGAATCAAAGTGATCGAGGTTACGACCAAAAAGCTAGAAAAGATCAAGGCCTTTATGAAGGCAGCTAAAGACAGACAAAAGTCGTACGTCGCTAAGAGACGTAGACCGATTGAGTTCCAGGTGGGAGATATGGTCATGTTGAAAGTCTCACCTTGGAAGGGTATCATTCAGTTCAGAAAGCGGGGCAAGTTGAGCCCGAGATACACAGGGCCTTTCCGAATCATTGCTCGAGTAGGAGAGGTGGCCTATAGGTTGGAACTACCAGATGAGTTAAGTGGAATTCACCCAACATTCCATGTATCTCATCTACGGAAGTGTTTGGCAGACGAGGATATGGTTGTACCACTGGAAGACATCGAAATAGATGAACGACTCAATTATGTGGAGCAACCAGTGGCGATCATTGATCATAAAGAGAAAAGGTTAAGAAATAAAGTGGTTCCTCTTGTGTGTGTACGGTGGAAGCATAGGAAGGGATCCGAGTCTATGTGGGAGACTGAGAAGAGATGAGGCAGCATTACCCTCATCAGTTTAAGGAATAATAGGTTTCGGGACGAAACCTATATAAGGGGGTGGACTTGTAACACCCGGATATTTTAAGAAGTTGTAAAAATAAGAATAAAAGTGGAAAATGCAATTTAACCCAAGTTGAGGGGGGTTAAATGTGTCAAAAGTACAAAGTAATATATTATATGTTGTACAAAAGGTGGTATGGCTGCCCATGTTTGCTGCACAACACACCTTTAGAGAGAGAAAGAGTAGAGAGTTTGGGTTTTTGAAGAAGAAGAAGGAGAAATCGAATTTAAGGTAAGAATTTGATGATTTTTAGGTGTTTTTGACTGATTTTAGTTCGAGTTTATACTTATGTATGTGTATGTATGTTCGAGTTTATAACTTTTGTAAAATGGTTTTACATACATTTTCAGCCCCAAAGAATTAAAACAAGTAAAATACAGGGTCTAGAACTCACCTTTGCTACTCTCAAGTCTCAAACTCCAAGTCTTGAACTTTCCAAAGGATTCAAACACCTAGAAACCCACCAAACACACACCCGAACACACACACAAACACATAAGCATATAACCGAGACTAAACCCAACATGAACACTCAAAAAGAACTGTTGGATCAAGAAGAAGGCTGGTGCAACCAAAACTAATTCACTTAGACAATTTTTGGTACTACATACAAAGGCTTCCGAAGCTTAGGAAGGAACTTCCGAAGGTTGTAGACTTCTTCCGAAGACAAAGTGAAAGATCAACTTCTGAAGATAGAACTCTACTTCCAAAGCTAAGAAAAGAAGAAGTGTCCATTTAACCTTTGGAAGACATTGCTATGAACCGGTGGATACAAGTATGGTCTCTGACACTCCAATACAGATACAGCATGGCCTCTTCCTAAAGAGCCATGTAGTTGACCATACCTCATTCCACTTTTTACCTTTTATGATAGTATAGGTTACCAACTTTAGTTGGTAACAAAGGTAAGTCAGGGACATGTCCTGACTACCATATCTCAGATAATACTTTATCTGAGATACCTTAAACTATAGTCTTGTAGTATAGGCTTTAGTTATAGGATTCCAGCTGGTATCAAAGTATATCCGGCTGTAGGTAGTATTATATATAAGTTCTCATTGTAACTCATTTGAGTAGAGCTTGTAAGAGTCTTGTAACACTTGAGTTGAGAAGCAATATAAAAGTACCTTGAAAATTACTTCTTGTGTTTCTTATTACTTGCTATATTATGATCAACTCTTTTTGACTCTATCTTCACACGAGTGTTGTTCAAGGTGAGTTTGAGAGAAAAACTAAGTGTTAAGTGACCCCAACTGATCCTGCAATTGGTATTAGAGCTACTTAGGCTCTTGATTGTGTGATCTAACCATCCAAATCAACCTGTTTTCACTTCTCCCTACAACTCACTCACTCAAAATGGCCCTTAACAAATCCAAAGTAGAGATGGGAACTATGAAAAAGGCTCCATCATCACTCCTGAAAATTTCCGATCTTGGAGCAGAAGATTAGAAGGCTTCATTAGATACCAAGACAGCAAAATGTGGAACTCTATTGTCAATGGCCCGTATAAGCCAAAGGTGCCAGCAACTGGTGGAAAGGGTGCCATGATAGAGAAGGCTGTTAAGGATTATTCTGATGAAGACAAAAAGAAGATGGACATCGACAGCAATGCTATGACCATTCTTATGACTGCAATACCGAACTCCATTATGGTAGGGTTCGAACATTGCAAGACTGCCAAAGAATTGTTTGATGCACTCACTCTGATGTATTCAAATCTAATGACTCAAAGAAGGACTCACTGAAGCAGCAGTTCGAGAACTTCACTCACATTGCTGGAGAGACCCTCAGCCAGCAGTACTTCAGGTACATGGATCTTATCTCTTCACTTCAGTCTGTAAAGATCACTCCCGAACTTAGAGATCTTACTAGAAAGTTCATGAGTTCTCTTCCAAACGAGTGGACATTCTACTGTGTCTCTATCAAGAGAACAGAAAACTTGAACATTCTTACCATGACTGAACTCTATGGCATCCTAGATGGATATCGCATAGAAATGGAGAGTAAGAAGGTCCATCAAACAAGCAGACCCATGAGTCTTGCTGCTAGCAATGCTTTAATGGTTGCTGAAGGCTCATTAACCCCATCAGAATTTCCTGACCCACCAGCAGCCATCCTGCTCTTCTGGACCATACATCACTTTCCTGAGACTCCAAGGTCTCAAAAGCCTCAACACAATGTCTTTCAGGAAAGTTGTTCCTTTGTCTCAGGAAGTGGACAGTCTGGTGATTTTCAATACTACTTTGATGATCTTAAGTGTTTCAGTCCAGACGATGTAGAGTACGTGGACATTTTCCAATAGATGGCTCTTTTAACTTATAGAGCTAAGAAGTTCTTTAAGAGAACTGGAAGGAAATTCCCTCAAAACCCAACTACCAGCAAGTTTGGGTTTGACAAGATCAAGGCAAAGTGTTACAACTGTAACCAACTCGATCATTTTGCAAGGGAATGCAAGGCTCCTAAGAACAATCCGGGAACCCCACAGGCCTCCACACATCCTTCAACCTCAAGGCCAGATGAAAAGTCAACTGAAACAGCTGCAATAGCTCAAGATGTTGACTGGAGGTTCACGGTACAGGATGTGACTCCTGCTCAAGTCCTCATGGCTAGAACAAATAATGCCCAGGTATAAACATCTTTGTACTCCAGCCTGTATAGCTAAGGTTAAACTTTATCAGGACTATAATATGGAAATTAGATCTGACATTGAGTCTTTAAATATCTTAAAATCTGATTTTAAGAGAGCTGAATCCGACTACCTAAAGAAAATTGACGAGTTAGAGAAAACTGTATCCCTTTTAAAACATGAACACACCAACTACAAGACTCAAATCAAGATCTGATATCTAAATTGTCTGAGGCTCAAGCCCAGCTTGTCATTGCTGAGGCTCAAGCCAGGAAGCATTCTATTTCTGAGCAAAACTTCCAAGCTATTCTTGCATCATCCTCCCATTCCAAACTCTGTTATCAGAAAAAGAAGGGTTGGGAACCAATGAAATTGCTCCACCACACTCTTATGAGTCTATTAGACAACCTAGATGTGGTACTAAGGAGCAAGAGGTTAAAACTGCTGACCCTTCTTATTAGAATTGAAGGATGAAGCAATAATAGAGGCCACCACAAGGAAAGAACAGGAAGATGTACTCATCTCCTCCTGTGAAAAGCAAATCCTAACTACTAAGGCCAGAAGAAGCAGAGCTAAAGATGCTAGAAGAACTGCTAAGAAAGTGGCTGAATCCAAGTTGAAAATTGACCCAAAGCAAAAAGATATCTTCATCTCAGCTGGATTCCAAGTGTTAGGTACTTTCGATTCAGGAAATGAGTGTAATACCAGCACTCCTATCCTGCCAAAGGATCAGAAATTGAAAGGAAAAGTTGCCGAAGCAGAGAAGAAGCCCATGAAACAACAATCCTCACATTCCCTAAGACTAACATTGCGTGCATAATGTGTGGACTGCAAACCACATGGCAAAAGATTGTTACTACAATCCTACAAGCACACATTATGCAAATAATCCTAGAAAAGAAGGAGTCTAGGAAGGTTTCACATTTGGACCTTTTCAAACGGCACAAGTGATAAGGAAAGGAAAGCTAGTTCCGAAGCAAGGTTGCTTTCGGAAGAAAATTTTTCTTCCGAAAGGAAAATGGCTTCGGAAGCAAAAGCTACTAAGGTTCGGAAGAACAAGAAATTCCCCATGAAACCATCCCAGAAGAAGACTGCTTCGGAAGAAAAGGTGATGAAGGCTTCTTTTGAAAAGAGAGAAGCTTCGGAAGAAGACCATGCTGCAAAAGCTTCAACAAGCTCATCCTCCAAAATCAACCAAAGGGTGGACTGGAAGATCAAGGATGATGCTACAGCCCAAACCTCTTCTTCAAAGACCTTTATTAAACCCTAATACATATCTTTTGGTTCACTTATGTCATTAACTTTGGAAGAACCCAAGACCAGCAAGGCTTGGGCTTCTAAACAAAACTAACAATCTCATCCTATGTGCAGGGACATCCATATGACAAGAACAACAATGTCTAGATTGTAGATAGTGGATACTCCAGGCACATGACAGGGAACAGATCTCTCCGTCAACAGTTCCAGAACTATGATGGAGGACCTTTCCAATTTGGAGGTGAGGCTGGAGGATATATTTTTGGCAGAGGGAGTATATCCAATGGTAAATAAAAGTTGACAAAGTTCACTTTGTCAAACAACTTGAACACAATCTGTTAAGTGTTTTTAATTCTGTGATCAAAAGCACCAATGCTTTTCACAGAACATGAATGCATTATCCTCAACCAGGGATGACAATTCCTCCAGAATTGGTGCTTCTTAGATCTCCCAGAAAAGGGGATATTACAAGCTGGATATAAACAATGCTTCTCCTATGGGTGAAGTATCATGCTTTCTTTCAAAAGCTGATGGTGATGAGTCAACACTATGGCATAAACGTATGTGTCATGTAAATTTAAGACAATGAATAATATGGCTAAAAATAACTGGTACATGGTTTGCCTAAAAAGGAGTTTGTCTGCAAAGATAACTGTGTTGCTTGCCTGAAAGGAAACAACACAGAACATGTCACAAATCCAAATGTGTTAACTCTATCACTACTCCATTACACTTATTGCACTTGGATCTTTTTGGTCCCACAAGTATAATGAGCATTAGAAGGAAATCATACTGCCTTGTGATAGTTGATGATTTTACAAGATTCACATGGGTATTCTTTTTAAGAACTAAAGATGAAACTGCTGAAACTTTAAAATCTTTTATTCTTAAAATAGAAAATCAAATTGATCACAAGGTTAAAATATTAGAAGTGATCAAGGGACTGAGTTTAAGAACTTCACTATTGACTCATTCTGTAACTCAAGAGGGATTGCCAGACAATATAGTGCTCCCAGAACTCCTCAACAAAACGGTGTTGCTGAGAGGAGGAACATGACACTTATTGAGGCTGCTCGAACTATGTTAGCTGATTCAAAACTACCTCTGACATTCCGGGTAGAGGCAGTCAGCACTGCATGCTGTGTACAGAACAGAGTTCTTATAGTTAAGCCCCATGGAAAACCCCTTATGAGCTATGGAACAAGAGGCCACCATTCATTGGCTTTCTAAGGTCCTTTGGCTGCAGGTGTACCATACTCAACACAAAAGATAATTTGGCAAAGTTTGCTGAAAAATCAGATGATGCTATCTTTGTTGGATATTCTTCAAGCTCTAAAGCTTATAGGGTATATAACATTAAGAATCAACAATTTGAGGAATCATCCAATATAGTTGTTATGAGCACACTCCTTGTGTTAGAAGGAATGGCCCTGATCATATGTTTGATTTAGAACTGTTTCCAAACTATTCTAAACCATCTTGTGAGAATGTTTCAGTTGGAACAGGTGCTCAAATAATGCCGATACTGATGCTGATCAACTGTTTGAGCTACCCAGACCTCGTCCAAATTCTTCAAGTGCTGGAATACACCAGGCATCCACTATTCACAGATCTGATAGTTTAACCATATCAAGGAATAGTGAAGCCTCAACAAGTGAATCACTTGCTGAGCCTCAAAACTCATCAGGTGATCCACCACAACACCAGGCTGAAGGCAGTAGTATTTTAAAGGAACATGCAACTGTTGATACTACTTCATAGCCAACAATTGATGATGTTTCTCATTCATTCAATCAATCCTCATTGAATGACTTTGGAACAACTGCTGGTCAAAGTGCCCCAGTTCCTGAGCAGAATATGTCAAATTTGGATTTATCTCTGCAACTAGAAGTGATTCCTCGTCTAAGGATTCATAACACTCATCCAGCTGAGAACATCATAGGGGATGTCTCTAAAGGTGTGAGAACAAGAGGACAGACACATCATGGGAATGTCTGCTTATACTCATGCTTTCTATCCCAGATGGAACCCAAGAAGTAGAAGATGCATTGAAAGATAGTAGCTGGCTTGAATCCATGCAAGAGGAGCTGCTTCAATTCAAGAGACAGAAGGTATGGAATCTATGTCCGCTACCATCTGGTCAAGTACCAATAGGCACTAAATGGGTGTTTAGAAACAAGAGAGATGATAGAGGCTTGATCATCAAGAATAAAGCTAGACTTGTAGTTCAAGGATACACACAAGAATAAGGAATTGATTATACTGATGTCTTTGCACATGTTGCAAGACTTGAGGCAGTTAGGATCTTCTTGCTTATGCTGCATCTAAAAACTTCACTGTCTATCAACTTGATATCAAGTGTGCCTTTCTATACGGGATATAGATAGGAAGTCTATGTATGTCAACCTCTAGGATTTGAAGATCCACAAAACCCTAACTATGTGTGCAAACTGGATAAATCTCTATATGGGCTGCATCAAGCACCTAGGCTGTGGTATGAAACTTTATCTAAATTTCTTCTAAAAAATGGTTACACTAGAGGTACCATTGACAGGACTCTTTTTATAAAGAAGTCCAGAAAGGATATCCTGCTCGTTCAAGTCTATGTTGATGACATCATATTTGGTTTTTCAAATGACCAAATGTGCAAAGACTTTGAGAGCATTATGAAGAAGAAGTTTGAGATGAGTTCCATGGGAAAAATGGACTTTTTCCTTGGAATTTTTTTCCTTGGAATTCAGGTGAAGCAACTAAAGGAAGGGTTCTTCATCAATCAATCCAAGTATGTCAACGACATCTTAGATAGATTTGGTATGAAGGACTGTAAACCAGCCAAGACACCCATACCCAGAAACCATAATCTTTGTCCTGACCTTAAGGGGGAGGATACTGATCAACATCAGTATAGAGCAGTCATTGGTTCTCTGATGTATCTTACTGCTAGTAGACCTGATATCATGTTTGCTACTTGCCTTTGTGCAAGATATCAGGCTACTCCAAAGGTGTCTCACCTAGCTGCTGCAAAGAGAATTCTCAGATACCTCAAAGGAGAACGTAAGTTAGGTCTCTGGTATCCAAGAAAAATTGATTTCAATCTCTATGGATACTCTGACAGTGACTATGGTGGCTGCAACATTGACAAGAAATCAACATCAGGAGGATGCCAATTTCTTGGTGGAAGGATCATCTCATGGCAATGCAAGAAACAATTCTGTGTCTACATCAACTGCTGAAGCTGAATACATTGCTGCTGCTAGCTGCTGTGCTCAGCTGCTGTGGATTCAGAACCAGACGCTAGACTATGGATTGAACTTCATGAGTACTCCTATCCATATTGAGAACAATAGTGCTATCTCCATCACTGAAAATCTAGTAAAGCACTCCAAGACAAAGCACATCGATATAAGGTATCATTTCATTACAGATATTTATGAGAATAATTTGATCAAGCTAGTCAAAGTTGACTCAAATGAACAATAAGCTGATTTGTTCACTAAAGCTTTTGATGAACAAAGGTTTAATATCTCATATCAGCTATTGGGATGATAAACATTGATTAAAATACCTCTTTTGAAAACTTTCTAATGAGTAATGTCTTGTGTCAATACAATCTAAGCCCTGTTACAAAAGATCTCTTTGAAATATTCCAAGTGTAATTTTCTTCCGAAGAGGAATTAACTCTCGGAAGATATTCTTCAATATCTTCCGAAGCCAATTCCTCCATGGAAAATTTTCTTCTCGGAAGATTTTTTAGTCTCGGAAGAAGCGATTGATTTCATATCAGATCTACTTCCGAAGTTTATAAAACTCTCCATTCGAAAAGCAATCCTTACCTTCGAAAGCAAAATTATGTTTCGGAAGAAAGAATTGCCTTCGGAAACAGATTGCCTTCGGAAAAGTTTTACACTCGGAAGGAGAGACCGTACTGTGTAACGATATCTTTTAGGCCCCACACTGTAAAAGGTAAAGATTTTGTTAATGATGTCGGATTATTTAACTAAAATTTAACCCTTACCGCCATTGTCATTTCATAACCTCACCTTACCCTTACCCCTATTACCGCCACTCCACTCCATTTGAATAATCCTGACTACTTAACTTCATCTTCTTCTACCACTTTACTGCCCTAAAAATTTACCTCACTGAAAATTTACCCAAACTCAAACTCATGGCACTCAATCCTCAGCACAACCAGTCGCATATCTTGATTCTTCAAGAGATGCTGACTTTTCTGAAATCATCTCCTTTCTAACCCAATCATCCTATTACACAGCCTTAACTGTAAATCCCACTGTCTACTCCAATCAAATGACTGAATTTTAGGAAAACGGTCACGTTGAAACCCTAAACGGAGTTCGGGTGATACGTTCACGCATTTGCGGACAAGAGTTGGTCATCACTGAACAACTTATCAGGGAGCATCTCGATCTTTATGATGAAGGAGCTCCTACAGATTTCCCCATACCTGATTTGGACAACACCTACATCCTCATGGGATATGGTGGAGACGTTAGCAGGTCAACAGTCTACAATTCAAGTTCTTATACAACTGGAAGTTTCTCCAGCACATTGTCCTTCACTGTCTGTCCAACAAATCTGGGGGTTGGGACCAAATTCCATATGAACTAGGATGCCTAGTTCATGGATTGGTAGAGGTCTACGCTTCAACTACTCAAAATTTTTGCTGACTAATCTCATCGGGAATCTTCAAAGGGAAACATTCTTTATGTATCCCAGATTCCTTCAGCACGTTATCAATTGTGAAATGGACCAGAGTCAGCTTGTCTGTGCAGCTGCTCTGACTGTCCCAAGCATGAGGCCTACCATCTTCAAAGTCTTGAAGAAGCTATCCACCAACTTCACTGGAAGGTACACTTCTTTACTTCCAGGTACGATTGAGCATATCGCTCCTGGTGACATCCCTGTTCGCCCCACAGGTGATGAACCCCACCAGCAACCTTCACCACAATGCTAACACTGCCTTCTCCACCCATCATAATCACATACCAACGACGCCCCAAACGAACCCTTGTTCAATCTACTCTGATTAAACAAGCCCCTCCTATTCAATCCAAAAAGACTAGAGTGGAACCATGGGCTCCCACTCAGTTTGAGGTCTCTCATCCTTCTCTTTTAACCTCACTATGGGTTTTGAGTCTCCTCAGTCTCAACCCAGAACCCGACACCCAAACCTTCAGCCCTCACGTTGAGTATTTACACTCTTCTGAGCAGCCAATTAGGGACAGCCCCACCAAAGACTCAATGCCTATAGACATTGATCAAGGTCTCTAGTCAGTAGGTCTAACTTCCCTATCCTTTACTAATCTACTACTCAAAACTGATAAGACATAATATCTCTCCATGGCAATGAAGTTGATCTCAACACCCTCTCCAAGATCAACAAAGCCCAGAGAAACCCCTTATCTCTAGCCCTCATCAGCAACCTATAACTGAGGAGGGGACTCATGCAATTTAACTGCCACAATAGAAGGTGCCTCAATGGACCTTATGGACAGTGGTAACATATCTGTGACTGAATCTGCAGAAACCGAGCCTGTTGATGACTCTGAAAGGGACATCATTAAGCACGGGAAACAGGGCGCCAAGAAACCACATCTGGTGGTGAGACTGAACATACTAGGTATGTTGTCTCATCTCCCCGTGATTCTTCACCTGAAGATGAGGAAGTCTGCAACTTACAATTCAGTACTTGATCTCTAAGATCTCAAACCTAGAATCTAAGGTTAGGATCTCAGAGAACAGGTCTGCCACTTAACAACTTGAGATTAACAATCTCAAGGCTAAACTAGCTGAGAGACAGATAGGGAGATCTGTTAGGCATGTACCCATTCAGTCTCCTTGACTTCTTCCTCCAGCTCATCTAGCTCTCAAGATGATGCTACCAAAAGGGGGAGAATGTTCAGAGACAAACATCCAAAGAACCACAGACCCAATCTCCGACTTCAACATCTTCTATCATCACCATGTCTGAGTCATCTCAAGTTACCCTTTAGATTGACTCAAAGATGCTCAGTGATCTCTACAGACTTTCATCAAGTCTGTGTGAGATCCTCCTTTGATCAGCCAAGCCCTGAGGTTGCAATATTTACTTCGGAGCTAAAGAGCTTCAAAGGATTACTGCACCTTCTACCACTGTGGAAGAAGTTGGTCAACCTAAGGTCCACATGGAACCTAAGATTCAATTCGAAGGGGAAATGGGGACTGATGCCCAGCAACTGAAGCAGTTGGGACAGATTTGCATTACCTTCATCTTTCGAAGCTGAAGTTAAAGCCTCGGAAGAACAAGTTGAAACTTCCGAAGCTGAAGTTAAAGCCTCGGAAGAACAAGCTGAATCTTTCGAAGCTGAAATGGAAGCTGCGGAAGGACAGTTCAACTTGTCAGAAGAACTGATCATCACAGATGCAATCCTTGAAATGGCATCTGAAGTGGACAGTAAGGACCTTCTGGATCTACCTCCATCCCAGATACCCTTTTTACCTTTCTCACAATCAGAATCCACTCTGCAAGACCACCACAGTCAAGCTCTTCAACAGATAAAGGGACAAGAAAGATGACTGCAGAAGAGCTTCAGGAAGAGGAGAGGATTGAGAAACTAAAGAAGAAAGGAAGATTTCCAACTGAAAAGTTGTTAGCTGCTAGCACAAAGCAGCTGCAGCCAATCAGAGGATATCAACAACAAAACCAGAGAAGAGATCATTGACGAGCTCATCAACTTGGGAGTTGCCAATGAAGAAACACTCCTACTACCACTAGAGGAGTTGTGAATCTAAGAAGGAAACCCGGCTGAAACAGGAAGAAGAAGCCAGGTTGGCCTTAGAGAAAGAGAAAGAAGAACAGAGAGAAGCTGACTTGCAGCTAAGGAAAGACAGGATAAAATTCCTACTTTCCAGAGGCTTTAATCTTCAAGAACTCTCTCCACACATGATGAGACGATTCTCTGGCTGTACAATAAAGAAGAGGATCAAATGGAGAAAGAAAGAAGAAAGGCGGCTAGAGAAAAGACAGAGGAGAAGAAGAAGAAGGTGGAAGAAGCTAGGGACACTGCAACCAGGAAGCTAAGTGAAAAGGCCTGGATGGAAGACTATCTTCGGGCCCATGGTTTCTTGGAAGGCAGGTGGGTCCCATGTCAGAGAAGACACTCCAACGGATTGTCAGTGAAATCAAGGCTGACATCCGTATGGGGAAGAGAAAAGAGATGTACAGAAAGGGAAAGGGAATGACCTTCACTGCAACCTCTCAACCTGAACCCTCACCCCCACCTTTCATCATCAAAACCGACCTCTCACCCCTGAACCTACATCTTTACCCACATCCACTTCATCACCCTAACCACCTAAACTCCCCATCCTTCAACCTAAAACACTTCCCAGAACCTCTAAACCACACCTAACCACTACCATCCAAACCATCTCCTCAGCCTTCTCAACATCTCTCTCTTGAGGAGTTCAAGGCAATCAAGACCAAGCTCATAAACTGCACAACCTTGAGTGAAATCTCATGTGAGGAAGCTCTGTCAACATCACCTATGTTGACGGGTCTTCATGTTCCCTCACAAGAAATCAATTTCTTGATTTGCCTAGAAGAACTTGGACCAGACTACTAGACTTCTAGGCCTAAACTCAGATTCATTAAATGATGAAGAGAAGAAACTTAGAAGGAAACTGGTGACTCTGCTGGATACAAGAAAAGAGGACAAGATTCCAGTCAGTCTCTTGTGCCTAGAAAGAAAATAATCCAGTGGAGGTTCGATGAAACTTCTCACAACTTTATTGTGGAAAGGGAGAATGGTAAAGTCAACAGACTTAATGCAACTCTCTGCTACACTACAGTAGGTTTGATATTGCAGAGTTAGCAGAGAAGCCATTCTCCAACCCCTCCAACTCGAAACTGCTGCACCCATCAAAAATCATATCAGCAGTCTTCATCTAGCTGAGCTAACTGCAAAAGCCAAGATTGAAGAAGAGTTGAAGTTGAAAAGACAGGAAGACAAGGAAAGATCTTCCACCAAGGGTGCTGCCTTTCTGTAGATGGTGGAGGGTCCAGAATTGGAACCTATAGTTAGATGGAATATGATTACAGTTCCCATCAAGTAACTCTTTTCAGAGGGCAACAACAGAGGGTACATATCATCCAAGGTAATAGACTAGACCTTCTGTCTACCAAGATTTATACAAACTTTTCAGCACCACATCAGGGAAGAACAGGGAAACATACAAATATCTACTCTCTCTGGTGCTGAAGTTTTGAGAAGAAGAGATAAGTGAAGTTTTGGTAGCATCAGCCTAGGGGGAGTTTGTTGGATCAAGAAGAAGGCTGGTGCAACCAAAACTAATTCACTTAGATAAATTTTGGTACTACATACAAAGGCTTCCGAAGCTTAGGATGGAAATTCCGAAGGTTGTAGACTTCTTCCGAAGACAAAGTGAAAGATCAACTTCCGAAGATAGAACTCTACTTTCGAGGCTAAGAAGAAGAAGTGTCCAGTCTTAGAAGAAGCAACCTCTTCCGAAGTATAAGTGGCTTCGGAAGTAGTTGCTCTTCCGAAGACATTTAACCTTCGAAAGACATTGCTATGAACCGGTGGATACAAGTATGGTCTCTGACACTCCGCTGCAGATACAGCATGGCCTCTTCCTAAAGAGCCATGTAGTTGACCATACCTCATTCCACTGTTTACCTTTTATGATAGTATGGTTACCAACTTTAGTTGGTGACAAAAGGTAAGTCAGGGACATGTCCTGAATACCATATCTCAGATAATACTTTATCTGAGATACCTTAAACTATAGTCTTGTAGTATAGGCTTTAGTTATAGGATTCCAGCTGGTATCAAAGTATATCCGGCTGTAGGTAGTATTATATATAAGTTCTCATTGTAACTCATTTGAGTAGAGCTTGTAAGAGTCTTGTAACACTTGAGTTGAGAAGCAATATATAAAAGTACCTTGAAAATTACTTCTTGTGTTTCTTATTACTTGCTATTATGATCAACTCTTATTGACTCTATCTTCACACGAGTGTTGTTCAAGGTGAGTTTGAGAGAAAACTAAGTGTTAAGTGACCCCAACTGATCCTGCAACAACGAAATCTTACCTTGAATTTAGCCTCTCCTTCTTCTTCTTTAAAAATCCGAGAGTTCTTGCCCTCTTTCTCTCTCTCTAAAAAAATCGAATGAAAGGTGATGTGAAGAGAGGGTGGGCAGCCATGCTCACTTTTTACACCAACTTTTGGGTACTTTGTCCTTTTTTACACATTTAACCCCTCACTTGAGTCTTATTGCATTTCTTGCTTTTTCTTCTCTTTTATTCTTTATTTCTCATCTTTTTAATATCCAGGTGTTACAAGTCCACCCCCTTATATAGGTTTCGTTCCCGAAACCTGTTATTCCTCAAACAAATGATGGTAATGTTGCCTCATCTCTTCTTCAGTCTCCCACATAGACTCGGCTCCCTTTCTGTGCTTCCACTGTACACGCACAAGAGGAACCACTTTATTCCTTAACCTTTTCTCCTTACGATTAATGATTGCCACTGGTTGCTCCACATAATTGAGCCGTTCATCCACATCGATATCCTCCAGTGGTACAACCATGTCCTCATCATCTAAGCACTTTCTTTGATGAGATAAATGGAATATGGGATGAATTCCACTTAACTCATCTGGCAATTCAAGTCGATAGGCCACCTCTCCTACTCGCGTGACGATTTGTAAAGGTCCTATATATATCGGGCATAGCTTACCTCGCTTCCTGAATCGGATGATCCCCTTCCAGGGTGAGACCTTCAACATAACTTGGTCGCCAACCTTGAACTCTATCGGTCTTCACCACTTGTCAGCATACGACTTTTGTCTATCTTTTGCCGCCTTCATAAAGGCTTTGATCTTTTCTAACTTCTCAGTCGTAGCCTCGATCATCTCGACACCTCCCACCTCTTTCTGCCCAATGTCTCCCCAACATACGGGCGTCCTACACCTCTTACTGTATAGCATCTCGTATGGTGGCATGCTAATACTAGCATTGTAACTATTATTGTATGAGAACTCTGCTAACGGTAAGCGGTCATCGCAACTTCCTCCAAAATCAATCACACATGCTCGGAGCATATCTTTGAGCATCTAAATCGTCCTCTCAGACTGACCTTCCGTCTGAGGATGATAAGCTGTGCTAATGTGTAGCCTTGTCCCCATCGCATCATGGAATCTCTTCCAAAACTTCGATGTGAATCGGGTGTCACGATCCGACACAATCGACACCGGTACACAATGACGAGCTACAATCTCCTTGATGAACAGATCCGCTAGTCTTTCGGATGAATACATCTCGCGAATCGGTAGGAAGTGAGCACTCTTAGTTAGACGATCAACAATCACCCAGATGGCATCGTACCCCCTCGCCGTGCGCGCGGTAACTTCGTAATGAAGTCCATGGTGATATGCTCCCCTTCCACTCGGGTATATCCAATGGTTGGATCTTCCCGTAAGGCTTCTGATGCTCTGCCTTCACTTGCAAGCAAGTAAGGCACTTACTCACATACTCCACCACGTCACGTTTCATACCTGACCACTAGTAGTCCTTCTTCATGTCTTGATACATCTTGGTGGCACCAGGATGAATGGAGTATCGAGTCTTATGAGCTTCATCCATGATTTGCCCTCGTAGATCTCCATAACGAGGGATTCATATTTGCCCAAAGTGGATTCTAATCCCATGAGTGTTTTCTCCTTGTTCCGTGACTAGACCTCTCATTCTTTCAGAGTTGAGGCGATCTTCATTCAACGCCTCATCTTGAAATTCTTTCACTTGTGTCATCATGTCCGAGGTCATCACTAACTGATACGCCTCACCCGAATCGGCTCGGGTCTCTCTTTTTGGCTTAGGGCATCGGCCACTACGTTGGCCTTGCCCGGATGGTATTGGATCTCATAGTCATAATCTTTGATGAGCTCTAACCATCTCCTTGGCCTCATGTTGAAATCGTTTTGCTCAAAGAAGTACTTCAAGCTCCTGTGGTCGGTGAAGATCGTGCACTTTGTACCATATAAGTAATGCCTCCAAATCTTCAACACGAAAATCACAGCCGCTAACTCCAAATTATGTGTAGGGTAGTTGGCTTCATGGGTCCTCAACTATCGGGATGCATAGGCTATCACCCTTCCACGTTGCCTTAACACACAACCTAGCCCAGAATAAGAAGCGTCCGAATATACCACTAATTCTTCACTCCCCTCGGGTAATGTCAAGACAGGAGATTGAGTTAATCTCGTCTTCAATTCTTCAAAAGTACACTCCTACTCTCAGCCCCACACAAACTTCACATCCTTGCAAGTCAACTTAGTCAAAGGTGAGGCTATCATGGAGAAGTTTTGATTGAACCTTCTATAGTAGCCCGCCAAACCCAAGAAACTACGGATCTCGGATGGCGTCTTGGAGACTTCCATTGCATCACAGCCTCAACCTTTGCCGGGTCCCCCATGATTCCCTCAACATTTACCACGTGACCCAGAAATTGCACCTCACGTAACCAAAAAGCACACTTAGAGAACTTAGCATACAGCTTCTCTCTCCTAAGTGTCTCCAATACCTCGCGTATGTGGTTGGCATGTTCTTCCTCACTCTTAGAATAAATCAGGATATCATCAATAAACACTATCATTGATTTATCTAGCATTGGCCGACATACCCGATTCATCAAGTCCATAAATGCAGCTGGCGCGTTAGTTAACCCAAAAGACATAACAAGAAACTCATAGTGTCCATAACGTTATGAAAAGCTGTCTTAAGAATGTCCTATTCCTTCACCTTCAATTGATGGTAGCCAGATTGAAGATCTATCCTCGAGAACCAACTGGCACCTTGGAGCTGATCGAACAAGTCATCAATCCTCGGTAACGGATACCGATTCTTCACCGTTAACTTGTTCAGTTCTCGGTAGTCCATGCACATCCGCATACTACCATCCTTTTTCTTCATGAACAAGACCGGAGCACCCCATGGAGAGATACTCAGTCGAATGAATCCCTTATCCATTAACTCCTGCAATTGTTCCATGAGTTCCTTCATCGGTACGGTGCTTTGGCAACGGGTTGAGCACCGGGTATTAGATCAATCTGGAACTCATTTCATGATCCGATGGCACGCCGGGTAAATCTTCCGGGAATATGTCTGAAAAGTCACACACCACTAGTACATCGGGTAATTGTGGTACTGTTGCATCCACATCTTTCACGTAGGCCAGATAAGCACTACATCCACGTCTCATGCACTTCCCCGCCACCGCCATGGAAATTACCTTCGGGTTCGTAGTAACGCGATCTCCATAAACCGTCGCCAAACTTCCATCGGGCGCAACTAGTCGAATCATCTTCTTGCGACACACGATGTTTGCTTCATAGGTTGCTAACCAGTCCATCCCTAGTACTACATCAAATCCACCTAGGGGCATCACATGTAACTTAGCAGCAAACCTATGACCGTCTAGTTCTATGGCATAGTCTTCTATCATGTCAGTGATTCTAGTGGACTTACCAATAGCAGTTTCTACATCGAATGGTTCACTAATACTTCTACTACTAGCAGACAACTTGCATAAAAATTAGTAGAAATAAAACTTCTACTAGCACCAGAATCAAATGATACAGAGGCGCAAGTTTGATTTACTAGAAACATACCTGACCTGACATCGGGATCCACTCTGGCTTCCTCCAGGGTCATGCTGTAAGCTCTAGCACTTGCCCTCTGTCCTCCTTCCTCCGGCTTCTTCTTCGCTCTTGAGCTCTCTACCCTCAGCTTCTTGCAATCCTTGCTCGTGTGGCCCTCCTCGCCATAGTTATAACACTTCAGCACGCTACAGTCTCTAGCGATGTGGCTAGGCTTGCCACACCTGAAGCATACATTCAGTCCTAACCTACACTCGCCGGTATGCTCCCTTCCACATTTGCCACACTTCTTCAGCCCTGAGCTTGACGACACCCTACGGTCATCCACCTTCATCCTCTTGTTGTTTGGAGTGAAACTACCATGTCCAAACCTCTTCCCATTCAAGCTTTTATCACCACCACCCA
Organism: Flaveria linearis; assembly: GCA_024085815.1. Lineage (NCBI taxonomy): Eukaryota > Viridiplantae > Streptophyta > Magnoliopsida > Asterales > Asteraceae > Flaveria > Flaveria linearis. The sequence goes on along the minus strand of CM044010.1, from coordinate 68,725,280 downwards.
TCTTATTCACCTCCACCACAGTCTCCTCTCGCTCATCGTACAACCTGCCCGCCAAGTCTACAACGGATCGAAAGGTACCAGGCTGAGCAGCGATCAAATGCCTACGAATATCAGCCGGCAATCCTTCGATGTACCTCTTGATCTTCCTTGACACCGGCATCACCTGATCCAACACTAGCCCCGCCATTTCGTTAAATTTGGTGGTGTACTGCTGGTGGGTCATGGTTCCCGCCTCAAGTTGCAGGAACTCCCTCTCGATCCTGTCGAGCTCCCTGTGAGGACAGAATTCCTCGATCAGTAGCTGCTTCAGCTCCTTCCATCGCATCTTCCCGATGGCTTTGGCACCCTCAGCTTGGACAATGTTGTCCCACCAACACAACGTTGAGTCAACAAAAGAGTGAGTGGCAAACTTCACCTTCTGGTCTTCGTGACACTCACTAATCTCCAGCAACGCTTCCATTTCCCTTACCCAACGGTGAGCGGCAGCAGCATTACCATTGTTATCGAAGGTCGGGGGCTTGCACCTTTGGAATATCCCATAACTGCACCCCTTGGTCGTCACCCCCACTAAATCATCCTCCTCTTCGTCAGACAACACGGTCTCAGGCTCTGGTCGTTCCTCCTCCCCTTGCTTCCCTTACCCGTTGACCCTTTCCTATCTTCCTTCTCCTTCCTTTCCTCATTCCTCACAGCTCTGATGACTTCGGTCACTACAGACGGTAAAACTGTCTGCATGACCTGGTGTACTTTGTCAGCAATCGCCTCCCTAGCTGAGGCATTCAGGCTAGCATTCTCATTCTCCTCACTCCGGCCATGAACCTCAGGGTTCTCATGAGTCGTCTCATGAGCCTTAGCACTATTCCTAGTCACATGTGGATGACCTCTGCCTCTAGAAGCCTAGGAAGATTTTCGTCCAGCCATTCCCTAAATGCTATAAGATTCAAACACTAACACACTCATTCAAGGGAACAGCTCAGTTTATGTCAAGTATAGTAAGTCCCTAATTACAGTGGCCAGTTATGATTAGCCACTTACTTTACTCTTCACACCCTAAGTATTTCCTGTTCCTAACTACATCAGCATCTAAATCTACTAAGAACACATAATTCAAATAGCACACGCATATAATACCGGTTAAGATTTATAAAAGACATACCTGATGGCACGTAGCTACTCGGGCTGACATCCCTCTATCTGTCCCATTTTCAGTTTAAGTTTAGGTTTGAAAATGTTTTACCCAATTCACTTAGACTTTGGCTCTGATACTAACTTGTAAGGCCCCGTTCCCGAGCACCTCACAGTTGGTCATCCATTGCACATAAAACATATTGATACACATTTCATAGAAATGAACAGAAGAATTACATTAGCAAAAGTCATTCTCTATTATTAAAAGATACTATTGTTAAGCAATAAAATAGTATTCAAGTTACAAAAGATTGTTTAATTGCATTACAGAACAACAATATTATAACATAGGAATGGACGTCAGTCTTTTCCCGCCGAGTAGCTTCACCCTCGTGCCATCCTCAGCAACAATTACCTGCTAACTGAAAATGTAAAAAAGTAGCATTGCTGAGTGAGTTCTAGTTTTAAAAGTAACAAAATACCTCGTGTAATATATATATATGTATGAAAATACTTTTTTTATAAAAATACTCCTCTTACACTTGTACTTGAGCATGCATTAACTATACAACAAGGTAATGCTTTCTTTCTTTACTGTATGCCTTTGTTCATTTCGTACTTTTTTAACTTTATCTTTCACTGTCAATGTGGACCAATGAGCAATACCCTAAACTATATGCGCGGGGAAACTGGTGCTGGGCCTCTGGTCTCTCAATGGGCTATGATCACCGTACACAAGGCTGACCCAGTCACCTAGGCTATGCTGCAAAGGTCTGCCAATCTCAATTGAGTGGCCTTATGTGCATCCTTTGGGGTAGCTAACCCGCAACACAGTTAAACTAATGACAACATGGTTGTGCACCTCCTATATGCTTGCAAGACTTTTAACATTTTAATTATGTTCCACTTTTCTTTGTCATTAATCTTTCTCTTTGTTAAGGATAATACATGCATTTATGATCATAAACACACCACATAAGTCACACAATAATAATTACTATCATCATAGGAACAACTTAATAATAATGCAAATATAATAGCAATTAAAAACCCTAAGTCAAACTTGGGTCAAAATCTAATGATTCTGTTTTTCTCAAAATTTCAGAAATGTTCTATGTGTTCTAGGCGCATGAGCACTATGCAGGCGCATAAGGCCTGTTTAGGCGCATAGGCACTATTTGTGCGCTTTCAACACTTAGGCGTCCGAACCATTTCAGACGCATGGGCACTATTTGGACGTTTGGACTATTGGCGTTTTCAACACTTAGGCGTCTGAGACTAAATCTTAGACGCATGGGTTACTGTTCAGACGCATGGGCTTTCACTTAGAATTTCAAAGGCATTTTCTAGGCGGTTGGGGCACTGTTTGGGTGGTTGGGCTCTGCTTGGGCGTATGGGCTGACTTAGAAACTTTCTAAGGCAATTCTAGGCGGTTGGGGTACTGTTGAGGCGGTTGGGCAACCTGTTTAGCATATTTCTAACATATTATCAGTCCCAATCATTCTTCCTACATGTTCTAAGCTTAATAACACCATTCTAAGTATAACTAACACATAACAACCATAAAATATCAACATGCATACATGGATACATACGGGTATTCAAATAACTTTTGTAAAAATGGTTTTACATACATTTTCAGCCCCAAAGAATTAAAACAAGTAAAATACAGGGTCTAGAACTCACCTTTGCTACTCTCAAGTCTCAAACTCCAAGTCTTGAACTTTCTAAAGGATTCAAACACCTAGAAACCCACCAAACACACACCCGAACACACACAAATACATAAGCATATAACCGAGACTAAACCCAACATGAACACGCAAAAACAACGAATTCTTACCTTGAATTCAGCCTCTCCTTCTTCTTCTTTAAAATCCGAGAGTTCTTGCCATCTCTCTCTAAAAAAAATCCGAATGAAAGGTGATGTGAAGAGAGGGTGGGCGGCCATGCTCACCTTTTACACCAACCTTTTGGTACTTTTGTCCCTTTTACACATTTAACCCCTCACTTGATTCTTATTGCATTTCTTGCTTTTTCCTTCTCTTTTATTCTTTATTTCTCATCTTTTTAAATATCCAGGTGTTACATTTCGGATATCCAAAAATTCGGATATCCAAATTTCGGATATCCGAAAATTCGGATTCGGATTTTGATAGTGATTTTCAAAAGTTTCGGATATCCGATTATCCGAAAACTAAAAAATAATTTTTTTTATTTTTTTAATTTTAGATATATTTTTAATTTAGATTGAGATTTTTTAGTGTATGTTGTGAATTTTATGATATGAGTTGGTTTTCATATTATTTTTATAATATTATATGTCTAATTATTGTAAAAAACTAAAAAATAAAAAATAAAAAAATAAAAAATGAATTTCAGATATCCGAATCACTATCCGAATCCGTATCCGAAATTTCGATATCCGAAATGCAATTCCGGATATCCGAATTTCGGATATCTGAAATTTCGGATACGGATACGGATAGTGATTTTCACTATCCGAAATTTTCGGACATCCGAAATTTCGGACATCCGAAATTTCGGACATCCGACTTTGAACACCCCTAATTATAACTCATTTTATTCGGAATTGGAAGTTAACGTTCCACTATCATATTTCAAAAAGTTCTGATTTTAAAATTCAATATATTCTTGGCCGCTAAAGGATTCACAATTATATTGTAGTGAATTTCAAGCTTTGTTTCGAACTCAACTGCATCATCTTTACTACTCGTAATTTTATTGATACTATCATTAAATACTACAACTCTTCTAATGATTTTCATTATTTTTTTCAACCGTACGTTAAGAAATTGGTGTTGGTGAAAAAGATGATTAGTGGAAGGCATTAATTATGAAGCGACAGATGAATATTTGCTCAAATTATATTTATAATTATTCGATTGATTTTATAAATTTTTGTGATGGATACATTTGATCCATTCAATAAATCATTATGAAGATGAGTCGAAGATGAAATCATGATAATCACGATGATGAATAAAGAGTTTTGGTTTTAATCATTTTGAAGATGACGACTACGATGAAGATGATGTCATTGGTGAAGTTATCTACTTGATAATGTTATTCAAGTTTTTCTTCATATTTATGCTTGTTTACATATACAAAAATGGCGTGTTTAGTGTTTTAATTACATCAATGTAAATCATAGTTAAATGAATGAAATATTGGTTATTGTTTTTAGTTTGATTTTATAAATTTAATGCCATATATATAAATTTGATTATGTGTATGTAAATTTGTTATACTAACTTATATACATGTAACATGCATATTGTTCACATATATATTTCAACATGCACTAAGTTTCATATATGTAAATCGTTTGAGTTTTTACAATATCTAATTAAAAGTGTGATGTATATCTAACATGCTAACAAACATAAAAGTTAAGCTCCACTTATTATTGTTGATTGGTAACATACATCAAGTTGATCTGATGCAAAAACATATTTAGTTTTGTTATGTTGTTTTTATTTATGATGTTGGTAAAGTAAATTGGAAATGCACTAAGGTATGTGTATGTAATCTACAAATGTAAACATGTCTTGCTAACTATACTTGTATACATATACGAACATTATAAAAGTAAGTGAAATATAAAATAATATTTATGATTTTTCTTATATTTAAAATTTTGTAGATGGAAAATGAGAGAGAAGAGAAAAGAAAAATAATAAAGTATTAATTAATTAATTAACAAGTAGTTAGAGAGAAAAAAAATAGTTTTACTATTATACATTTTTTACGAAATTAAACTCATTTAGTTAAATAAATATTTATCATTTTTACCCATTTTAATTATAAATATTGATGAAGTTAATCAATGGTTATCAATGGTTTTGTTGGTTCAGAAAATTAAATCATGTTCTAAAAACAACCAAATATATTTTAGCCATTGATAAAGTTAATCAATGGTTATCATTGGTTTCGTTGTTTCTAAAAATAAATCAAGTTTTAAAAACAACCTAATAAACAAAACCTCCACCCGTGATTAGATCAACATCAACGATTCATATTTATTTGAATAAAAAAATAATTTTTGTATTTTAATTGGACCCATGGACTTAAAAAGATTAAAAAAAGACTAATACTTTTTACCCTCAATCTAGTTTTTGACTTCAAATCATCACCACCACACCATTATTATATCAATATCTCTTCCTCTCTCTTTCTTTAAAACAACTAAATCTCTCATTCAACTCCCTAAACAAGGTGGCTCACCACCATATATGGTGACAACGGAGGCAGCGACGGTGATACGTCGATGAACTGTGGTTTTTTGTTAGTGTTCTATGTTAGATTTGGGTTTTTTTTTTGTTGTTGTAAGAACTTTTTCTCTGTGTTCAACTTTAAATTTAGAGTTTTTTTATTTGTGATGTTTTTTTTTAGTTTTAGGTTACATATCTTTATATATTCTTTATGTAGGTTATATCTATTTTTACTGGATTTTTTGAATATAAATACTGTAAAATGGGTTCTACACGTATGTAGTTGGTGATGTTTTATAGATAACTATTCCACATTTTTAGTTAGAATATGGTTTCAAAGTGTGTATTTAGATTGTTACGTATGTGTATAATGAGTTTTACGTATGTGTAAACTCAGTATACATATGTGTACACATTCTTATTTAAAATATGTTTATTTGTATATTTCTTTTGTAAAGTCTCTATTTATTAGGGTTTTTTTTTTGGAAATAAACATTTGCAAATTGAGTATTACACGTGTAAACTAAGTTGTAAATTGAATTTAACACATGAGTAAACTGAAGTCGCACATGTTTAACTACACATTTGTAAATTGAATAAACATATGTGTAAACTAAATATACACACATGTAAACTTCTCATTTTCTTCAAATTTACATTTCTATACTTTAAATAGTTTCTAATTATGGTACATCTTGGTTTTCTTCTTTTAAACATGTTGAATAGTTCAGATTTAAGATGTGAACAAGGCATAATCAACAACGGAGCATGTACATTTTTTTTTTATTTGTAAGGATATATTTGGGTTTCGGATGTAGAATTTTTTATAATTTATGTAAATGTCTTTTCCTCATGTTTAGTTAGTTATTAAACATATGATTTTTATTTTTACTCATATTAAAGTATTCAGAACTATGTTTTATATATGTGTTAAAGCACTCAGAAACATATGTTAAAGTATTCAAAACTATATTTACGCATATGTTAAAGTATTTATTGATTTATTTACACATATGTTAAAGTATTCAAAACTATCTTTTACCCAAATATTAAGAAGCTGATAAACATCAACTTACTAACATATAATATTTGAAATAATATGGAAAAGGATGAAAAAATGGAAAAAGACTTAAATACCCTTAACATTAGATTTATTTATTTTAATAAAACATAACATGTGTCACATTGTTAGTGGTGAAAATAGTTTATAAGTTATCACAATTTCTAGTGGTTTTCATTTGAACTGCACCCTATATATAGGGGTAGGGATTAAATAAAAATCATAACATGTGTTACATATATGCAAGTACAACAATCATAATCGCAATTTCATCCCCAAAACCCAATCGCAAGTGATGTTTGAAGAACTCTGGTTTGTTTGTATCCCTATTGATAATTTCAACCCATATGAGCTTTATGATAAGTTTATTCGTCGATACCATTGTTTGGTATCAAGAACTGGACTTTAAAAATAGTAATTTTAACAAATCAGGTTTGTGTTAAAGCAAAAGGTTTATACATATTAGTTTATTTAATATCAAATCACAAACAGGTATCTAACTACATGCAGTTAAACAATTAAATCATTTACATTCGTAGGGGGTTTAAAGATCATGCACTTGACTATCAAACAAAAAAAAGTTAATGCAAAAGGTCTCACTAGTGACACATTCACAAAATGAAAACAATACCGCATGTAATAGCAGCAAACACACGACAATGATTGTGGTGGCAGCTATAATGGCGTGGTGGTGGTGGCGATAACGACATTCTCAGGAGGAGGCGGTTAGGGGCTATGTAGTGGTTGTGATTAGGGTTACCCCCTAATACTTATTTATTTTAAATGATTAAGTTCCAAATCCATGGCTATTTAACATTTAATACCCACAATCAATTAACAATTAATTACCAACAATCCTTACAGTTTACCAACTACCATTTATCAGATAAACTAATAAAAGGTTAGTGTTTAACTTTGATACTTTATACCGTTTAATCCCTTGACTAATTAAATATTTCATTTAACAATTAACTAATGAGTATTTCACTAAATAATCAACCATCGTTCATTTAACCCACATTTCATGAACAAACATGCAACAAATTTAGACGTAAGTGTTTCAATGTCGTCTAAAGTGTGATACTTTGTATCGTATCTTGATAACTAGTTGATACTGTCGAAGATCAGACATTTAAGATCCAATAGACTCCCACTTGGACGATTCATCGACTAATTGCCTCAACGTCGATAGTGGTGGACGCCTAGCTGCACCTCATTGCCCCTAGCATGGTGTGACGCTTTATAATTATCAACTACTTTCTTGTGTTCAAGGAACTCTCTCCTTAACCAACTATAATACCATGGTAACCTTATCTATTATCCTTTATATATAGGTCATCTTTAATTCAAAGTTGTCTTACAGACTACTCTTAGGGCGCCAGAATGTCCAACTCCTATATCTATAGGAGTATAGAAATCTTCTAACAACATACAACTCCCGTTTAACTTTGGCTTTATTCCTAATCATGACTCATATAACTGCCTTTCATGGAAAATGTTTTATAAGATCATGAGAACAATCTTTAGTTAAATTTAGTTTAAATATGTGCCTTAGGTTGAATGATAGATTGATCATACCACATTCAACCTTTCCTATGACATAGATCCATGTAGAATGTTTTAACCAAGTTACATCCAATATCATTCTTTAATGAATAGCTATGAATCTTGGTTCTCAACACCTTAAGCTTTCATCCTTAGGAACCAACCAACCATTCAAGATAGTCTTAATTCAAATGCATTCCCGTTAGTCTGATCAACTAATGACATTTAGAATACTAGATTAAAGGATTATTAAAGGTACAAAAGTTCAACCATAGAAACATTTGTTTCTAAAGCATTTAATCATTAAATTAAAATAATTATTCAATATAACCATCAATGTTTGGAAGCATAAAATACTAATACAGATCAAACGTATTGTTTAGACAATTTAAGTTCTATCTTACCAACATGTTCCACATGTTTAGTTTGAGGCATAGGCTTAATAACAGGATCCGCTAGATTTTGAACTGTATAAACTTTGTTTACTTTGATGTCCCTATGTTCAAATACTCCCCTTATGTAGTAGAATTTCCTTAGTATATGTTTTTCCCTATGATGTGACTTTGATTTGTTTTCCTGAACTATATAGTTGAATTGCGTGAGTGCATTGCAACATCTGATGCAGCAATGTTTTTCGATAGTAGTGGACTGAGCGATCACGCTCCGGTTTGAACTTCTCCGGTTTACAGCTGTATAATTTAGAATGAATACATATCATGGTCATGATCGTGAATCCTCTTGATACATTTATATGCGAGCATCATATAATATTTGATTGTCCACTCATCTTCCACTCCTTGATATAGTAGAAAATATCTCTTCTTCTAGGTAAGTACTTAAGTATGTTCTTTATAGCAGTCTAGTGACTTTCACCTAAATTCTATTGATATCTACTTGTCATGCTTATCATGAATGATACATCAGGTCTAGTACATATCATGTTATATATGCTGGAAACAATAGTAGAAGCATATGAAACTCTTTTCGTCTTCTTCTTATCTTCCTTTTTTGAGGACACTTACTACTATTAAATATGGTTCCATTTGCCATAGGCAAGCATCCCCTTTGGAATTTTGCATTGAAAAGTGACACAAGGTCTTGCTAATATATGTACTTTGATTTAAACTAATAAACCATTTTGCTCTACCTCTATACATCTTTATTCCTAGAATACAAGCGATTTTGCCAAGATCTTTCATTGCAAAATATTTTCTTAACCAAGACTTTTTGCATCTTTTAGTATTGGTATGTTGTTTCTAGGGAGTAGTATATCATCCACATACAAGATCAGAAAAGTAAAATTGTTCTCACTAACATTCTTGTAAACACAAGACTAATCTTTATTCTTTACAAAATCAAACTCTTTGATTTTCTAATTAAAATGAAGATTCCAGCTTCAAAAAGATTGTTTTAATCCATATATGGATTTATTCAAATTGTATATCATATTAGGATTCTTTGGATGCAAAGGATCCTCTGCCTGTACCATGTAGACATCTTCAGTAAGGTATCAATTCAGGAATGCATTTTTAACGTACATTTTCAAAATCTCAAAGTCATAATATGTAGCATGACAAGTAAAATCCTAATATACTTAAGAATGTTTACCGGTGAGAAAGTTTCCTCATAATCAACGGCTTGAGTCTGAGTAAACTCTATAACTACCAACCTTGATTTATAGGTTTGGATTTTTCCATCCATGTCGGGATTCTTACTAAAGATCCATTTACATCCTACACGCCACATTTGGGGTGAAGATAAACAAAGACGTTTTATCCATTTTAGGTTTGTAATTTGACATAAGCATTATATCCCCGTACCTTAAGGTAGGACACTTTGGGTTTGTTCCGTGCTTAATCTCATAAGGTGCTTTATCCACCTTTAGTGAGAGCTATATTAATTATTCTTGAGGCAATTTCAAGAACGACACTGTAGAAGGAGTGGGCCAACATCTTCTTAATCAAACCATATCTAATAGTATTCAATTCCTCCTCTTAAACACACCATTAAGTTTTAGTATTTCGGCTGGAGTAAGTTATGAAATGTTATCATAATAATCTAGATGTTAATCAAACTCTTGACTAAGATATTTTCCACCCCGATCTGATCAAAGTATGTTAATCATCTTACCTAGCTAATTTTGTACTTAAATCTTATATTGTTTGAACATTTCAAACGTCTCATGTTTATGCTTCATAAGATATACATAACCATATCTATTGAAATTAGTAAATGTAATGAAGTACCTTTCTCCATTCCGAGCCATAGCTCTGAATAGACCATATACATCATTATGTACAAGTCCATTCAGAGCTACCTGAGGTACATCCAATTTTGAAGAACCAAAATCTTTTAAGATAATGAGAAGATTTCAATAATGAATCTACCTGAGGTCTGTGCACCAGAATTCTTCTTTTGTTTTAGCCCAGCCAAGTATTTTAATAGTTTCTTTTCTAATACCTGACTTCATCATAATAAAAGCATTTGATATGTGACAACTTGAGTTTTTCAGGTTAACCTCGTTTCCATTATCTAACATCCTTATTATTATTTAAGAATAATTATTATTATTATTATTATTATTATTATTAACAATTAACTTACAAACAATTAATTAAACTAAGTTAACTAATTGCTAAATGTTGCAAACTAGAGGGACCTAACAACAAATAATAAATTTGATTTCAAATAAATAAACTGCCCAACCCATCATCTGTCTCCCACAATTTACAACCTTAAAACTCCCTTGGCCACTCCCCATTCACAACCCTGAAGCCCCCATCGAACCATTTGTCGTTGACAAGCTGTGAACAATCACCGACAGCCCCTTTCGGCCCTTTGACAGCCCCAAACCTTACGGTTTCGGACCACCGAACCCTCTCTGTGGCAGCCTCATCACCAGCAATTGCTTACAGTAATGGTGCACCCTTTTGACGTTTTCCCCACTTTCAACAGTGCGTTCTTAGAGCAGTGACATCGTTCCAACAACATCGATCGACAACCAAATTAACCGTACATTAATCAGTAAAATTTCTTAGCACATGACTTGCGGTTCATCATGTTGCGGTTTCGGTTATTACTCTCGTTGATGGGCTGCGGTTTAGTGATTATATGTGTTGTGTATGTGTATTCATTTGTGGGCGCATAGGGGGGAGGCCGAGAGAATGTGATGGCATGGGTGATCGTACGTGTGTATATGCATGCTAGTGTGCATGTGATATGTATGAAAGTTATTGGGTATGTTTAGATACATATATATATGCTGCAAGTATGTTCTTGCGTATATATGTATGTATATATATGAACATGTGGGTGTGGTTATGTATGGATATATGTGTGAGTTGTGTATGTAACGTGGTGTGTTTTGTGGGTGACTAAGGGTATGCATGGGGTGCGTGGGGGACATGAATGAGGCGTTTAGATGGGGATTGGAAGTGTAAAGTGAGTCTGCATGAATAGAGTAAGTAACAGCAGCGGGGTTTTGACCAGGAAGGGGGAGAAACCCAATTTTGAGTGTGATGTAGCTGTGGATTCTAGACGCATGTATGCATATGCATGGGTGTTCTTGAATTACTATTGGTGCATGTCTGTGCATGTGTGGAGGTACCATCCTTATGTTATAATTAATAATTAATATTATTTATAAATTAAATGAAATTCATGTTAATCGGAACCCTAATCACTGTGCTCTCGTTTATTCGTTACTGTGCAATCAAGGTGAGTTTACAACCTCACTTTCATACTATACTCTCTTTTTAGGGGAGAGAAACATGTTGTTTTCTTAAACTAAACGATACTTTAGATTTCGTAATATTACATATACCTGAATACTATTTTGTTATACTATGCCTCTTCGAACCGTTAATATGTTACTAGCGAGGTTATTGTTAGTAGATCTACTGGGTTTGACAAACCCTGCCCAGGCTAGTCACGCTAGATTGTCTGGATGTCAAACGGGTGAATGGTTAGCCTATTTTCTAGTGCTGTGGTCTGGATTCCACAGCCAAGGCATTCATTATATTATTATTAATGTCAGCTCGGTCGCTACTTCATACACATAGTGACTTGCTTTGGGCTAGCTACCTACTTATATGCTTGATTACTAAATCTGAAATTTCATTACTATTAATTATTGTTTTCTGATAAACCTGTAAACTCACCAATCTTTGTACTAATCTTAGCATAGTTTCTGTCAGGTCATCGATGTGGCACATATAGGAGCACCTCATTCATTGCATATCATCTTCATTTACTTTCTAAACTGATTTAACGATTTAGTTACATTTACTTTTACTTAAATTAGTTTGGGCGCATGTTTGCGCGGCTTCAACACTTGTTTAAATGTTTTCTGATTTCACTTCCGTAATACTTAAACATGTTTGGTTTATTTCACTATTATTAAATAAATTATATGTTTTGTAATTATCTAGTCGTTTGGTGTAACTGATGCTTATTTGAGATCCTGCTTATGTCACACGCCTAATGGTAAAACCCCGTTAGTTGATTTTAAGGGTGTGACAGATTGGTATCAGAGCCAGGTTATAGCGAACTAAAACGAACTTTTGCATCTCATTTGCATTACATTTTAGACTATAGTTGTATTTGCATTAGTTACACACACGTAGATTGTTAAGGTATATGTAACACCCGGAAATTTCTGTTTGGGATGTCAGGCGACTGGAGGCCCATACGCATGGAAGTCATGCGACTGGAGCGTCCAATCGCACGATAGTCGCACGACTGGAGCTCCATACGCATGATAGTCGCACGATTGGAGTGTCCAATCGTGTGGAGCTCATGCGGCTGAAGGTTCAGTCGCATAGAAGCTTGGGCGACTGGACTGTAGTATTTAAGGGAGAGGGCAGCCCTTACCCTCTCCCCCACACTTGCGAAACCAGAGAGAAAGAAGAGAAAGGGGAAAAAAGGAGAAGAAAGCTTGGTTCAAGCGGGTTCGAGAGTGCAAAATCGATGTGTGGCGAGACAAAACGAAGCTCTAACCAAGGAGGCTGCTAAGGTGAGTTCTAGGACCCCTCATTTACATGTTTTCAAACGATTTTGGGGCTGGATCACATATAAAACCCGATTTGTAAAGTGTATGCTTGACCCATTTGGGTGTAATCATGTTTACTGTGTTTAGAGTATGATTTTGGACTTGTATGTGCTTGTATGATGCCATAGTATGATTCCTTAAGGTTTAGGAGGGCTAATTCTCATCACAGGTCCAGCACCCGCAGTAGTGCACAATGTTCGGGGTAAAGCATATGGCATTGATCCAGAATGAAAGTGGAAAGATAAGTGGTGCATGTACCTACCTTAGGTGACTGGATCAGCATGAGTGCACAACGTTCGTGGTTGATTACCACAGGTCCAGTACCAGCAGTATTGCATGATGTTCGGGGTATTGTACATGTCACCGAATGTAATGAATGTATGAATGAACGTTTGGAATGTATGAACGAATGTAACGAACGTACGAATAAACGTATGGAATGTATGAATGAAGGTAAGAAACGTACGAACGAAATAAAGAATTGATGAACAAACGTGAATGTTAACGATGAATGGTACACGAATGAAAGCTAATGAACGAATGTTGAAGATAATAATAATATTATCTACGTGTACGTATGTTGTGTGATCGCATGTATGTAAGAACGGTTTTAATGAAAGAAAAGTATGTTTAATTATAAAACTAGGACTCACTTAGCAACGCTAACTTTTTATGTGTTTCCAGTTGGCAGGTAGTGTTGCTGAGGATGACACGAGGTGGCTACTCAGCTCTTTTAGGATGACATTCTCCTTTTGATAATGCTGCCACGCATTATGTTGCATGCAAGTGTTTGTTGAGGATTCAGATAAACGGGATTACTTAAGAAATCCTTTAGGTTTCATATGCTTCAGCAGCAAACACCGTATCGTTATGCAAAGCGAAAATAGGTATTTTGTAGTTAATCAACGATGTATTATTTTGAAAAAGCTTTTATGATGAAATGAGAATGTCCTTTTTATCAATTCCGCTGCATTATTTTACTTAGTAAATGTAAACTATATGTTTGATGTGCAATGAATGACCAACTGTGAGCGTCCCAGAAACGGGGCCTTACAAGTTGGTATCAGAGCCAAAGTTTAAATGAAATGGGTAAATTTTCAAAATAAACCTAAACTTAAACTGAAAATCGGATAGAAAGGGGAAGAATGCCATCTGAGTAGCTGCGTGCGATCAGGTATTTTCTTAAAGTTAACCGGTATTATGTGCATATGTTATGTGTTTACGTGTTACTGTTAGATTTAGATACTAATGTAGTCAGGACACGTAATGCTTGGGGTATGAAGAGTAAAGTAAGTGGCTAATCACAACTGGTCACTGTAATTAGGAACTTACTATGCTTGGCATAAACTGAGCTATTCCCTTGAATGACCGTGTTGGTGTTGGAATCTTTCAGTGTGATAGAGGATGGCTAGCGGTAGAACTCCTAAGGTTTTGCCAGATAGGGGCTGTGGTGGACGTGGTGCTGAACCGCATGTCACGAGAAGCATGGCTAGAGCGGGTGAAATGGCACTTGAAGAGCCTGAAGCCCCTCACCTTGAAGGCAGCGATGATAGTGCTAGTTTGAGGACCACCCTGAAAGAGGCTGTTGTTGAGGGAGTCCAACAGGTCATGCAGGTGATTCTGCCATCGATGGTGACTAAGGTGATTAGGGTGGTGAAGGAGACGACGACTATTAAAGGAAGCACGAAGGGTAGCGGCGGCATGAACTGGAATGGAAAACGGTTTGGACATGGCAGGGCCACTCCAAACAGAAATATTGCCAGGACGGAGGACCGACGTGCAGCTTCGTCCGGTACGGGGACGAGGAAGTGTGGTAAGTGTGCCAAAGAGCACATTGGAGAAGGTATGTGGAAACCAAACCTTTGCTCCATATGTGGATGCCAACACCCCGGGGAATGTAGATTGGGGACCAATATCTGTTTCTGATGTTGGAGGCAAGGTCACGTGGCCAGAGAGTGTGGGGTGGTACGGTGCTATAACTGCGGGGGAAAGGGTCACATAAGCAGGGATTGCAAAAAACCAAGGGCGGAGAGTGTAGGGCCTTCACGATAATGCCGGAGCAGGCTAGGATGGGCCCCGATATCATGACAGGTATGTATCTAGTAATCAAACTCCATCTTCTGTGTTGTTTGGTTCCGGAGCTACAAAGAGTTTTGTTTTCTGTTGTCTTTCTGTGCTAAGTTACCCATTAGGAGTGGAAGTATTGATAAGACTTTCGACGTGGAAATCGTCAAGGTAAGTCCATCGGGACTTCTGAGATGATAGGAGACCGCAAGGTGGAGTTAGAAGGTCAGGGATACCCGGTTAGACTACTTGTGATAACCTTAGGTGATTTCGGATTGGTTCTTGGAATGGATGGGTTGGTGGACTTCGAGGCAAATATAGCGTGTCGTGAGAAGATGATTCGAGGATAGCACCTGACGTGAGTTCGGTAATTGTTTATGGGGATCGGGTCACGACGACTCTAACAGTAAACTCACAGGCGGTTACGGAAGAAGTGCACCATACCATGCAAACGATCCTACCGCCTGTAGTGACCGAGGTGATAAAGGCTGTTAGAGATGGGGGAGAGACAAGAAAGGGGGTAGACCTTCGGGTGAAAGAAGATAGCCCGAGACTGGAACGGTTATCTTCGATGACGAAGAGGAAGAAGAGGAGGAGGAGCCTGCGCCAGAGGCGACATGAGGCTGTAACTACGGGGCATTTCAAATATGCGAGCCCCCAACTTTTAATGGTAATGGCACTGCTGCTGTTGCTCACGGATGGGTGAGGGAAATAGAAGCCATGCTGAATATCAGCGGGTGCCGGGAGACTCAGAAAGTGAAGTTTGCCGCCCACTCTTTCGTGGACTTAGCTTTATGCTGGTGGAACAACATAGTCCGAGTGGGGGGAAGCCGGGCTATCGGAAGGATGAGATGGTTAGAGTTGAAAAGGCTGGTGATTGAGGAGTTCTGTCCTCACCATGAGATTGATAAGGTTGAAAGGGAGTTCCTACAGTTGGAAGCGGGGACGATAACACATCAACAGTACACCACCAAATTCAACGAGATGGCACTGCTGGAGTCGGATCAGGTGAACCTCTTTCGCGGGTGATCAAGAGGTACACGCAGGGCTTGCCGGCGAATATCCGTAGGCACATGATCACTGCCCGGTCACGCACGTTTAGGTCAGCGGTGGATATAGCGGGAAGGATGTACGACGAGCGGGAGGCGATGTCGATAACGGGCGGAGCGAAGGAGCGAGTCTATGTTAAGAATGGGAAAGGAAGGCGAGATAGTGATGGTGGGATAGTGGCCGAAGGTAAGATGACGAGGATCGATAATCACGAGAGGATAACAAGAAAGGGTGAAGAATGCAAGAAGTGTGGTAGAGGTCATGAAGGGGAGTGCAAATGGGGACTGAATGTCTATTTCTAGTGTGGGAAGGAAGGTCATAGGGCATGGGATTGCCGCGTGGCTAAATGCTACAATTAAAGTGAGGCTGGACATCTGAGCAGGAATTGTAAGAAGTCAAAGGCGGGAAGTCTCGGTGCGGGGATGGAGAACAGAGGGTGAAGACTACAGCTTTTGCCATGGTCAAGAGGAGGGTAGAGCGGACTCCGACTAGACGACAGGTACGATTATGGTAGTTTAATTGTGTGCAGCTATGCCTCGAATGCGATGCTAGTAGCAATTCGTTCCCACTACTCTCGGTTGTAAGTTGCATGTTAAGAGAAGGAACATCGACGAGCCATTCGGTGTAGGGGATTACGTGATGCAATTGAGAAAGTTGTGTCACCCGTTGTCTGAGGAACAGTTTCAGCCTGTGATTTGGTTCATCGAACGACAATGTATGCATAGTTTTGACGTTGTAGCAAACAAGTAGAATGGGAGGTCAGAAGCAAAAGAAAAAGATAAATTTGGTTTGGGCTACCAAAGAAGCCGATTTGTTTATCTATCATAGTGTACCTGCAAGGAACATGAGGAAAACCGATCTCGGTGCAGTATATTTGGAACAACACCTAGCACGATTAATGAAAGCCTTTTTCATCAGCCGTTTGGTTTGCAAGAGGGTCATTATTCATACATAAAGAACATCTTCAAGCACCAGAGCTGAAGGTTCTCAGTGATGCTCTGAAGCTCAATGATTACGACGCCGAGCCTTTGCTCGAATATGGTGATGTTCCTTTTAATTATAGTAACCGTATTCTACATGGCATGTTTGAAGTCGCAGGTGCTGGTCAAATGAACATTGATCAGTATGCATGGGTTGCCGATGGCGATAGTCAAAGATAGACCAGAAGTCGAATGTTGGTAAATGATGTGGGGCGATAGGATTCCAAGTAATAGACAGGAAAATAGATGAGACAGTATTGCCCGCAAGGATATAAGGAACAACAGGTTTCTGGGACGAAACCCGTTTAAGGGGGTGGACTTTTAACACCCGGAAATTTCTGTGTGGGATGTCAGGTGACTGGAGGCCCATACGCATGGAAGTCATGCGACTGGAGCGTCCAATCGCACGATAGTCGCACGACTGGAGCTCCATACGCATGATAGTCGCACGATTGGAGTGTCCAATCATGTGGAGCGCATGCGGCTGAAGGTTCAGTCGCATAGAAGCTTGAGCGACTGGACTGTAGTATTTAAGGGAGAGGGCAGCCCTTACCCTCTCCCCCACACTTACGAAACCAGAGAGAAAGAAGAGAAACGGGAAAAGAGGAGAAGAAAGCTTGGTTCAAGCGGGTTTGAGAGTGCAAAATCGACGTGTGGCGAGTCAAAACGAAGCTCTAACCAAGGAGGCTGCTAAGGTGAGTTCTAGGACCCCTCATTTACATGTTTTCAAACGATTTTGGGGCTGGATCACATATAAAACCTGATTTGTAAAGTGTATGTTTGACCCATTTGGGTGTAATCATGTTTAGTGTGTTTAGAGTATGATTTTGGACTTGTATGTGCTTTTATGATGCCATAGTATAATTCCTTAAGGTTTAGGAGGGCTAATTCGGGTTTGAGATGAGTTTAGAAGGGTTTTAGAGCCGTATGTCGCGGCTGCAGTTCGAGATGAACTCCAGTCGTTGCCCAATTAGGGCTAGACGACTGAAGGGCCGGTCGGACAACTGAAGAACGACTGATGTTCAGTCGCACGACTGAGGCCCAGACGCACGACTGGGGACTCAATCGGACGACAGGTCATGCGACTGGGAGTTCAGTCGTATAAGTCCAGTCGCATAGTCGTTCAGTTGCATGATTTGGAGTTCAGTCGCAGAGATGCCCATTCGCATAGTGTTTACTCGTATGATAGGAAGTCCATTCGCACGATTGTATGCCCACTCGCATAGTTTTCCATTTGCACGATTCAGTCGCATGGAGGCCATGCGACTGAAGTATGTCCAATTGCCCAAATAGGGCTGATGTGAATGAGGAGAGATGTGTATGCAAGATTTATGTATGACAAGTATGATGTAGCCTTATATGATGGTAATGACTCATGATTTGTAAATATCGATGTTCCTTATGTCAATGTATGTTTATCTTTTCTTGACTTTACGTGCTATGTTAATGAATGAAACGAAAGTAATAAGAACGTAAAGTGAAAGATAATGAAAGGGGAACATGATGAATGAATGCATGCATTAATGAATGAACGAATGAACGTAAGAAAAGGCTTGCAAGCAAATGTAAGGAGGTGCACACCCCTGGCAGATGTTAGCTCAACGGTGTGCGGGTTAGCTACCCCGAAGTATGCACATTGGGGTTCAGTCTTTGTGATTGACCATATGTATGGGATCCTTGCCGCTTGCCCTAGGTGACTGGATCAGCAATAGTGCACAACGTTCGTGATTGATCATCACAGGTCCAGCACCCGCAGTAGTGCACATGTTCGGGGTAAAGCATATGGCATTGATCCAGAATGAAAGTGGAAAGATAAGTGGTGCATGTACCTACCCTAGGTGACTGGATCAGCATGAGTGCACAACGTTCGTGGTTGATTACCACAGGTCCAACACCGGCAGTATTGCATGATGTTCGGGGTATTGTACATGTCACCGAATGTAATGAATGTATGAATGAACGTATGGAATGTATGAACGAATGTAACGAACGTACGAATAAACGTATAGAATGTATGAATGAAGGTAAGAAACGTACGAACGAAATAAAGAATTGATGAACGAACGTGAATGTTAACGATGAATGGTACACGAATGAAAGCTAATGAATGAATGTTGAAGATAATAATAATATTATCTACGTGTACGTATGTTGTGTGATCGCATGTATGTAAGAACGGTTTTAATGAAAGAAAAGTATGTTTAATTATAAAACTAGGACTCACTCAGCAACACTGACTTTTTATGTGTTTCCAGTTGGCAGGTAGTGTTGTTGAGGATGGCACGAGGCGGCTACTCAGCTCTTTTGGGATGGCATTCTCCTTTTGATAATGTTGCCACGCATTATGTTGCATGCAAGTGTTTGTTGAGGATTCAGATAAACAGGATTACTTAAGAAATCCTTTAGGTTTCATATGCTTCCGCAGCAAACACCGTATCGTTATGCAAAGCGAAAATATCTATTTTGTAGTTAAACAACGATGTATTATTTTGCAAAAGCTTTTATGATGAAATGAGAATGTCCTTTTTATCAATTCCGCTGCATTATTTTACTTAATAAATGTAAACTATATGTTTGATGTGTAATGAATGACCAACTGTGAGCGTCCTGGAAATGGGGCCTTACAGTATACTTGCTTACTGTTTACATGGGCTTATTTCTGTGGGGGTTTACTACAGGAATGGCATCTTCATCATGAGCCCTAGGTAAGAGACCAGTGTGTTTCGAGTCACCTACTCCTCCCGTGGCTGATAGTGGACCTGATTCTCCTCGACTTCCTTTTCCTAATGATGAGATGGACTAGGATCAACCATTCGTGATACCTGAGCGTGACGCTCCACGTGACTGGGATTACTATCCCACTTACATACACCGTATGGTGTACATGAAGTGTGTTCCATCCCTACCTACTACTAGACCTAGGACTAGGTCAGCGACTGCCACTATGGCATCTACCCTACTTCCTCTTGACATTCCTCTCGAGCGAGCCATAGCAACCCTAGTTGCTGCACTAGATACTGAGTGACTACGCGTTAGAGGACTTACTGATGAGAACTCTGCTTTATGATATGACATGAATAAGCTACGCTTGAAGGTGGATACACTAGAGGGGCGAGTATCGATGTCCATTACTAGGCAACATAAAATGGGTGGCAGCGTAATGGCACTCTCTGACCGCATGAACGAGTAGGATCATCACAACTTAGGGGTGGAAGAGAGGTTGATTGGAGGAGCAGTTAGCTGCACTTCAGATCGCGAACAACCCAGTGCTTGAGGAAGGCCCGGATAAGGACCCGGATGAGGACCCGGATGAGGACCCAGAAAAAGAACCTGAAGAAGCACATGAGGAGCAGCCAGACGATGCACCAGAGAACAACATGGGATCCATTGATTCGAACTGATTCTTTAGCTTGTATATTTCTTTAATTCTTAGACTTTCTTTCTTTTCACACCTAGATGGGAAGGGTTGTTCCCATCCGACTGATGTTTTTGGATTTTAGTATTTGGTTTGATTAATTGTAGACGTACTTGAAATTTATTTGATTAGAGATTATTATTTGAACTTATTAGTTGTGTGTGCGCTAAATTCTTTTAATTACTTGTAGTTAAATGAAGTAGATATGTTGCATATTACTTATCTTTGTAGGTTGTGATTGTTAAGAATGTCTGGACGTGGTCGAGGACATGGACATGGTCGCGGTACCATTAACATGACACCAACCGAGCTAGCGGCTTTGATCAATCAGCTTGTGGCTGATGCTTTTGCAAACCAACATCCCAATCTACAGGCCGCTCCTATCAGTAAGCAATACCAAATTTCACACCTGACGTTAACGTTCTGTCAGTCTTTTTATGTTATAACATTCATTCTATATTTCCAAAGTTCTAATCTAAAATTCATTACAGGTCAAAGAGCCTGCATACTGAAGTCCTTTATGGACTGTAAACCCAACCAGTTCACTGGAACGGAAGTAGGACTTCTATGGTGGTTTGAAAAGCTCGAATCTATATTCGAGATGTGTAATTGTCCGGTGGCAAATCGGGTTAAGTATGCCACCGGCGCTATGGATGGTGCTGCATTATCCTGCTGGAACACCTAGGTACAGATATTAGGAGTTGAGATCACCAACCAGACAACCTGGGAGGATTTTAAGACCCTGATGAAAGAAGAGTACTTTCCCCGGGAAGAGGTGCAGAAGTTGGAGATGGAGTTCTGGAACCTCAAGATGACAGGTTTCGAGATCGAGGCGTATACCACCCGATCTCGTGAGCTTGTTACCTTGTGTCCTAACATGGTCAATCCTCCTTCCTTGAGGATTGAGAGGTATCTTCATGGCCTATGACCTTAGATTCAAAGTATGGTCACCGCTTCCAGACCAAACACCATACAGGAGGCGATCAGACTGGCCCTCAGGTTAACGGACCAGGCCGTCGCACAAGGCAAGCTTCCCTTGCGCGGTTCTGCATCCGGTTCCAATGATAAAAAGAGGAAATAGGAACCTTCTACCAGTAGGAAGTATCTTCATCCTCCACTCACCAGCAACAATCAAACAAGAAGTTCAACTAGTCACAACCTCCTCAAGACACGGGCAATTCTGGAGGCTACCATGGCAACCTCCTAAAGTGAAAAAATGTAATTTCATCATAATGGGAAGTGCACGAGAAACACTTGCGAGAGGTGCGGAAAGTTTGGGCATGTTGCCAAAAATTAAAGGGTAAACCTCTCAGCAAAAGCACCTTAACAGCAGTCATAGCAGAACTACAATCAGACTGGGTGTTGCGAATGTGGTCAACCTGGTCACTTTAAAAGAGAATGCCCGAAGCTGAAAAGAAATAGTAACAATTACTGCTAAGAAGCCAAAGGACAACAACAATGGTGGAAGTGGTGGTGGTAGAGGCAGAGCTTTCACCATGGGCTCAGGTGAGGCTTGAAATAACCCTACTGTAGTGTCTGGTAGATTTATTGTTAATGGATGTTATGCCTCTGTTTTATTTGACTCCAGTGCTGATAAGAGTTATGTGTACACTAAGTTTAGTAAAGTACTAGGGGTGGTACTTACTGACTTGAATTCTAAATATGCCATAGAATAGCTGATGGTAGGATGATAACAGCTACCCATGTATTTAGAAACTGTAAGCTAGGTCTGTCTAGACACACCTTCCACATAGACCTTGTTCCTGTCACACTCAGTAGCTTCGATCTGGTAATCAGAATGGATTGGTTATCCAAGAACAATGCCAAAATCATTTGCAAGGAGAAACCGATCAAGTTACCCATCTCGAGTGATGAGATTCTTACAGTTGAAGGTGATAAGGTTGGTGCTGTGGTCGGCATCATCTCATATCTGAAGGCTTAAAAATGTATCAGGAATGGCATTTTACTTTATTGGCACTTGTTACCTAAACGAATGTCGAGGAAAAGCGTATCGAGGATATTTAGTTTGTTAGAGACTTTCCTGAGGTATTTCCTAAAGCCTTACTGTAACACCCGAAAAATTGACTAAGCAAGTCAAATAATAGTAATGGGCTTAGACGAGACCATTTAATAAAAATAGGATGGTTATGGGTGTTAGACCGAGTTAACCCTTCGAGTCTTGAGCTTGACGGGTTTAAGGTCCCGGGAACGCCCGATGTATATATAGACGGATCAGCTGAGCAACTCTCATTTGCACTCAACACCCAGGTTCTAGAGAGATAGTGTAGAGAGAAAGTGTCGATTTGAGGCTCGGTTGATCAAGAGATCGAAGATTGGTGTTTGTGGCTTCGAAACAACAAGAATCCAGGTAAGAAACATCATCTATTGTTCCTTTTGATGAAAACCCAGATTCTAGTTTTGGGGTTTTTGAAAGTGGCAAGAATCGCCCAAAAACTCACGTTTTTATGTAAGAAAACATGTAAAAAGCTTAGATATAGCTTCCTGGATGATAACCCAAGGTTTGGTTGTAAAAGATCGAAGTTTTGGGCTAAAAATGGGTTTGTTCGTAATCTTCAGCTCGTTCAGCGAACCTAAGTATTTATCCAGCGAACCTATGTATTCGTCCAGAGAATCTAGCAGAGAACCTAGCAGAGAATCTAGCAGAGAATCTATCAGTGAATCTATAGATTCTCTGGTAGATTCGCTGACATTGTCATCCAACGAAAGTTGGGCGAAACTGGCAGCAAAGATGCCAGAGAATCTAGCAGCGAATCTAGCAGAGAATCTATCAGCGAATCTAGCAGAGAATCTATCAATGAATCTAGCAGCGAAATTAGGCAGAAATTAACTCCTTTGAGTGTTAACTTATCTGCATGTGGGGTAGTGCAACCCTATCTTTTAAAGCTTGATTGAGAAGCTACTCATCAAGTACAGGTGAGTTACTAGAACCCCTCTTTTACTGATTTTAAAGTGTTTGGGGCTATTATGCATACCAAGTAAACGTTTTCAAGTGAAACCGTGGGTTTATAGCTGTATGTTCGAAAATAATATGCGTATGTATGTTTTAGAGTTGGACTATGGATAACAAATGGATGTTAGAATGTTTTAGGTGCCTTAGTATGATGGATCCATGTTTGGGCAGTGTTAGAAAGCTTTCAGAAAAGTCCATGCAACCACTTTGGACTTAGGATTTTCTAAGTGGTGTTAAGTCGTAGAATAGAGGGATAGGCCCTGTTATGATGTGATGGTCTATGCTTGATGTGTGCATAATGATGTGATGAGGTTTATGATTGGTATGTGTGTGAGTGATATGTTATCTTTCTTCGTTAAAGAGTTTTAAAATGTACGTATTATATTTTATAATACATATTGTATGACTTTACAGGATATGAAGAATGAATGAATGGATCAATGACGTAAAGTATTATGTAACGAAGGGAAAGATAATGATAAAGTACAAACGAACGAATACGATAAAGTACGAAACGAACGAACACATGAATTAATGAATGGATGAAAGGCTTGCAACCAAGTATATGAGGTGAGTGACTCTATGTCGCAACAGACTCGAAAGAGGTCCTTGTCGCGTACTACGGTATTGCAGGAGACAGGATCCAGATGAATGAGAGTAAGATTGGCTTGCAAGCAGAAGGAAAGAAGGTTCATGACTCATTGAGAGTTGTTAGCTCAACTATGTGTGTATGTTATAGCGTGCGATCTTGGCTAACCTTTAAGGGGACATAGACACAGTGGGAGTTCAGTTTTGGTAGCTGCTCCGATACGTGCGATGTGGTATTTACTGTGTGCTATGTAGCGTGCGATTTTGGCGTACCTCATGTGGATTATGTAGCGTGCGATTTTGGCTAACCCATGAGATGGCGTGCGATTATGGCTAAACCCCCAGAGTTATGACACACAGGGAGAGTTGGTCTTAGTGACAACTCCACTGGTGCGAATTGCACGAGACGAGATAGTGAGGTGAGCAACTTTGTGTTGCAACAGACTCGGATGAGTAATGAAAAGCAAAGAGCAAAGAAAGGAACGAATGAACGAACGATGATGAAGATAATAATAACAATTATTATCTGTATGTATGTATGATGTATGCTCACGAACAATATCATAATAAGAAAGAAACGGGATCCCTGTCGGGTGACCTCAGTAATCGTGGCTGTGTGCCATGAAGAGGGTAAAGCCTGATGGGATCTAGATAAGAAATGAATGATAATGATGTACGATAATGAACGAAAGTTAATGAACGCAATGAAACATAATAATGATATTATGTGTACGTATGATGTGTGAGCATGTATGAATGTATAGTATGATTTGAAAGAAAGTAAAGAATGGTTTGTACGAAAGTAAAGTATTTTATTATAAAAACTAGAACTCACTCAGCGTCGCTGACTTTTGTATGCATGATAGTTGGTAGGTATTTTGGTTGATGCTGAGGAGTTGCAGGCATGGATGCATAAGCTACTGGGAGCGTTTTGAGGCTGGCATCCATATTTGACATGTCATTGTATTTTGAGATGAAAAGAATGTTGTATTGTAATAAATGACATGTTTTTAGTTATTAATGAATGTTTTTAAATTCCGCTGCAAAGTAAATATGTGCATTAAAATGTTTTATGTGCGATGAATGACCAACTGTGAGGTGCCCGAGAACGGGGCCTTACAAGTTGGTATCAAAGCAAAAGTTTAAGTGAAACGGGTAAATTTTTAAAATAAACCTAAACTTAAACTGAGAATGGGACAAAAGAAAAGGATGCCAGTCCTAGTAGCTACGTGCCTGCAGGTAAAGGTTTTATGTAAACATTTTATGTAAGCAAACAGTTAGCCGGTATTATGTGCGCATGTTATGTGTTTATGTGTTACTGGTGGATTTAGATGCTGATATAGTCAGGACAGGTAATACTCGGGGTATGAAAAGTAAGATAAGTGGCTAATCACAACTGATCACTGTAATTAGGGACTTACTATACTTGACATGAACTGAGTTATTCCCTTGAATGACCGTGTTAGTGTTTAAATCTTTCAGTGTGGGATGGGAATGGCCGGCGGTAGACCTTCTAAGGCTTCACGTGGGGGAGGTAGTGGCGGACGTGGTGTTGAACCACGAGTCACGAGAGCACGATCTAGAGTGGAACAGGTGGTTCACGAGGAACCCGAAACACCTCAACCGGGAGGTGGTGATGAGAGTGCTAACTTGAGAGCCTCGGTGAAAGAGGCGGTAGTTGAGGAAGTGCATCAGGTCATGCAGACGATCCTACCGTCTGTAGTGACCGAGATGATGAAGGCTGTCAGAGACGGGGAGAGACAGGAAAGGGGTAGACCTTCGGGCGAAGGGATACGGCCTGAGACTGAAACGGTTTCCTTCGACGACGGAGAGGAAGAAAAGGAAGAAGAGCCTGCGCCGGAGACGGCACGAGGCTGTAATTATGGGGAGTTTCAGCGATGCAAGCCCCCAACTTTTGATGGTAATGGCACTGCTGCCGCGGCTCACCGGTGGGTGAGAGAGATGGAAGCTGTTTTGAAAATCAGCGAATGTCGGGAGGATTAGAAAGTAAAGTTTGCTGCCCATTCTTTCGTGGACTTAGCTTTGTGCTAGTGGGAACACATAGTTCAAGTTGAGGGTAGTCTGGCTATCGGAAGGATGAGATGGCCAGAGTTGATAAGGTTAGTGATTGAGGAGTTCTGTCCTCACCGTGAGATGGACAAAGTAGAAAGGGAGTTCCTGCAGTTAGAAGCGGGGACGATGACGCATCAGCAGTACACCACCAAATTCAACGAAATGGCACGGCTGGTGCCGGATCAGGTGACACCTTTTCGCGAAAGATTAAGAGGTATATTCAGGGCTTGCCGGCGGATATCCGTAGGCACATGATCGCTGCCCAACCAAGCACGTTTAGGTCGGCAGTTGATTTGACGGGGAGCTTGTATGATGAAAGAACTGTGGTGGTGGTGGCTGAGGAAGGCGAGAAGGATGATGGAGACCGGAACTGGAGGAGGAGGAGAACTGAACGGGGTGGTGTCCCGACGAATAATAAGCATGCACGAGGGGATGACTGTCGTGTGGTTGCACCTGGTGCGAGGTCGGATAGGTGTGTAAATTGTGGGATGGAGCATTCGGGAGAATGCAAAAGGAACCAAATACTTGCTACAAGTGTGGGAAGCGTGGTCATATGGCTAGAGAATGTGGAACCGTGAGATGCTATAATTGCGGAGAAATTGGCCATATGAGTAAAAACTGTGAGAAGCCAAGGGCGGAAGGTTCGGGAGTGAAGAAGGCTGGAAGAGAAGGACAGAGGGCAAACGCAGCGCCTACACGATGACGCGGGAGGAGGCTAGGGCGAACCCCGATGTTACGTCAGGTATGTTTCCAGTCCATCAACCTTTAGCCTTTGTGTAGTTCGATTGTGGCTCTGGTTTCATTCCTGCTGCCTTCTGTGATAAGTTGCATGTTAGGAGTAGGAAGATCGATGTCATTCGACATAGGAGCTACTATAGGTAAGTCTACTAGATTACCCAGTGCACTAAAGGACTCCGTAATAGGATTGAGAGAGCGCTTGTTTTCTGTTAGACCATCCCTAATAGACGTATGTGGATAGACGTACACCCCCAAGTGAATCGAACAGTAACTTATTAGGCAAGCACCAAGTGCTGCAAAAAGATGGATTAGTTGGTGGTGCCCGATAAAAGTTCGGTGCCGATCTACGACAATGGATTATGATGAAGGTTTCACCGGAATGGTGATACGACGAGCGGAAGACGATGGTGATAACGGGAGAAGCGGAGGAACGAGTCTGTGTTAAGAAGGGGAAAGGAAGGCGAAACAAAGATGGTGGATTTGTGTCCGAAGGTACAACATTGAGGGCGACAATCGGAAGAGAACAGAAAGAAAAGGAGAAAGAACATCGATGAGCCCTTCGATGTAGAGATTTCTATTAATGGATTCACTAGGCTACCTGATGCCCTAGAGGACTGTGGGATGCAAATAAGGAAAGCTAGGTCACCCGTTGTCTAAGGAACGGTTGCAGCCTGTGAATTGTCCTCGACAGCAAAGTACGCATAGCAAAAAAAAGTAGAACGGTAGATCGGAAGCAAAAGAGAAAGGATAAATTTGGTTTGAGTCACCAAATAAGCCGATTTGCCTTTCTTGTCAGTGTTGGGTTGCCAGAGGGTCATTATTCATACGTAAAGAACATCAAACAAGGGCTAGCAACTTTACGCAAGTTGATGGCCGTGTTTTTCAAGCATTAAAGCTGAAGGTTCTCAGTGATGCTCTGAAGCTCAATGATTATGACGCCGAGACTTTGCTCGGATATTGTGATGTTCCTTTTAATTGTAATGACCTCACTCCACATGGCATGTTCGAGGTCGCAGGTGCTGGTCAAATGAACATTGATCAGTGTGCATGAGTTGCCGATGTCAACAGTCCAAGATAGACACCAGAAGTCGAATGTTGACAAACGATATGGAGCGATAGGACTCCTAGGGATGGACTGGAAAAGAGATGGGACAGTATTGCCACGAGGGTTTGAGGAGTAACAGGTTTTGGGGACGAAACCTTTATAAGGGGGTGGACTTGTAACACCCGGAAAATTGACTAAGCAAGTCAAATAATAGTAATGGGCTTAGACGAGACCATTTAATAAAAATAGGATGGTTATGGGTGTTAGACCGAGTTAACCCTTCGAGTCATGAGCTTGACGGGTTTAAGGTCCCGGGAACGCCCGATGTATATATAGACGGATCAGCTGAGCAACTCTCATTTGCACTCAACACCCAGTTTCTAGAGAGAGAGTGTAGAGAGAGAAAGTGTCGATTTGAGGCTCGGTTGATCAAGAGATCGAAGATTGGTGTTTGTGGGCTTCCAAACAACAAGAATCCATGTAAGAAACGTCATCTAATTGTTCCTTTTGATGAAAACCCGGATTCTAGTTTTGGGGTATTTGAAAGTGGCAAGAATCGCCCAAAAACTCACATTTTTATGTAAGAAAACATGTAAAAAGCTTAGATATAGCTTCCTGGATGATAACCCAAGGTTTGGGTGTAAAAGATCGAAGTTTTGGGTTAAAAATGGGTTGGTTCGTAATCTTCAGCTCGTACAGCGAACCTAAGTATTTATCCAGTGAACCTATGTATTCGTCCAGAGAATCTAGCAGAGAACCTAGCAGAGAATCTAGCAGAGAACCTAGAGAGAATCTAGCAGAGAATCTATCAACGAATCTATAGATTCTCTGGTAGATTCGCTGACATTGTCATCCAACGAAAGTTGGGCGAAACTAGCAGCAAAGATGCCAGAGAATCTAGCAGCGAATCTAGCAGAGAATCTATCAGCGAATCTAGCAGA
This sequence comes from Flaveria linearis, assembly GCA_024085815.1. Lineage (NCBI taxonomy): Eukaryota > Viridiplantae > Streptophyta > Magnoliopsida > Asterales > Asteraceae > Flaveria > Flaveria linearis. The sequence continues at coordinate 68,696,397 of CM044010.1, read as the reverse complement.
GAATCTATTAGTGAATCTAGCAGCGAAATTAGGCAGAAATTAACTCCTTTGAGTGTAAACTTATCTGCATGTGGGGTAGTGTAACCCTCTCTTTTAAAGCTTGATTGAGAAGCTACTCATCAAGTACAGGTGAGTTACTAGAACCCCTCTTTTACTGATTTTAAAGTGTTTGGGGCTATTATGCATACCAAGTAAACGTTTTCAAGTGAAACCGTGGGTTTATAGCTGTATGTTCGAAAATAATATGCGTATGTATGTTTTAGAGCTGGACTATGGCTAAGAAATGGATGTTAGAATGTTTTAGGTGCCCTAGTATGATAGATCCATGTTTGGGCAGTGTTAGAAAGCTTTCAGAAAAGTCCCATGCAACCACTTTGGACTTAGGATTTTCTAAGTGGTGTTAAGTGGTAGAATAGAGGGATAGGCCCTGTTATGATGTGATGGTCTATGCTTGATGTGTGCATAATGATGTGATGAGGTTTATGATTGGTATGTGTGTGAGTGATATGTTATCTTTCTTCGTTAAAGAGTTTTAAAATGTACGTATTATGTTTTATAATACATATTGTATGACTTTACGGGATATGAAGAATGAATGAATGGATCAATGAACGTAAAGTATTATGTAACGAAGGGAAAGATAATGATAAAGTACAAACGAACGAATACGATAAAGTACGAAACGAACGAACACATGAATTAATGAATGGATGAAAGGCTTGCAAGCAATATATGAGGTGAGTGACTCTGTGTCGCAACAGACTCGAAAGAGGTCCTTGTCACGTACTACGGTATTGCAGGAGATAGGATCCAGATGAATGAGAGTAAGATTGGCTTGCAAGCAGAAGGAAAGAAGGTTCACGACTCATTGAGAGTTGTTAGCTCAACTGTGTGTGTATGTTATAGCGTCAATCTTGGCTAACCTTTAAGGGGACATAGACACAGTGGGAGTTCATTTTTGGTAGCTGCTCCGATATGTGCGATGTGGTATTTACTGTGTGCTATGTAGCGTGCGATTTTGGCCTACCTCATGTGGATTATGTAGCGTGCGATTTTGGCTAACCCATGAGATGGCGTGCGATTATGGCTAAACCCCTAGAGTTATGACACACAGGGAGAGTTGGTCTTAGTGACAACTCCACTGGTGCGAATTGCACGAGACGAGATAGTGAGGTGAGCAACTTTATGTTGCAACAGACTCGGATGAGTAATGAAAAGCAAAGATCAAAGAAAGGAACGAATGAATGAACGATGATGAAGATAATAATAACAATTATTATCTGCATGTATGTATGATGTATGCTCACGAACGATATCATAATAAGAACGAAACGGGATCCCTGTCGGGTGACCTCAGTAATCATGGCTGTGTGCCATGAAGAGGGTAAAGCCTGATGGGATCTAGATAAGAAATGAATGATAATGATGTACGATGAATGAAAGAAAGTTAATGAACGCAATGAAACATAATAATGATATTATGTGTAGTATGATGTGTGAGCATGTATGAATGTATAGTATGATTTGAAAGAAAGTAAAGAACGGTTTGTATGAAAGTAAAGTATTTTATTATAAAAACTAGAACTCACTCAGCGTCGCTGACTTTTGTATGCATGATAGTTGGCAGGTATTTTGGTTGATGCTGAGGAGTTGCAGGCATGGATGCATAAGCTACTGGGAGCATTTTGAGGCTAGCATCCATATTTGACATGTCATTGTATTTTGAGATGAAAAGAATGTCGTATTGTAATAAAATGACATGTTTTTTAGTTACTAATGAATGTTTTTAAATTCCGCTGCAAAGTAAATATGTGCATTAAAATGTTTTATGTGCGATGAATGACCAACTGTGAGGTGCCCGAGAACGGGGCCTTACACTTACCTGGCCTTCCTTCGCACAGACAGGTATTTGAGATTGAGTTAGCACCTAGGCAGCTCCGATCACTCGTGTGCCATACCATCTGGCACTGAACGAACTACAAGAGTTATCTAGGAAATTACAGGAATTGTTATACAATGGATTCATACGTCCTAGCTCTTCACCCTGAGGAGCTCTTGTGCTTTTTATGAAGAAGATAGATGGAACCTTCAGGATGTGTATTGACTACCGAGAGTTGAACAAGGTGACGATCAAGAACATATATCCATTCCCGCGTATTTATCATTTGTTTGATCAACTACAAGGACCAAGCTACTATTCCAAGATTGATTTAAGATCGGGTTATCATCAGTTGAGGGTTTGAGAGGAAGACATCTCGAAACGTCATTTCAGACTTGCTATAGGCATTACGAGTTCGCAGTATTTGGACTGACCAATGCCCCAGCAGTTTTTGTGACATCCGTCACCGAAGGTCCGTCATTTAGCGTGTTTGATTTAACCTTTGTTATCAGTCATTCCTCATTTTGATAAACCAACTATGTGGATACCATATTTGCTTTGCTTAGTTATCCTTCTATGCGTGCTATCGTTGCTTGCATTGTCATTACCTTAAGACGTTTCTCCAAGATTTGCTCCGTTAACACTAAACACGTCATTTTTATAATAAAACAATTGTCACGAATAAAATTATTTTTAACTTGTAAATAACATTAACGACATTTTATCATCTATAAAACAAGACTAAATAAATAACGTTTTTCAACCGAAATAAAATTCGGGAACCCGGGGCAAAGTGCGGGGACTAAACCTGACATTTTGAGAAACTAGGCTGGGTATAAATGCCCATTTCCCAGCCATTTTCTTCACATCATCTTCATCTTCATCGACCTTCTTCTCTTCACCATTTTCTACACCAATCTAGCACCAAAAATCGACCCGTTTGTTGCGTTTTTGTCGTCAAATCTTGGTTATCATCGTGAAATCTCACTCCTAGCAGGTAGATAACCTCGTTTGACCCGTTTCTTGCTCGATTTCACTCCTGCGTTTTCTAGGGTTTCGGGTGCTCGGGTTCATCCGAGCACAAGAGGTCGTGTGGGCTTGTGTGTTGCGTTTCCGAGAGTGTTTCTTGCTTAGACATGTTAGGCAAACATTTCTGGAGGTTCTTGGTGCATTAAAACTCGTGCTCGGAGCAGCTGGACGCTGCTCTACACTTCAGCAGTCGCGACCTGCTGTACAGGGCGACTGGGTCTGTCATGCGACTGAGCCGTGCAACTGGGTGAGTCGTACGACTGAGTCCATGCGTCTGAGTCTATCGTACGACTAAGCTGTACGACTGGGTGAGTCGTACGACTGAGTCATGCGACTGAGTGTTGTATGCGATTAAATCTATGCAATTGAGTCTATGCGAGTGAGTGTGCGTGCGATTGAGTCAATGCGAATGAAATGGAGTGCGATTGTGTGTGAGTCGTACGACTGAAGGGCCAATCGCACGAATGAATGTTCAATCGTACGAATGAAGCTGATTCGTACGACTGAAGGTCCAATCGGGCGTATGGAGGTTGAGTCGTATGACTGAGTCTTGCATGGTACGACTGAGTGCTTAGTCGCACGAATGAAGGTTCAATCGTACGAAAGTAGCTAATTCGTACGACTGAAAGTCCACTCGTGCGAATGGAGTGCCAGTCGAGCGTCCGGTCCTGTTGTATGACTAATGATGTGTGGGTGCGTATGGATCCCCTCTTCGGAGATCTCACGACGATAATGTAATATTAATAAAGCGTCATAGCTTGACCACAAAGATTAAAGTCAACGCTATTAACAGGCACATACTATTTAAAATAACCTAGTCTGAGATGTGTGACTGCTTGTGTGTGTACCACCCACGACCGAACCGGAACTGCCAGAGCCTATTGATATCATCTTATGTTTTAAGCTCGTTATTAACGCTTGTCAGTGACTGTCAATAGGTGTTTGACTGTTCATAGCATCCTACTGTTGGAACCTTTCATCATACGTGCCTATCATCTGTTCAGTGAGTTTCGTGGCCCCTTTTTACGCTTATAAAACCTTTTCGAATATTTTCTACTTGGGGGGAAAAGAATGCTCACTTATTTACTTAATTTCAAGCACCTTCCTTAGTGGAAGTTGGCTGCTACTTATATGAGTAACTTACCTTGCTAAACTTGTTGATTGATACTTAGGATAAATGGATGTCTTGTAACTGGTTTAGGTATCATTCTATGTATATCGCGGATGTGGTGGGAATGCTGCGGAGGACCCTATACATAAGCATCCCCGGTATACTAAGAATGTGCTCAAACTGGGTTACATGATGATCCTGACTGTTTGCTGCTATATGAACTTGAACTATGTGCTATGTTACCCTATGTATGTTACTTAGGGGTTTCACACTACCATGCACTACTATTTGATGTTACTTGTTGAATTATGCTACTTGTGGATGCCATTGACCTTGGATGCTCTCGGCTGTGTGGTTCTTCTGTGTGGTTCTTCTGTGTGGTTCTTCTAAGCCGATCATCCATTACAACCATTAATCCCGGTAATTGGGACCTAAAGATTGGTTTGGTTGTAACCTATACGTATGCGCTGTGTGGATCTTGCTACGTCATGTTTAACTTGACACGTATGCGCTGTGTGGATCTTGCTACGTCAAGTTAAACTTAATATGCTATGGAAAACCTTTTCATATAACCATTAATCCTGGTAATGGGACCTAAGGATTGGCTTGGTTATAAACTATACGTATGCGCTGTGTGGATCTTGCTACGTCTTATTAAACTATTTATGCTTGAGAATACTTTCTTTACAGCCATCAATTCCCGTGAGGAACCGAACAATAGGTTTGGTTGTAGCTATTTATACCTAGTAAAACCGCCTATACATAAGTGTAGTCGCGGTATCTTTTATTAAAACTCACTGTTTTCATCTTAACATCTTTCATTACTTAAAACCTGCGAAGCTCACCAACAATTATGTTGACCTTTTTGAGCATTTCTTTTCAGGTGAACAAGGTAATTGAAGATCTAGGAGTGCTGCCTTTTAGAGGAGACCCTAGGATGCATTTTGTGATTATTACTCTTGTAAAGCTTGAACATGACTTTTGTACACTTGTTCCCGAGTTGTGGGAAATTACATTACAAGTTGTCTTTAATGCTTATGTGATCATTATGTTGTGCTTATGACTATGCTGTCGTGAACTTGATTATACACGGCACAAGTCTCCATTTGTGTTCGGGTGTCGTCATGACACGCTTGTCATCATATTATTATTGCTACTCTATTGCATACCATGTGTTATGACGATCCCGTCTAGCTCACATTCCCCGTGTTTCCGCTATTAGCGGGGGTGTGACAGACTGGTATCAGAGCCATTGGTTATAGAGAATTAGGCAATTACACTTGACCTAGACTATAACCTAGGAACCTTCATGTAGATTTGCATGCTTAAGCTTGTGTGCATTATATATCTCGTGTATGTGTTCCTCCTTACACGTTTGGTTATCCTTCTGTTATGTGATCTTTTACCTTGTGCTTGAGCCCTTGTGCTCGACCCCTATGGGATGCTTCCTATTGGATCTTCCGTTCCCTCTGCGCGCCAAGTTATCATAACCAAATTCGGGTATTGAGACCCGAAGAGATCTTCACAGATCATACATCGCGCTTGACCTCATATACTGAGAGACCGACCCGAGGAGGCCATGTCTGAGTCCTCTCAAGGACGCGAGATAGACAACCTCCGCTAGACTATACGTGATTACATGTTGGCTCTCAGTTGACTTGATGGGTTATTATGGATATGATGTGAAGGAAGGTCGGATGTCATGTAACCGGATTAGGCATCATTCTCGGTACATCGTGGGTGTGGTGGGAACGCTGCGGGGAACCCTATATATAAACACCACCGGTATACCGAGAATATGCTTAAAATGGGCTGCATGGTGATCTTGACCGACTGGAACACGAAACATTGGAACTTGATAAGTGGAGTACTTGTGCATCTTAAGGTGACTAAAGCTAATTTGTTGCCTCTTGTATGAATAGAACATGCCGCCTCGAAGATCTACCCGCAGCAACAGTAGCGGAAGTGAAGCCCCGAGGGGCAGAGCAGAGGCAGGGGTAGACCTCCAATAGCAAATGAGGGCCTTCTGGCAATAACCAAGGGACTGGAAATGCTGATATGGCAGCCTTAATTGCTCAACAATTGACTGCCCTGATTCCAACTATCGTAGCTCAGGTGAGCGACGCGCTGCAACAGCAAAACCACCCCCACGGGGACGGTGGTAATGAGAACGAGGATAATGGGAACCCGACTGGGAATGAAAGCAACCAAGAGACCGGAAATGTTGGTACAGCCGGTAACGAAACTGGGGTTGCTAACGCCAAACGGGGCTGTTCTTACAAGGAGTTTGTGGCCTGTAAGCCCCGGGATTTTGATGGTAAAGGTGGGGCGATAGCCCTGATTAGATGGCTTGAGAAAATGGAGGCTGTGATCGACATCAGTGAATGCCTCGACAGCCAGCGGATCAAGTATGTTACGTGCTCACTGCAGGGCAGAGCACTAACCTGGTGGAACACCCAGGTGCAAGCAGGGAACTGCGATGCAGATGACCTGGGATGAATTCAAAGCCTTGATTACCGAGGAATACTGCCCTCTCAACGAGATGCAAAAGCTTGAGCATGAGTTCTGGAACCATGCTATGGTGGGGGCAGGGCACGCAACTTATACTGACCGATTCCACGAGCTGGCTAGACTAGTTCCACACCTAGTCACTCCGGAATCTAAGAGGATTGAGAGGTACATTTGGGGACTCGCGCCTCAAATCCGAGCAATGGTAACTGCAGCTGCTCCTCCTACAATTCAGAGCGCGATTCTGAAAGCGGGCGCTCTCACTGATGAGATGATAAGAACAGGGGTACTGGGTAAGGGAGCAGAGAAAAGGAAGGAAGCTGGGGAATCGAGCCGGTCCGGTACAGGAAAGTCTGATAAAGGGCCAAAACGACCAGAAACTTTGTGGCCGTGACTCAAGGAAAGAAGGAATATGCTGGGCCGCACCCGAAATGTGACAAGTGTAATCTTCATCATCCTCCAGCAACGCCGTGCCGGGTGTGTTTGAACTGCAGACGCCCGGGGCATCAAGCAAGAGACTGTAGGTAGCACCAAACCTGGTGGCACCCATCAACGCGGTTAACCCCGCTGGGAATGCCAGGGCTTGCTACGAGTGTGGAGCCCTCGATCACTTCAGGAATATGTGCCCCCGACTGAACAGGGCACCGGTCAGCAGGGAAACAACCAGCAGCAGATACTGGCCATAGCAGGTGCGCAAGGCCAAGGAAACCAAGGTAATGCTGCACGGGGATGCGCCTTCGTCATTGGAGCTAATGATGCCCGTCAAGATCCGAACGTTGTCACGGGTACGCACTTACTCAATAACCACTTCGCATCTGTACTGTTTGATACTGGAGCAGACAATAGTTTTATATCATCTGAGTTTGTGCAAATGCTTGATTTGAGTGCCAGTAGACTAGAAACTAGTTACTCCGTAGAAATGGCAAATGGTAGGGTTGAACAGGCAGAGGAAATTATTAAGAACTGCACCCTAATATTGGAAGTCAGGTCTTCAGCATAGATTTGATACCTTTTGAGTTGGGGAGCTTTGACGTAATAGTGGGGATGGATTGGTTGTCTAAGCATGGAGCCGAGATTGTTTGCCGAGATAAAGTAGTGCGGATTCCCATGTCAGACGGGAAAGTACTCAGAATACAAGGGAGCGACCGGGAAAGAACTTGAAGCTTATCTCCTGCATGAAAGCACGCCAAAGTCTACGAAAGCAGTGTTACACCTTTCTGGCTCACGTGGTAGAAAAGAAGGAAGAAGAGACGAAATTGGCAGACATTCCGATTGTACGGGATTACCCGGAAGTGTTCCCTGATGATTTGTCTGGATTGCCTCCTCCACGACAGGTGGAATTCCATATAGAGCTGGTTCCTGGAGCTACACCGATAGCTAAGACACCGTATCGGTTAGCACCCTCGAGATGCAAGAGTTGTCAAGCCAACTACAGGAACTACTGGAGAAGGTTTCATTCGACCGAGTCATTCACCGTGGGGAGCACCGGTGTTATTTGTCAAGAAGAAGGATGGGTCGTTCCGTATGTGTATCGACTACAGGGAATTGAACAAATTGACCGTGAAGAATCGGTATCCTCTCCTAGAATCGACGACCTGTTTGATCAGTTGCAAGGAGCCTCGTATTTCTCTAAGATCGACCTTCGATCTGGTTATCATCAACTAAGAGTATTCGAGGACGATATTCCAAAAACAGCATTTAGAACTCGTTACGGGCACTATGAGTTCTTGGTCATGCCATTCGGATTGACCAACGCACCAGCTGTCTTTATGGATTTAATGAATCGGGTGTGCAAGCCTTATCTGGATAAGTTCGTGATTGTATTCATAGACGACATACTTATCTACTCCCGTTCAAAGAGGATCACGAAAAACACCTCCAAGCAATTCTAGAACTGTTGAAGGAAGAGAAACTTTTCGCCAAATTCTCGAAATGTGAATTCTGGCTTCGAGAAGTGAAGTTCTTGGGTCATGTAGTTAACGAAAATGGAATTCATGTGGACCCCGGTAAGATTGAAGCTGTGAAGAAATGGGATACACCCCAACACCTTCAGAGATACGACAATTCTTAGGATTGGCCGGGTACTATCGTCGCTTCATTGCCAATTTCTCCAAGATTGCCCAACCGTTAACTTTGTTGACTCAGAAAGACAAGAAGTTCGATTGGGGGAAAGCACAAGAACAGGCGTTCCAAACATTGAAGGAGAAGTTGTGCAACGCACCGATATTGTCCCTCCCAGACGGAACCGATGATTTTGTGGTGTACTGTGATGCTTCACATCAAGGTTTGGGCTGTGTACTAATGCAGAAGGATAAGGTAATTGCTTACGCTTCGCGACAACTCAAGGTGCATGAAAAGAACTACACAACTCACGATTTGGAGTTGGGTGCTGTAGTATTTGCACTCAAGATATGGAGGCATTATCTATATGGAACCAAATGCATCATCTACACAGACCATAAGAGCCTTCAACACATCATGAATCAGAAAGAACTTAACATGCGACAGCGACGCTGGGTAGAGCTACTTAGCGACTACGATTGTGAAATCCGGTATCATCCGGGGAAAGCTAACGTGGTGGCTGATGCTTTAAGCCGCAAAGAACATGTGAAACCATTACGTGCTCGAGCGCTAGGTTTGACTATTCAAACTAATCTAAAGGCTCAGATTCAAATGCACAAACGAGGCTTTGAAAGAAGAGAACCTTGCGGGAGAAGAATTCCGAGGGTTGGATAAACAAATGACTCGCAAGGATGACGGCGTACATTACTTCGTGGATCGTATATGGGTCCCCAGATGGGGAGGTGTACGTACACTAGTCTTGGATGAAGCACACAAGACTCGATACTCTGTTCATCCTGGTGCAGACAAGATGTACCACGATCTGAAGGAGTTGTACTGGTGGCCAGGCATGAAGAAAGATATTGCTATGTATGTGAGCAAATGCTTGACTTGTTCAAAGGTCAAGGCTGAACACCAGAAACCATCGGGATTATTGCAACAACCTGAAATTCCCGAGTGGAAATGGGAGAACATCACTATGGATTTCATCACCAAACTCCCGAGAACACCAAGCGGACACGACACGATATGGGTCGTGGTGGATCGAATGATGAAATCCGCTCACTTCCTGCCTATCCGAGAAGACTACAAGATGGATAAGCTGGCAAGGTTATACATCAAAGAGGTCGTGACACGGCACGGGGTGCCGGTGTCAATCATATCTGACCGAGACAGTCGATTCACTTCACGATTTTGGCAGACGTTACAGAAAGCGATGGGCACTCGATTAGACATGAGTACTGCCTATCACCCACAAACAGATGGCCAAAGTGAACGAACTATACAAACATTGGAAGACATGCTTAGAGCTTGCGTAATCGATTTTGGTGGTAGCTGGGACACTCATTTACCGTTGATTGAGTTCTCTTACAACAACAGCTACCATACAAGCATTGGATGCGCTCCATTTGAAGCATTGTATGGACGGAAATGTAGATCGCCTGTATGTTGGGCCGAGGTTGGTGAAAGCCAGCTAACAGGTCCCGAAATCATTCAAGAAACCACCGATAAGATCTTCCAAATCAAAGACCGACTCAAAGCTGCTAGAGACCGCCAAAAGAGCTATGCCGACAACCGTCGGAAGCCACTAGAGTTTAACGTTGGGGATCGAGTGTTGCTCAAGGTCTCTCCGTGGAAAGGGGTCGTACGGTTTGGAAAGAAAGGGAAGTTGGCCCCAAGATATGTTGGACCATTCGAGATCACAGAAAGAATCGGTCCGGTGGCGTACCGATTACGGTTGCCACAAGAGCTTAACAGTGTACATGATACTTTCCATGTATCGAACCTCAAGAAGTGTTTAGCTGACGAATCACTTCACGTACCTATTGAGGACATCAAGATTGATGAAAGCCTCCATTTTGTGGAGGAACCTATTGAGGTCATGGACCGAAAGGTCAAAAAGTTGAGGCGCAGCAAGATACCTATCGTTCGTATAAGATGGAATTCCAAACGAGGGCCAGAGTTTACATGGGAACGTGAAGATCAGATGAGACTCAAATATCCACACCTATTCGAGGATGACACCCTTAGACCTAGCACCAGTTGAATTTCGGGACGAAATTCCCTCAACTGGGGGATACTGTGACATCCGTCACCGAAGGTCCGTCATTTAGCGTGTTTGATTTAACCTTTGTTATCAGTCATTCCTCATTTTGATAAACCAACTACGTGGATACCATATTTGCTTTGCTTAGTTATCCTTCTATGCGTGCTATCGTTGCTTGCATTGTCATTACCTTAAGACGTTTCTCCAAGATTTGCCCCGTTAACACTAAACACGTCATTTTTATAATAAAACAATTGTCACGAATAAAATTATTTTTAACTTGTAAATAACATTAACGACATTTTATCATCTATAAAACAAGACTAAATAAATAACGTTTTTCAACCGAAACAAAATTCGGAACCCGGGGGCAAAGTGCGGGGACTAAACTGACATTTTGAGAAACTAGGCTGGGTATAAATACCCATTTCCCAGCCATTTTCATCACATCATCTTCATCTTCATCGACCTTCTTCTCTTCACCATTTTCTACACCAATCTAGCACCAAAATCGACCCGTTTGTTGCGTTTTCGTCGTCAAATCTTGGTTATCATCGTGAAATCTCACTCCTAGCAGGTAGATAACCTCGTTTGACCCATTTCTTGCTCGATTTCACTCCTGCGTTTTCTAGGGTTTCGGGTGCTCGGGTTCATCCGAGCACAAGAGGTCGTGTGGGCTTGTGTGTTGCGTTTCGAGTGTGTTTCTTGATTAGACATGTTAGGCAAACATTTCTGGAGGTTCTTGGTGCATAAAACTCGTGCTCGGAGCAGCTGGACGCTGCTCTGCACTTCAGCAGTCGCGACCTGCTGTACAGGGCGACTGGGTCTGTCATGCGACTGAGCCGTGCGACTGGGTGAGTCGTACGACTGAGTCCATGCGTCTGAGTCTATCGTACGACTAAGCTGTACGACTGGGTGAGTCGTACGACTGAGTCATGCGACTGAGTGTTGTATGCGATTGAATCTATGCGATTGAGTCTATGCGAGTGAGTGTGCGTGCGATTGAGTCAATGCGAATGAATGGAGTGCGATTGTGTGTGAGTCGTACGACTGAAGGGCCAATCGCACGAATGAATGTTCAATCGTACGAATGAAGCTGATTCGTACGACTGAAGGTCCAATCGGGCGTATGGAGGTTGAGTCGTATGACTGAGTCTTGCATGGTACGACTGAGTGCTTAGTCGCACGAATGAAGGTTCAATCGTACGAAAGTAGCTAATTCGTACGACTGAAAGTCCACTCGTGCGAATGGAGTGCCAGTCGAGCGTCCGGTCCTGTTGTATGACTAATGATGTGTGGTGCGTATGGATCCCCTCTTCGGAGATCTCACGACGATAATGTAATATTAATAAAGTGTCATAGCTTGACCACAAAGATTAAAGTCAACGCTATTAACAGGCACATACTATTTAAATAACCTAGTCTGAGATGTGTGACTGCTTGTGTGTGTACCACCCACGACCGAACCGGAAACTGCCAGAGCCTATTGATATCATCTTATGTTTTAAGCTCGTTATTAATGCTTGTCAGTAACTGTCAATAGGTGTTTGACTGTTCATAGCATCCTACCGTTGGAACCTTTCATCATACGTGCCTATCATCTGTTCAGTGAGTTTCGTGGCCCCTTTTTACGCTTATAAAACCTTTTCGAATATTTTCTACTTGGGGGAAAAGAATGCTCACTTATTTACTTAATTTCAGGCACCTTCCTTAGTGGAAGTTGGCTGCTACCTATATGAGTAACTTACCTTGCTAAACTTGTTGATTGATACTTAGGATAAATGGATGTCATGTAACTGGTTTAGGTATCATTCTATGTATATCGCGGATGTGGTGGGAATGCTGCGGAGGACCCTATACATAAGCATCCCCGGTATACTAAGAATGTGCTCAAACGGGTTACATGATGATCCTGACTGTTTGCTGCTATATGAACTTGAACTATGTGCTATGTTACCCTATGTATGTTACTTAGGGGTTTTACACTACCATGCACTACTATTTGATGTTACGTGTTGATTATGCTACTTGTGGATGCCATTGACCTTGGATGCTCTCGGCTGTGTGGTTCTTCTGTGTGGTTCTTCTATGTGGTTCTTCTAAGCCGATCATCCATTACAACCATTAATCCCGGTAATTGGGACCTAAAGATTGGTTTGGTTGTAACCTATACGTATGCGCTGTGTGGATCTTGCTACGTCATGTTTAACTTGACACGTATGCGCTGTGTGGATCTTGCTACGTCAAGTTAAACTTAATATGCTATGAAAACCTTTTCATATAACCATTAATCCCGGTAATGGGACCTAAGGATTGGCTTGGTTATAAACTACACGTATGCGCTGTGTGGATCTTGCTACGTCTTATTAAACTATTTATGCTTGAGAATACTTTCTTTACAGCCATCAATTCCCGTGAGGAACCGAACAATAGGTTTGGCTGTAGCTATTTATACTAGTAAAACCGCCTATACATAAGTGTAGTCGCGGTAATCTTTTATTAAACTTACTCACATTTCATCTTAACATCTTTCATTACTTAAAACCTGCGAAGCTCACCAACAATTATGTTGACCTTTTCGAGCATTTCTTTTCAGGTGAACAAGGTAATTGAAGAATCTAGGAGTGCTGCCTTTTAGAGGAGACCCTAGGATGCATTTTGTGATTATTACTCTTGTAAAGCTTGAACATGACTTTTGTACACTTGTTCCCGAGTTGTGGGAATTTACATTACAAGTTGTCTTTAATGCTTATGTGATCATTATGTTGTGCTTATGACTATGCTGTCGTGAACTTGATTATACACGGCACAAGTCTCCATTTGTGTTCGGGTGTCGTCATGACACGCTTGTCATCATATTATTATTGCTACTCTATTGCATACCATGTGTTATGACGATCCCGTCTAGCTCACATTCCCCGTGTTTCCGCTATCAGCGGGGGTGTGACAGTTTTCATGGACCTCATGAACCGTGTTTGTAAGCCTTATTTGGATAAGTTTGTCATTGTGTTCATTGATGACATACTGATCTACTCTCAAATAAGGAAGATCATGTGGAACACTTGAGAATCATTGGAATTGTTGAATAATGAACTACTTTATGCAAAGTTCTCAAAACGCGACTTATGGATGCGTGAATTGAAATTTCTTGGGCATGTGGTGAACGAAAAAGGTATAATGTATATCCTTCAAAGATTGAAGCAATCAAGGATTGGCCGGCACTGAAAACGCCTACTGAGGTACGACAATTACAGGCGATTTATAAAAGGATTTTCAAAGTTGGCACAACCTTTGACTTCCCTAACCTACAAGGGAACCGTCTACAAATGGGGAAGGAAAGAGGAAACTGCATTTCAAGCGCTTAAGGACAAACTCTGCAGCACACCAATCCTTGACCTACCATAAGGAGCTGATGACTTTATTGTTTACTGTGTTGCATCCATCCAGGGTTTGGGGTGTGTACTGATGCAACGCAACAAATTTATTTCTTATGCATCTAGACAGCTCAAGCTACATGAGAAGAACTACAACGCATGATCTGGAACTAGGAGCTATAGTGTTTGCCATGAAGCTATGGAGGCACTACTTATATGGAACCAAGTGCATGATCCATACAGACCATAAGAGCCTCCAGCACATATATGATCAGAAGGTACTGAATATGCGGCAACGACGGTGGTTAGAACTACTCAATGATTATGATTGTGCAATCAAGTATCACTCAGGTAAGGCTAATGTTGTAGTTGATGCCCTCGGTCGAAATGAGACAACGAAACCTCATCGGGTGCGTGCACTATGAATGACCATCCACTTTGACCGACCAGTGCAAATCAAGACTGCTTATCTGAGGCCTTGAAAGTTGAGAACCTAAAAGTAGATTCCATGCTAGGCATGGAGAAACAGTTGGAGATTAAGACTGATGGAATCCACTATTTCATGGAACGGATATGGGTACCACAACATAGGGACATACGAGAGCTGATAATGGATCGACATAAGAGTTATGCTGATAAACGTCATAAACCATTGGAGTTTCAGATTTGTGATAAGGTACTACTAAAAGTCTCACCCTAGAAGGGTGTAATACATTTTGGAAAGCGTGGGAAACTAAACCCTAGATACGTTGGGCCATTTGAGATTATCAAACGAGCTAGCCTAGTAGCCTATCGGCTAAATTTACCTGAAGCGCTCAGTGGAATATACAACGTGTTCATGTTTCAAATATGAGGAATGTCTATCTAATGAATCACTTGTCATTCCACTAAAGGAACTGAAAATTGATGAAGAACTTCATTTCGTGGAAGAACCAGTTGAAGTTATGGATCGAGAAGTCAAAACCCTAAAGCGTAGCAAGATTCCTACTGTGCTCGTTAGATGGAACTCCAAGCGTGGACTAGAATTTACCTTGGAACGTGAGGATCAGATGAAGAAAAGATATCCATAACTGTTCAAGGATCAGACTTTCACTTCTTAAGGTATCACTTCTAAGATAACTTTTCTTTCAATTTCGAGATGAAATTCCCTTCAACAAGGGGATGATGTCGCAGCCCTCGTGAAACCTTTTAGTTTCTTGTTTGCGGTTGTTTAGAAATTCTCAGAAACCTTATCTGGCTATTCTCCAGATAATTAAATTAACTTGCACTAGTCATTCGTTGATCAATTTTCGGGACGAAAATTCCTTCAACAAGGGGATGATGTGACAACTTGATTTTTCAGGTCAACCTCGTTTCCATTATCAAACCTCGCTCCATTAAATGCTAGTTAGTCATCCTTATTGTTATTTAAGGATAACGATTTTTTTGTATATTATTATATTATTATTATTATTATTATTATTATTATTATTATTATTATCATCATCATCATCAATTAACTTACAAACAATTAATTTACAATTAACTAAACTAAGTTAACTAATTGTCAAATGTTGCAAACTAGAGGGACCAAACAACAGATAACAAAATTTGACTCAAATAAATAATCTACCCAACCCTATCGCCCGTCTCCCACAATTTACAACCCTAAAACTCCCACGACCACTCCCCATTCGCAACCCTAACGCCCCCATCAAACCATCTGCCGCCGAAAAGCTGTGAACAATCACCGACAGCCTCTTTCAGCCCTTTGACAGCCCTAAACCTCGTGGTTTCGAACCACCAAACCCTCTCCATGGCAGCCTCATCACCAGCAATCGTTTACAGTAGTGGTGCACCCTTTCGACGTTTTCCCTACTTTCAACTGTGCGTTCTTGGAGCAGCGACATCGTTCCAACAAAATCGATCGAAAACCAAATTAACCCGTACACTAATCGGTAAGATTTCACCACACGTTGCGGTTTCGGTTATTACTCTCGTTGATGGGGTTGTGGTTTAGTGATTATGTGTGTTGTGTATTGTAATTATTTGTGGGCGCATGGGGGGAGGCCGGAGAGAATGTGATGGCATGGGTGATCGTACGTGTGTATATGCATGCTAGTGTGCGTGAGATATGTATGAAAGTTCTTGGGTATGTATATGTGTGTGTGTGTGTTCTATATATATAGGTATGTTCTTGCGTATGTATGTATGTATGTATATGAACATGTGGGTGTGGTTGTGTATGGATATATGTGTGAGTTGTATGTGTACCGTGGTGTGTTTTGTGGGCGACCGAGGTTAAGCATGGGGGACATGGGGGGACGTGAATGGGTGTTTGGATGGGGATTGCAAGTGTAAAGTGTGTGTGCAGAATAGAGAAAGTCACGACAGTGGGGTTTTGACCAGGAAGGGGGAGAAAACCCATTGTGAGTGTGATGAATGCGGGTATAAATGTGTGGTTGTATGTGTATGTGTATGGCTGTTCAGGTGTAGGCTGTGTTTGTGTATACGATGTATACATATAAATATGTGTGTGTGTGTGTAGATATTAAAGATATATATTTTATATATATGTATGAATGTAACTGTGTGTAGGTGTTTATCATGGTGTTTGGTGTGTGTTTATGGATTTTGAGGGTGTGACATTTCATCTTTCAAAGTCTTCTTCTTTATGGCAACCTGATGTGTGTAAACGTGTACATACATATATATAATTATATATTTAATATAATATATATATATGTATGTATGTATGTATGTATGTATGTATATGTATGTATGTATGTATGTATGATGTATGTATGTATGTATGTATGTTATGTATGTATTAGTATGTATGTATGTATGTATGTATGTATGTATGTATGTATTTGTATGTATGTATGTATGTATGTATGTATGTTATGTATGTATGTATAGTATGTATGTATGTATGTATGTATGTTTGTGTGTGTGTGTAAATGTGTGTATTTTGTATGTATGTATGCTAGGTATGTATGTATGTTGTATGGCTGTATATGTATGTTGTATGTATGTATGTATGTATGTATGGTATGTATGTATGTATGTATGTATGTAGTATGTATGTATGTATGTATGTATTATGTATGTATGTATGTATGATCATGTATGTATGCATGTATGTATGCATGTATGCATTATGAATGCATGTATGGTATGCATGATGTATGCATGTATGCATGCATGGTATGCATGCATGGATGCATGTATCGTAGGCATGTATGTATGCATGTATGTGATGCTGTATGTAGCAATGTATGGTAGTATGTATGCATGAGTATGTATGTGTAGTGTATGATGTAGTATTTATGTACGTATGTATGTATGTATGTATGTACTATGTATGTATGTACGTATGTATTGTTGTATGATGTATGATGTAGTGTATGTATGTATGTTATGATGTTTTATGTATGTATGTACTATGTTGTAGAAATGTATGTATGTATTATGTATGTAGTATGTATGTATGTATGTATTATGTTGTATTGTATGTATGTATGTATGTAGTATGTATGTATGATGTTGTATGTATGTATGTATGTAGATGTATGTGCTGTAGTATGTATGGTAATGTCGTATGTATGTTGTATGTATGATGATATGTGATGTATGTATGTATGTATGTAATGTATGTTGTATGTATGATGTATGTATGTATGTATGTATGTATGTATTGTATGTAGAATGTATGTATGTATGTATGTATGTTGTATGTATATGTATGTTGTATGTAGTATGTGATGTATTATGTATGTATGTAGTAGTATGTATGTATGTATTATGTATGTATGTATGTATGTATGTATGTTGTATGTATGTATGTATGTATGTATGTAGGTATTTATGTTGTATTTATGTATGTATGTATGTATGTATGTAGTTTATGTATGTCTGTATGTATGTATGTATGTAGTATGTCATGTATGTATGATATGTATGTATGTTGTATGTATTGTATGTATGTATGTAGTATGTAGTATGATGATGTAGGTATGTATGTATGTATGTTTTGTATGAGTATGTATGTAGTGTAATGAGGTATGTATTAGTATGTATGTATGTATGTATGTATGTATGTATGTATGTCTGTAGGTATGTATTATGTATATGTGATGTCTATGTATGTATGTATGTATGTATGGTATGTATGTATGTATGTATGTTTGAGGTTGATGTATGTGTGTATGTATGTAGGTGTTTATGTATGTGTGTATGTGTGTATGTTGTGTATGTGTGTATGTGTGTATGTGTGTATGTGTGTTGTGGTAGTGTATTATTTGTGTATGTGATGTATGTGTGGTATGTATGTGTGTGTAGTATGTGTGGTATGTATGTATGTGTTATTATGTAATATATGTGTGTATGTTGTATTATGTTATATATGTGTGTGTGTGTATGTATAATATTTATCATATATAATATATACTCATATATATATATATATGTCTAATATATATATATGTGTGTGTGTGTGGTGTCATGTATGCATATATATATATATAACATATATTATTATATATACTATATATACATATATATACATTATATACATATATATATGTATTATATACACATATATATATACATATATATATGTATTATATACACAATATTACATATATATAGATACAATATACATATATTATTATACATATGTGATATATATATATATAGTATTATGTGTATATATATACATCATATATGTGTAGTATATTATACATATATATTTAATATATATATACACTATATATATTATATATTATGTACATATATATACATATATATATACATATATATATACACCCCGAAAATTTTATTTAAAGGAAAGGAAGCGAAAACTAAATAGAAAGAATACATAATGGGCACAAGTGGAGGGGGATAAGTGTACAAAGTACAAATCTTATTATTTTAAGGTTTAAAGGGGCATGGCCGCCCACCCTTTCTTCACCATCTTCATTTCGACTAAAGGATGAAAGAAAGAGAGAAAACTCTCGGTTTTAGAGAGAGAATGGAAGAAGAAGCTTTAAAAGGTAAGTTTTTCATGATGTTGTTCGGTTCTAACCGAATTCACAACCTCTTGACCGAGATTCTTAATGTTTTAGAGTTGTTTCGGGATTTTTAGAGTTGAATTGCTGGTGGAGGTGTTTAGTTCGAAGATCTGCTTCAAAGTGAGTTTCTAGAACCCCTTTTTCCTGATTTGAAGTGTTTGGGGCTATTATGCATAATAACAAAAGATTTTAAAAGTAACCGTGGGTTTACAGCTTTATGTTTGAAAATATATGTGTATGTATGTTTTAGAGTTGGATTATGGTCAAAAATGGATGTAGAATGTTTAAGAGCCTTAGTATGTTAGATCTGTGCTTGGGATGTGTTAGAAATATTCAGAATGGTCCCATGTGCCCAGCATGATTGGCCATGCGCCTAAGTGTTGGCCATGCGCCCAAGTGTGTGGGCCATGCGCCTAAACAGTGTTCCCATGCGCCCAGATTGCTTAGGAGTCTAAGTTTAGGCCA
>CM044010.1:68666869-68671869 GCA_024085815.1 Flaveria linearis | reverse complement strand
AAGTATTTGAATAAATGTATTTGTAACAAAAATTACTTAAAGTGTAAAGAAATATGTATTGTAAACACATATAATTTTAACATATCACAACCTCTTTGCCTTTACCATTTCCTTTAGTACTAGTTATTTTTAAATCTACCCTCCTGGATCATCAGCATTGGACTAGGTTTGCTAGAACTTGGCATATTTATCACAATAGTCTTAAGTAACATATGCAACCCTAGGATTGTGTGGTCCCATGCATTCATAGTATAGTTCATGATGAAATAATCATATCACTTGGGCAGTGAGTTGATGATTACACCCCAGCCAACTCATTGTTTAATAGGGACTCAAGATAGGGTAGGTGAGTAATATAACCCAAGACAACCAATTCGTTGTAGTAAAGTGATGTATCGAACGGATTATGAGCAAAATCATTGTTTTTAGTATACTATTTAATAAACCTGGTGTTGATTTTCGCTTTTATGGTTTCTGATAAGCAGAACCGATTGTGACTGAAGTCACGCTACGTAAAGTAAGGGGAAAACCAAACTCTCTCCATGTGATGTAGGCGAAAAACCTAGTTGTTATTATTAGAGTTAGTTACATAAAAAATTCATATTGTTTGTAGAAAAAAAAACTTGTGTATTAAGAGTTTGAAGTAACATGTTTAGGTTCATGATTTTATTTTTATAATAAAGTTCGGTATTAAGTTTTCTGTTAGGTATAGGTGAAATATCCAAACTATCCTACTATAATTACGTGGACCATTTATGTCATATCCCTATTTAATATTTGAAATATTTCATTATGATTATATATATTATTTTTTTTATCATTTATGTCCTTCCCACCACTGAAATTAAATCTACCACTACCACTTCAGCTACCGGTTAACCATTTCACCGCCCTCTTAGCTGAATGAGCTTACTAGTTTAGTCATGTGAAAGCAAAAACAACATATTAACATTAATAGATATAAAAAAATTGCAAATTAACCAAACTCTGAAATTTAATTAGAGCAATAAATCAAGCACCACCGTCACTTTTTGTAGTATCATTACATATTTATCGGTGTCATTACTAATATGAGTATTATAATAATCATCATTAATAAATGACTATTATTATCATCTTCATTAATAACGACATTATTTTCTAATATCATTATTACTTTTTTTTGAACGGCTGGTTAGTTGTTAGTATCACCAAGTTAGTAATATTCACCCATGGCAATGTTTGAACCTGTGTTTTGTTGATCTTGCATGAGTGACTGCTTTTGTTTATGCTTTATTAGTGTGGCAACCTCTTTTTAAGGTGTTTATTGTCACGCTGAGTGAGTGAGGTATAATAGGTAACAGGAGACATTATGCTGCCCCTAGATCATGTTCGTTGACGAGAGATGCAACTACAGGGAAAAAAGGTTATAGATTACGACTGGCATCGTGGAATGTAGGAACCCTTACTGGTAAGTTATAGAGTTAATAGATGTGTTAAGGAGACGTAGGGTTCAGATAACATGCCTCCAGGAGACTAGATGGCGGGGTGGAGGGCAAAGGAGTGTAATGGGTATAAACTATGGTATTCAGGGTCAGAAGGAACAAAAAATGGAGTAGGTTTTCTAGTTGCCAAAGAACTTCAGGATAATGTAGTGAAGTTTAGAAGATACGACGATAGACTTATGTTGTTAAGGATAATAAAGGGGACGAAGTAGTGGCGGTAGTTAGTGCGTATGCACCACAAGTTGGATTAGGGGAAACGAAAAGAAAGAAGATCTGGGAGAGTTTAGATCACGTTATGGGAGACATACCACGACAAGAAAAATAATGCATAGGAGGAGATTTTAATGGGCATATCGGTAAGGACAACGATCATTTCCCGTTGGTGCATGGAGGCTTTGGGTATGTGAGGAATGACGTCGGTAGAGAGCTTTTTGACGTGGCATTAGCGCATGAACTAAGCATCATAAATTCGTTTTTCAAGAAAAGAGACTTGCATCTAATCACGTTTAGCAGCGCGCGGGAGACACACACAGATAGATTATTTGTTGATGAGGAGGGAAGATCGTTGCTCGTGGAAGGACTGCAAGATAATACCGGGACAGACAGTACCCACTCAACATCACATGTTGGTGGCAGATCTACGACTGAAGAGAGCAATGATCCAACCAACTAAGAGAAGTAGACCTACGATCAGATGGGGACAACTCAAAGACAAAATTACCATCTTTAGAGATAAAATCATACCAATGAACCTGAGTGGGCCACATGAAGACGCCAACAAAAGTGGGAGGCTATGGCAACTAGAGTCATTCAAGCAGCTAAAGAAACGCTTGGGACTACAACAAATAGGACAGTCGGTCATGAGGAATCCTGGTGGTGGAACGAAAATGTACAGGAGAAGATAAGAATTAAACAACAAAGTTTTAGAGAACTTTTACGCTGTAATAATGAGGAAGAAAGAGCCGAGCTAAAAGATAATACAAAGAGGCTAAACGAGAGGCGAAAAAGTCTGTGTCAGAGGCAAAGAACACAGCATATGAGAGGATGTATAAGCGATTAGAGACGAAAGAGGGTGAACATGACATGTTTAAGATTGCCAAGGCAAGGGAACGTGGAAGACAGGACTTGAGAATGGTGAAGTTTATAAAGGCCGCGGATGGTAAGGTCTTGGTGAGGGAGAAAGACATCAAGGGGAGATGGAAAACTTACTTCGATAACCTTTTCAACATAAAGAACCGTAACCAACAAACGGAGATCGATGAAACAAATCAAACGACGCAACAAAACAAGTGTTATTATAGAAGCATCACAGTCGATGAAGTTACGAGAGCTTGAAGAAAATAGGAAGGGCTAAGGCGGTGGGGCCAGACAACATTCCGATTGAAGTGTGGAAGTGCCTTGGAGATGATGGCCTACAATGGCTAACGGACCTATTCAACACTATCTTTAAGACAGGAAAGATGCCAGAGCAGTGGAGAAGCAGTGTCATAGTCCCCAATATAAGAAAAAAGGAGATGTCCAATGTTACGCAAATTACAGGGGAATAAAGCTATTGAGTCACACGATGAAACTATGGGAAAGAATTGTTGACACGAGAATTAGACGAGAAACGCAGATAGCAGTAAACTAATTTGGATTTATGCCAGGATGCTCTACAACAGAAGCTATACATGTCATAAGGGGGATAATGGAGAAATATAGAGAAAAGAAAGAGACCTACATATGGTATTCATTGACCTAGAAAAAAGCTTATGACAGTGTGCCGCGGAAACTCATCTGGGAAAGTCTACGAATTAGAAGGGTACCAGAGAGGTATATCAAAATAATACATGATATGTATGACGGGCAAAAACGTGTGTACGAGCACCTGTCGGAGACACAGACATCTTCCCGGTGGAAGTGGGACTCCACCAAGGATCGGCATTGAGCCCATTCCTCTTCACAGTAGTGTTGGACGAGATGACCAAGTCTATACAAGAGCTAGTCCCATGGTGTATGCTGTTTGCGGATGATATGTCTTATATCAGAATCTAAGACAGTGCTGAACTAGAGATTAGAACAGTGGAGAGCAGCACTAGAACATAGGGGCTTAGGATAAGTCGCTCTAAGACAGAATACATGCATTGTAACTTTAGTGGTAAGGTCGAAGAGGACACCCAAATAAGTATACAGGGCATGGCGGTCACCCGGACGTGTAGGTTCAAATACCTTGGCTCGTATATACAATAAGACGGAGAGATACACAGTGATGTAGCCCACCGTGTGCTATTAGGATGGTGCAAGCGGAGAGCAGCATCAGGGATTCTGTGTGATAAGAGGTTCCCACCAAAACTAAGGGAAAACTATACAGAATGGCAGTACGTCCAGCTATGCTATACGGCACAGACTGTTGGGCCATAAAGATATCGCAAGAGAGACAAATAGAGGTTGCAGAATACGAATGCTGAGGTGGATGTGTGGACACACAAGATTGGATAGGATCAGAAACGACGCCTTTCGCTAGAGGCTAGAGGTGGCATGTATCACAGATAAAATACGAGAGGGAAGACTAAGATGGTTTGGGCACGTGAAGAGGAGAACGATGGTAGAAACCTGTTAGAGCAGTAGAGAACATCAACGTAGAGGGTAGGAGGAGTAGAGGTAGACCTAGGGTGACTTGGGATGAGATTATTAGGCGAGATATGATAGACTTGCCACCTCTGAGCACATGATCGAGGATAGAGTGAGGGGAGGCATCGAATAAAATTAAGGACTTTTAGTGGGATTTGTGGGTGGGACGGGTTACGGTTACATGTGGCGGGACCTCCCGCGTCAGTGTGTAGTTTTCGTCATCTACCCTTTTGGGTGTCACACGTCGCTTTTTATGATGTGCGCACTATCTATTCTGTATGTGATATTTACCTATGTGTGTATGATTGTATTATGATTGTTATGGGTACTGCCTTTGTTAACGAGTCGGGGGTCTCTTCGGGAAGCGGTCTCTATATCTCTTGGATAGGAGGAAAGACTTGCCACCACATACCCCTCCCAGACCCTGCTTTCAGCGGGATACACTGGGTATTTTGTTTTTGTTTGTTTGTTCTAGTTTGCTATAAATAATGTATTGCAAAATCTTCATTTTTATCTTGATTTTTATCTCTATTATCTCTAATATGTTTCAGTTAACTTCAACCCTAACATCATTAGTGTTTTTTGTTATATGTAAGGATATTTAGACTTTTTACATATAAAGACTAATTTTGAAATACTCAAATAATAAAGGGACTAGTTCTTTAATTTAGTAACATGACATAATTTATGCACCTACACCCCTTCCCCCTAGCACCACCATTCACCATCTTCTATAAATTCCACCCACATCTCTCTCTCTCTCGTTCTCTCAAACGTAACTACATTCGGCAACACACTCACCGTCTTTTCTAATGTAACCATACCTACCTAGCCTTCCAATCCAACCCCAAATATTTGTTATAATGTCCAAAAAACCAAAACTATTAATGGGTAGAAATTAATTGA
>CM044010.1:68466769-68666769 GCA_024085815.1 Flaveria linearis | reverse complement strand
AAACAAACTTCACTGATTATTTGGGATGAAGCACCAATGGTACATAAACACGCATTTGAAGCTCTTGATAGATCCTTAAAAGACATATTTACTTCTCAATCAGGATCGGCATCCCGTTTACCATTTGGTGGGAAGGTAATTGTTTTGGTGGTGATTTTAGACAGATTCTACCTATTGTCCCAAGTGGTAGTAGACAACAAATTGTTGATGCTTCTTTGAGTTCTTCTTACATTTGGAAAAATTGCAAGGTGCTCAGATTGACAAAGAACCTAAGGTTGACATCCACTAATGATTCATCTGATATAGAGCAAACCAGAATGTTTGCACAATGGCTCTTAAGCATAGGTGAAGGTACCGTGGGTGGTAAGAATGACGGTGAAGCAGTTATTGATATACCGGATGATCTTCTTATAAAAGATTCAGTTGATCCTGTTTCAGAGTTGATTGATTTTGTATATCCTTCTATTTTAGAAAATTATAAAGAACCGAATTACTTTCATCAAAGAGCCATTTTAACTCCAAAGAACGAGGTGGTGCACGAGATAAATGAAAAATTGCTTTCAATTTTCCCGGGTGAAGAAATAGAATATCTTACTTCTGATTCTATATGTCAAACAGAAATGTTGAGTTCTAATTTAGATGAAAGTTTATATTCTCCAGATATACTCAATGGAATAAAACTTGGCGATTTGCCCAATCACAGGTTAGTGTTAAAGGTCGGTGTTCCAGTAATGCTTCTCAGAAATATTGACCAAAAAGTAGTTTATGTAATGGAACACGTTTACAAGTCGTATCATTAGGAAAACGTGTTATAGAAGCAGAGGTTATATCTGGGAGTAACATTGGAGAACGTACTTTTATACCTAGAATTTCATTGGTACCAACTGACAAGAGGCTACCCATTAAGTTTCAAAGAAGACAATTCCCTCTAACTGTGTGTTTTGCAATGACAATAAATAAGAGCCAGGGTCAATCTTTATCAAGAGTTGGTTTGTTTTTGAAACAACCAGTTTTCACCGACGGACAGCTTTACGTCGTATTGTCACGAGTTACTAGACGAGATGGATTAAAGATGGTTATATTAGACGAGAATGGTGAAACTACAAATAAACATCAAATGCTGTGTATAAGGAGGTTTTTAGAGATTTGTAAAACTTTTATATTTTGTCCAATATATTAAAGTTTTTTACATAAATCTATTGTAAGCATATATTTTATTAGCCGTGATGTTCTTTTTACATTGTTGTCTTATTATCGTGCATAAATAACTTTTTTATTATTTTCATTAAATTTAAATTTGTCTAACCCGTGTAACACACGGGTCGTTATGCTAGTATAGTATAAGAGAACCGCAAACCTTAAAGGAAGATATTTTGGTATTTATTGAGAAGAATATATCGACAAAAACTATAAATCCACTAAACTATATCCTCTTTTAGATAACAAAAATATATCGTCCATAATGTTAATATAACCTTGACTTTTCTCTAAACCAGTAGATATATTTGGTCGTTGCGGCACCACCGATCTTGGTATGATAAAATATAGAGTACAGTTATGCGGACTCATTTACAAATTAAATTTACATCGAAATATAAGGTTATTCGAATTTATATCATTAAATAAAAACATATTATTTTTAAACTCATTCGTTTTCAAACAAAATCAATGTCGAAACGCAGATCAACTATAGTTTACATAAAAATTAGCACAAAAGTATCTTCTATTTGACATAGCTTGGGTTCGAACAAAATTACGACAAAATGTAGACGAATTCGATTGCACACCGACAAGTATATAAAAATAAAACATAGTAAAATAATTTTTTAAAAAGATAGACGAATAAACCAAAAATAACAAATCCAGAAAAGCCACCAATCTTGCCTCTGAAGGTTAAGTAAATATACATTTAAATTAAAATAATAATCCAAATCAACAAGTTTTTAACCAATAAGCGAAATCATGTCCCTAATTCATTTAATAATCTAGAGTAAATTACTGTTTGCATTCCTGAGGTTTAGTGATTTTAACCATTTACATCCTTACAATTTAAAAATCCCCATATACCCCCTAAAACTTTATTTTTGTTCCCATTTGCATCCAAATTACTAATGACGTTAAATAATTCAGTTAACATTTTATAAAATGACAAAATTACCCTTGACTCTAATCCCTTTTAACTTTATCTCTCTCTCCCTTCACATACACACACTCCCCATTCTTTCTCTCTATATCTCTCTCTACCAAAGATCTAGCCGGAAATAGGTTCACCGGCGTCGGAGGTGGAGGCGGTGTGGATTGTGATGGACGCGGCGGTGGAGGCGGTGTGGGTTGTTGTGGCGGGCGGTGGTGGAGGCGGGTCAGTCGCCTTTGTTTACTATGTGGGTTGTGATGGGCTCTGCCCAACAACTTCACATTTCAAAAATTCCAACCCATCAACCGTAACTATAGTGTTGGCATGAAACGAGATAATATTCCGATTAGCAGACGGGTCAAACCGCCTTTGTTGTTGTAGTAAATTATGAAAATTATGAGTCCCTTTGTACTGTTTCAGAATCCTATTAAACTGTCACACTCCAACCTTGATGGCGGAAACGTTAAGGTGTGAGAGTTAAGATCGTTCACAGCCACATAACGCTATTATTAAATCCAAATATATTATTCATAAGTTTCAAAGGTAGCGTTACAAACATAAGTCTCAAACAAAGATACATCATGATATAAAAGTTAAATTTGACGAGTTCATCCTTTTATTTCTCTAGGTCCAATCCTAGATGTGATAAGCTTTAAAGTAGTAATCATACTAGAGTATTTCCTGAAACATGTTAAAAATAAAAGGTCAACAATAATGTTGGTGAGATTTCCATAGTTTTCAATACATAAGTATATAAAAGATGGCAATTCATATTATAAGTTAGAGAACAAAGTAACTAGGGATGTAAGACAGAATGCATAATCAAACCTTGATAGATTTTTACAAGTCTCAAACGTTTACAAGTATATACGATTAGCTAAGTGTACTTGGATTAACCAAGCAGGCTTGTCAGACCCATAGATCTATGACGTCGGCAGGCTAGCAATAGTTAACGATTGTACATATATTCGATATTACATGGTAGCTACGAAGGTCAACTAACCACAACATACAGGTGAAATGTCATAAGTTTACAAGAATCAAACGTGTTTACAAGTGCAATGTTTATAATGTAACATGTTTCACCTCAAAGTGTAAAAATAATAAAAGGGGTATAGAAATACTCACTTGATCAATAAGTATATTATTGAAGATTAATAAGAAATGTAATAATCGTCATTCCAACATAAACCGTTACAAGACACCTAAATAGACATAATTACAAGGTTTAAGTTTTATTGAAATGAGTTTAACGAATCAACGAGGACTAGGGTTCTAAGTCGAATTTGGGGCTCATCAAATAATTATATTTAAACAAATGGAATAAATTTATATTTTCTTAAAAAAATATATATTTATATTTAATTCAAAGTTGTGAAAAGAACAATTATAATAATTAAAAAGGTTATATAAAGAGCTTTAATAAATTTTTATAACTAAAAATTTATTACTATATAAAAAAAATTAATTGAAGAGGGATGTTTGAACCAATAATAATTTACTAATTATTATTTTCAATCCATTTTATTAAAAATTATTCAAACAAGCTTTGCTAAAATGTTTTATAAATAAAAACATTTTTATTTAAACATAGAAAAATTATAGAAAATCTTTGGAAGCTTTAGAAAATATATGAAATTTATAACAATAATTTTTATACATTTTAAAAATTTCCTGGAATTTCTTTTAGGCTAAAAAGCCTTTAAAAATAAAACATGAGGGTGCCCAGGTTCGAACCCAGGACCTCATGTTTAACAGGGCAGTGTCTTAACCAGTGAACCAAGGCTTGCAGCCGCGGTATAACTTGGATTTTAAATCTTAAAAAACAAGACTTCAAGAAAATCCCCAATTCTAGATAAACCATAGAATCAACATCGATTCAATTGAACCTAATTTCGTTGTTGATAGTGAAATCAAACATAGGGCTTTTGTTCCCCACATGAAATCGAGTGTATAATAATGTTTAATTACCCGATTGAAGATAGATTCGATGATGAACACGTAGAAGAATCGGTCGCGACTTGGTCGAAGACGGTTCATGATGCAAATGCGATTAATAATTCAATTCGTTTTATAGAAAACTCCCATAGACATCGACAAGCAAAAGCCCTCTGTTAATTTTGATTGAAAATACCCTGATGATGGTGTTCGATTAACGGTGGTTTCGCAACAGAATTGGTATACGAATGAGGATTTGTGTGTTTCTTAGATGAAATTACGAGTAGCAGTGTGTTAGGAATAGTTAATCGATGGTTTTAGGTTTCATTAATTGAGTTATTAACACGATATGTACGTTGAACGGTTAGAAGTTAAACGGTGTTTCGGTTTCGATGGATTCATCAGAAAATTGAGCGTTTCAGCTTGAATTAATGATGGTTACAAGTTCGATTCAAGCACTAGGACCAATTCGAAACGGTTTTTATGCTTGATTACCAATGATTAGCACGTTTAAGGAGTGGCTGGAGCTCGGTCGGAGCTCCTGCCGGATTTACGGGGGTAAGGGAGGGTTGGTTTGGGTTTTATTTCAAATTTACACCATTAGTCCCTGTGTTTTGACCTTTGTTCATTTTCCACCCAAAGTTTAGGTTTTAGTTTTTAAATAAATTACACTTTAGTCCCTTCAGTTTAAATGTTAATATTTTATGTACAAAACTTATTATTTACAAGTTTTTAGCTTATATAACTTATTTGTTTTCATTTATTACAAGATTAAACACTAATCAAGCTTATTATTATTATTATTATCATTATTATTATTATCTTTACTAATTGTTTTCCTTGTTCATTTTTATTATTATTTTTATTATTATAACTTAATGTTGAGTTTCATATTAATAAATGAAAGTCGTAATTACCATTGTTATTGTTATTATTTAATTTATTAACCCTTAAGTTAATATAAAAACAAGTATAAACGAGCCCTCAAAGTATTAAATAATAGAAAGGTCCTTATAAGAACATAACGAGGTTAACTTTAATTAACGAAAATCCAAAAGGTTACAGTCTCCCCAACTTTTAAGAATTTCGTCCCGAAATTAAGAATGAAACTTAAACAAACAAGAGACTTATGGCAAGATAAGTGTACTAACGGACTGTGATTTGCATTTGTTTACGGTTGAGATGCTTCAGTTTACGATTTATGGAATTTTACACCATGCATCCGAATTTGAACTCTTCCAGTGGAATGTGAAAGTTATCGGCAAACTAAATCTTTGAGATTTGACACATGAAACATTGGAAAATGATGAGGAGTTCCAGAGGTATATTAGATTTGTAAGTCACACTACTCTCAACATCTTGAATGAAGTTATGTAATAAGGAGATGTCCTGAAGCCAATGAAAAAGTCCCGTAACTGTATGAAAGTTTGACCGATGGAATTAAAGAATCCCAAGTGCCACTATATGTAATGACACATGCTTAACGCATATCTAGTGAACATGTATTGTTCCTTTGGTCAAACCGTCAGATTAAAAATGATACGATATGCTGAGATTTTGAGTTGGGTTCCCAAAGATGGTTAGAGACATTGCTAATAACAGAAGGTGGATCGATTATCAAAATTAACAATCAATGTTTAACGACACACCACGTTGACCGACTATTTGAGGTAAGTACGAGTCAAGTTCTCGACTCGTTATCTCACATGAGTTATGAAATGCGCGAAACTAGTCAATCGATCAATAATGCACCAACGTCATTATGTCATCAAGAAATACGAGGCAATTTGGAACATATCCCAAGCTATGTCCACATCGGAATGAATGTAATAACAAGTCTTGCGAGTCGCAATCAAGATAGAGGTTTAGAGATTTTCAAGATTAGAAGTTCAAAGATTATCCAAAATAATGGGAATTGCATTTCTTAATTATGTAACGCCCCGAAATTTCCCGAAATGAGCTATTTAATAATAATGGACTTTTAAGGGTTAATTTAATAAATAAAGGGGTAAATTAGTGGGCTATGGATCCAATTTGCCTTAATGGGCTAGACTTGGTGGGTTTAAGGGCCCTAATCAGCCCTTAAGCATGCATAATCAGTCCCATTCCATCACATTACAACCATAGCCACCAAAATCATAGAGAGAGAAAGTAGAGAGAGAAAGTGAAGAAATTCAAGATTTGGAGCTTGAAGGTTGGAAGGATTGAAGTTCTGGTGGATTGGAGCATCAAAACACAAGAAAAGAGCAACAAAACAATGTAAGAATCGACCTCTAAGGCCCTCTGTAATCAAACCCGGATTCTAGGGTTTTGGGGTTTTGAAAAGTTTAAAGAAACACATAAAGGTCGAATTTTTACGTATGAAAACGTGTAAAAACTTAGATTTGGTTTCATGGAAGGTAAACTAAGGATTTGGACGTAAAAAGTTAAGATTTTGGGTTAAAAACGGGCTGGATCTGAGTTTCTGTTCATCCAGCGAAACTGGGCTGCGATCCAGCGAATTTAAGCATTTAACCAGCAAACTGCACATTGGTTCAGCGAGACTAGGAGAAATTCCAGCGAAACTACAGTTTCGCTCGGGCGAAACTATAGTTTCGCCGGTAATCTCGCTAAGACCCAGACTGGCCTATAGACTTTGCGAAACTAGGAAATTCCAACGAGAGTTGGGCGCTCAAGGTAGCGAATCTGTTTAGCGAAACTAGCAGAAGTGCTGCCCAGCGAAACTGCCAGCGAAACTGTAGTTTTGCTGTAGCGAAACTATGGGCGAAACTATGAAGAAAATGACGTTTTTGCATATTACCTTTCGTGCAGCTAGAGTATTCGGGCTATAGCTTAGGTGACTTAGAATTTAAGCTATTGGACAAGTTCAGGTGAGTTCTAGACCCCTCCTTTACCCGCTTTCAATGTTTTGGGGTGATATGCATACTAAATTACATACTTTTATGATGACGGTTTTTAAGACCTTTTATCAAGAAAATAAAATTTCCTAAAGTAAAATGTGCCATTTAAATAGTTCAAAATAATTTTCGGGCACGCTGACCTGGCAGCCCGGCCCCAGCCAGGGGCGTTGCCCCTTGGACCCCACTAGGGGCTGCCGCCCCTAGAACCCCGCTATCAGGGGCTGCCGCCCCCGAACCCCCACTGTTCCGCGGAGGGTCAGTTATCTAGTTTATCTCTCATGATTAATGAAATATGAATGCTTAGACTAAGAGTTTGCTTTTTATTATATGTAAAGTGTATGTGAAAACTAAAGATATAAGTGAAACTTAAAGAATTATTATTGGGCCCATAACGGGTACCTTGATAAAGTGATAAAGTAAAGCCTTGCAAGCAAATTGATAAAGGAGGGTTGCATTCGTTGTGCCCTCACCAGTGATAAAGTGATAAAGTATGCTCGAACAGGCAGGTCAGTAAGTCCTGAATTGGCATGATAATAATGGCCTGATCGGGTACGACAGTAAGTCCTTAATTGGCATGTCGGTAAAGTCCTAGGCGAGCCTAGGCACCGATAGTGACAGAGAATTAACGGATAAAGAAGAGTAATAAATAACAATAAATGATAAAGTATTGATAAAGTGATTGCCTGTGTGTATTTATATTTTGATAGACAAGGATTATTTTCAACTGATAAAGCTAATATCTCTTACGAAAGTTATTTAGCAAAGTAAACCTAGAATTCACTCAGCGAAGCTGACTTTTGTATGCATATCAGTTGACAGGCAAGAGTTAGAGCCATAGAATAGAGGCATGGGACTGAAGCTTCTTGGCACTCGAAGACTGGCATCCCTGAAGAAGAAAAGCTAAACAAAGGACTCTTAAATAGTTTTGAGGATTAAAGACAATGTTTATATTTTATTTGTAATGAATTTAAATTACAGTATTTTCCGCTGCAATATATATATATATCTATACATATATGAGTAAATGATTTCTTTAAATCAATGTTATGTTGTGAATGACCAACTGTGAGGTCCCCCTGAGAAAGGTGGGCCTTACAAGTTGGTATCAGAGCCAATGTTTAAGGGATTTGGGAAAACCATTTTATAAACCTAAACTTAAACAGATAATGGGACCAAGTGTCAAGGATGCCAGTCCAAGAAGCTCCATGCCAAGAGGTAACAAGTATGTTGTAGGTATTATTCCGCGGGGTAGTGCCTTCTTATTTAAGTAAGAGTCGAGGTAGAGTATGATAATGTTATCTGTGATGCCTATCTGAATTTATGTGACTTATACGTGCATAGACTAGGTATAGTAGGTTCTGGTGTTGGTGTGGTTCAGGATAGGAAAGTTTATGGCACGGGAAGTTCTGTAAGTAGTTAATCACAACTGGCCACTGTTATTAAAAATTTACAAAACTTGTCGTGAACTGAACTTGCCTTGAAAGACCATATTAACATTCTGAATCTTATAGGAAGTAGAACAAATGGCACCTAAGAAAGAAGTTCCAACCATGGTCACCCGGAGAAGCACTAGGGGAAGGCCCCCGACTAAGGCAAAGGAAACTGCAAGTGCAACTGTGAAGCCAACAAAAAGGTCCACGAGAAAGCCGGTTGAGGAACCGATTAAGGAGGAGGAGGTTGAGCTAGAAACGGGAGCCGAGGGGTCTACCCCTGATGAGGCCAAACTGAAAGAGACAGTAAAGGAAGCTATTGCCCAAGAGGTGCATCAGGTCCTGTCTGGAGTGATGCCCGCTCTGCTTGCAGAATTTGTGGAGCAGGTTAAGGGCGACAGTAAGAAGAGTACGGCTTCAGAAAAAGTTGATAAGAAAGGGGCAGTCAAGACTGAGGAGTTGAGCGACGAGGGAGATCGTCTGGGTAACCATGATGGCCCTGAAGTGGAAGAGAGGGCGAAGGGGTGCAGCTACGGGGATTTTCAGAGGTGTAAGCCCCAACGTTTGATGAAACTGGTAACGCTGCCACTGCTCAGCGTTGATTAGGGAAATGGAGGTCGTACTGAAGATCAGTGAGTGCCGTGAAAACCAAAAGGTGAAGTTTGCTTCCCATTCCCTTTTGGATCCAGCACTGTGTTGGTGGGATAACATTGCTGAGTCTTACGGAGAGGAGGCTATTGAGAGGATGAAATGGCCGGAGATGAAGAGGTTGGTGATAGAGGAGTACTGCCCGAAAAGAGAGCTTGACAAGATCGAGCAAGAGTTTGTGAGTTTGGAGGCTGGAAATATGACTCACTAGGAGTACACTACAAAATTCAATGAAATGGCACGTCTGGTGCCTGATTTGGTAACTCCTGAAGCCAAAAGGATCAAGAGGTACATACAAGGGTTGCCTCTAGACATTCGTAGGGACATGGTCACTGCTCGACCTAGTACTTTTAGGTCAGCAGTGGACCTCAGTGGGAGGTTGTACGATCATCGCAGGCCGGTGGCAGTGGGTGAGACGAGGAAAGTTTGGAACAATAATGGGAAGAGGTATGGAAGTGGTAACTACCAACCGCGAAACAAGAAAATGAGAGTGGATGCAAAACAAGCGATCGTGAAGGGGGTAGAAGAAGTTAAGGAATGTGGGAAGTGCGGGAGGAGGCATCCCGGAGAATGCCGAATGGGTAGCCCTGGGTGCTACCGGTGTGGGAAAACTGGTCACCTGGCGAGAGAGTGTCCGAAGGTGGACAAGTGCTTCAACTGCCATGAGTCGGGGCACCGCAGCAGTGATTGCAAGAAAGCCAAGCCGGGAGGCTCGGGAACGAGCGGGGATAATGACAAGGGGGATGATGGAAAGTCCAAGGTAGGGCAAGGGCTTTCACCATGAACAAGAAAGAAGCAAGGAAGGACCCGGATATAGTGTCAGGTACGTTCCTTGTCAATGATGTCTGTGCCTCCATATTGTTTGATAGTGGTGCCAGTAAGAGTTTTGTGTCTGTATCCTTCTGTGCTACACTAGATGCCCAAACTAAGGAGATAATGATGCCTTCGAAGTAGAAACAGCTGATGGTAAGTCCATTAGAATAGTCGAAGTGATAGAGGATTGCCACATTAAACTAGGAGGTCATTATTTTCCCGCACAATTGTTTGCCATGCCCTTAGGAGGTTTCGATGTCGTACTAGGGATGGATTGGTTAGCTGCCCACGATGCTAACATAGTATGTCAACAAAAGATGTCCGATTAATGGCTCCAGATGGTAGTCCGGTTACGATCTACGGTGATAACGATTGTAAGGTTCCAAGGATCATTTCCATGATCAAGGCGGAGAAATGTATGAGGCGAGGGTGCGGAGCTTATCTAGCGTATGTCAAGGATGTTAAAGATAAGGCGAAAGAGATGTCCGATGTACCAGTGGTGCGGGACTTTCCTGACGTATTCCCGGAGGATCTGCCTGGAGTACCACCAGATAGAGAGATAGAGTTTCAGATTGACTTACTGTCAGGAGCCCAACCCATTGCCAAAGCACCCTACCGCCTAGCTCCGTCCGAGATGAAGGAGCTCATGTCACAACTACAGGAACTCCTTGACAAGGGATTCATTAGGCCCAGCATTTCCCATGGGGTGCCCCCGTGCTGTTTGTGAAAAAGAAGGATGGCAGCATGAGGATGTGTATAGATTACAGGGAGTTGAATAAGCTGACCGTGAAGAATCGATACCCGCTACCCCGAATAGATGATCTGTTTGATCAATTGCAAGGGGCAAGCTGGTTCTCCCGAATAGATCTCCGATCCAGATATCATCAACTGAAGGTAAGGGAGCAAGATATCCCAAAGACGGCCTTCCGAACGCGCTATGGCCACTATGAGTTTCTGGTTATGTCTTTCGGGCTAACCAATGCTCCTGCGGCATTCATGGACTTAATGAATCGCGTGTGTCGGCCGATGTTGGACCGATCAGTGATAGTCTTCATTGACGATATTTGATATACTCAAAGAATGAAGGAGAC
Organism: Flaveria linearis; assembly: GCA_024085815.1. Lineage (NCBI taxonomy): Eukaryota > Viridiplantae > Streptophyta > Magnoliopsida > Asterales > Asteraceae > Flaveria > Flaveria linearis. The sequence goes on along the minus strand of CM044010.1, from coordinate 68,655,815 downwards.
CACGCTTGTCATATTAAGGAGGTGTTAGAGACTTTACGAAAGGAGAAACTGTATGCGAAGTTCTTTAAATGTGCCTTCTGGCTACGGGAGGTGCAGTTTTTAGGGCACATTATAAATTCCGAAGGAGTCATGGTTGATCCAGCAAAGGTCGAGGCAGTTACGCAATGGAATTCCCCAAAGACGCCATCTGAAATCCGTAGTTTCTTGGGATTAGCTGGCTACTATAGGAGGTTCATCAAGGATTTCTCAAAGATAGCTTCCCCATTAACAAGGTTAACGAGGAAGAACGTGGTATTCGACTGGGGGAAAGAACAGGAAGATGCGTTTCTGGAATTGAAGGATAGACTGACCAAAGCTCCTATACTAACCCTACCGGAGGGAGATGAAGACCTAACGGTATACTCCGATGCTTCTTACTGCGGGCTAGGCTGTGTGTTGATGCAAAGAGGAAAGGTTATAGCTTACGCATCCAGACAGCTAAAGGACACGGAGGTTAATTACCCGGTGCACGATTTGGAACTTGCCGCAGTAGTGTTCGCACTGAAGATCTGGAGACACTATTTGTATGGAACTAAGTGCGCCATATTTACCGACCATAAAAGTCTAAAATATTTCTTTGAACAGAAGGACCTAAATATGAGACAGAGGAGGTGGTTGGAGTTGATAAAGGATTACGACTGTGAAATCCATTATCACCCGGGTAAGGCGAACGTGGTAGCCGATGCCCTGAGCCGAAAGGAAGGATATGAACCGATCCGGGTGAAGGCGTGCCAACTAGTAGTGACCCCAGATGTTATGAGGATGATAAGCAAAGCTCAAATGGACGCTTTAAAAGAGCAGCAAATCAATAAGGAAAGGATTGTGGGAAAAGTGGATGAATTGATAGAGAACACCTTGGGTGTTAAGACCCTCCATGGCAGGATATGGGTTTCGAAGCATGGTGACTTGCGGGAAAAGATTATGGATGAAGCGCACAAGACCCGCTACTCAATACATCCAGGCGCAAATAAGATGTACCACGACTTGAAGAAAGATTTTTGGTGGCCTGGGATGAAGAGAGATGTGGTTGCGTATGTAAATAAATGTCTCACGTGCCTACAGGTGAAGGCTGAGCACCAAAGACCTTATGGTTATGTTCAGCCATTAGAAGTGCCAGAGTGGAAGTGGGAACATGTTACCATGGACTTTATCACCAAACTACCCCGCACGACGAAAGGCCGTGACGCGATATGGGTGGTTGTGGATAGACTGACTAAAAGTGCGCATTTCCTGCCAATCAAGGAAGCAATTAGTTCAGAAAAGCTTGCTGAACTATTTATCCGAGAAATAGTGGCGTGACATGGTATGCCCGTATCGATTGTTTCAGATAGGGATACGCGGTTCACCTCAAAGTTTTGGAAAAAGTTCAATGAAGAGATGGGTGCGAGGTTGCATGTTAGTACCGCATACCACCCGCAGACCGATGGGCAAACGGAGAGAACGATCCAGACACTGGAGGATATGCTTCGGGCATGCGTTATCGAATTTGGCGGTAACTGGGATGATCATTTGCCACTAGCAGAGTTCTCCTATAACAACAGCTACCACGCTAGTATTAAGATGCCCCCGTATGAGTTATTGTACGGTCGACGGTGCAGAACTCCTATTTGTTGGGGTGATGTCGGACAGAAGGAGCTAGGAAGCTTAGAAGTCGTGGAAGCCACAACGGAAAAGTTGGAGAAAATCAAGGCGTATATGAAGGCTGCCAAGGATAGACAAAAGTCATACGCCGACAGAAGAAGAAGACCGATAGAGTTCAGCGTGGGTGACAGGGTAATGCTAAAAGTGTCACCATGGAAGGGAATCATCCGATTTAGGAAGAGGGGGAAACTGAGTCCCAGGTTCATCGGACCATTCGAGGTACTAGCACGAGTTGGGGATGTAGCTTACAGGCTAGACCTTCCAGAAGAGTTAAGTGGGATTCACCCTACCTTTCATGTGTCGCACTTAAGAAAATGTTTAGCACCAAATGAGGCAGTCGTACCTCTAGATGACATCAAGGTGGACGAGAAGTTGAACTATGTAGAACAACCAGTGGCTATACTGGACCGGAAAGAGAAACAATTGAGAAATAAAGTAGTCAAACAAGTCAAGGTGCAATGGAAACACCGAAAGGGGTCGGATGCCACCTGGGAATCCGAGGAGGAAATGAGGCGCCAATACCCCGATCTGTTTAATGACGAGTCAAGTTTCGAGGACGAAACCTAAATAAGGGGAGACTTGTAACGCCCCGAAATTTCCCGAAACGAGCCATTTAATAATAATGGGCTTTTAAGGGTTAATTTAAGAAATAAAGGGGTAAATTAGTGGGCTATGGATCAAATTAGCCTTCATGGGCTAGACTTGGTGGGTTTAAGGGCCCTAATCAGCCCTTAAGCATGCATAATCAGTCCCATTCCATCACATTACAACCCTAGCCACCAAATTCGTAGAGAGAGAAAGTAGAGAGAGAAAGTGAAGAAATTCAAGATTTGGAGCTTGAAGGTTGGAAGGATTGAAGTTCTGGTGGATTGGAGCATCAAAACACAAGGAAAGAGCAACAAAACAAGGTAAGAATCGACCTCTAAGGCCCTCTGTAGATCAAACCCGGATTCTAGAGTTTTGGGGTTTTGAAAAGTTTAAAGAAACACATAAAGGTCGAATTTTTACGTATGAAAACGTGTAAAAAGCTTAGATTTGGTTTCATGGAAGGTAAACTAAGGATTTGGACGTAAAAAGTTAAGATTTTGGGTTAAAAACGGGCTGGATCTGAGTTTCTATTCATCCAGCGAAACTGGGCCGCGATCCAGCGAATTTAAGCATTTAACCAGCGAAACTGCACATTGGTTCAGCGAGACTAGGAGAAATTTCGCTCGGGCGAAACTACAGTTTCGCCGGTAATCTTGCTAAGACCCAGACTGACCTATAGACTTTGCGAAACTAGGAATTCCAACGAGAGTTGGGCGCTCAAGGTAGCGAATCTGTCTAGCGAAACTAGCAGAAGTGCTGCAAGCGAAACTGGCAGCGAACTGTAGTTTTGCTGTAGCGAAACTATGGGCGAAACTATGAAGAAAATGACGTTTTTGCATATTACCTTTCGTGCAGCTAGAGTATTCGGGCTATAGCTTAGGTGACTTAGAATTTAAGCTATTGGACAAGTTCAGGTGAGTTCTAGACCCCTCCTTTACCCGCTTTCAATGTTTTGGGGTGATATGCATACTAAATTACATACTTTTATGATGACGGTTTTAAGACCTTTTATCAAGAAATAAAATTTCCTAAAGTAAAATGTGCCATTTAAATAGTTCAAAATAATTTTCGGGCGCGCTGACCTGGCAGCCCGGCCCCAGCCAGGGGCGTTGCCCCTTGGACCCCACTAGGGGCTGCCGCCCCTAGAACCCCGCTATCAGGGGCTGCCGCCCCCGAACCCCCACTGTTCCACGGAGGCACAGTTATCTAGTTTATCTCTCATGATTAATAAAATATGAATGCTTAGACTAAGAGTTTGCTTTTTATTATGTGTTAAGTGTATGTGAAAACTAAAGATATAAGTGAAACTTAAAGAATTGTTATTGGGCCCATAACGTGTACCTTGATAAAGTGATAAAGTAAAGCCTTGCAAGCAAATTGATAAAGGAGGGTTGCATTCGTTGTGCCCTCACCAGTGATAAAGTGATAAAGTATGCTCGAACAGGCAGGTCAGTAAGTCCTGAATTGGCATGACAATAATGGCCTGATCGGGTACGACAGTAAGTCCTTAATTGGCATGTCGGTAAAGTCCTAGGCGAGCCTAGGCACCGATAGTGACAGAGAATTGACGGATAAAGAAGAGTAATAAATAACAATAAATGATAAAGTATTGATAAAGTGATTGCCTGTGTGTATTTATATTTTGATAGACAAGGATTATTTTCAACTGATAAAGCTAATATCTCTTACGAAAGTTATTTAGCAAAGTAAACCTAGAATTCACTCACCGAAGCTGACTTTTGTATGCATATCAGTTGACAGGTAAGAGTTAGAGCCATAGAATAGAGGCATGGGACTGAAGCTTCTTGGCACTCGAAGACTGGCATCCCTGAAGAAGAAAAGCTAAACAAAGGACTCTTAAATAGTTTTGAGGATTAAAGACAATGTTTATATTTTATTTGTAATGAATTTAAATTACATTATTTTCCGCTGCAATATATATATATCTATACATATATGAGTAAATGATTTCTTTAAATCAATGTTATGCTGTGAATGACCAACTGTGAGGTCCCCCTGAGAAAGGTGGGCCTTACAAATTATGGGTAAAGAATGGAACAAAGATGTCATCATGATCGGATTAAAATTTAAATAATTCAGAACATCGATGATAAAGACAATCACCAATAGCTTTCCAAGTACGGCTTGCACACGAGATTCATCAACTCCATGAACATAACCGTACATTGGTATAACTAGAAAGCATGACATAGATTTATAATGGCTTAATCTTGTGCGAAGGTTTGTTTTAGGAGTGTTATCATCGTGCAATTAAGCGTTGGTGATAACCTAGAATGAAGGTCGATAAGTAAGAATTAAAAGGTTCCATAAAGCTAGATCACACGTCAGGTGAAAACATAAAAGCGTGAGAAGAGAAATCTATTTAAAATTTAGATGTTCCAGGCTTGGAACTAGGGTTACCCTAAAGTGACAACGACCTCTTTTGAGTTTAGGAATCATGCTTTAGCTTGCCTGGTTAGAACACTATCGTCGATTAATCAGATAACGGTGTTCACCCTTCAAGTTATTACATGTTTCTTGTCAATTGAAGTCTTAAAACCTTGGTAGGTTTGAGATCAAGGGATGGGAATAGTCACCAAGGTGTGGTCATCACTCCTAGCTTGGTGGTGTATTTCCAAAAGTATGACTCTTAACTACCAAGCGAGAGTTTGATCCTAACTCATTGTTAAGGATCCACAAAAATAAAACGAGGTAACTTACCATTGAGGTAAGGATAATCACTTCTATCTTAACGGTGAAGTTTTATAAAAATAAAATATAGTAAAATGAAAGACTTCCTCAAAGTATAGAATTTACTCCTACTTTGTTGAGGTCATTTCATTTGAGGAAAATACAATCCATAACATTTTTAAACGGGTAAAATTATCATCAAGGTATGGATTTCACGTCTATCTTGATGATTGAATTTCATAATAACAAAAAATAATCGAGAATTAACCTTTGTCACCAAAGTACGGGATTCAATCCTATTTTGGTGAAGTCATTTCATTCATGAAATACGAGTTCAAGAGAAGAATGAGTGAAATCTATCCAAAAGATAAGGAAATCACCCCGATCCAGGGGATAAGATTTCATAAAACATCCAATAGAGAAATTGAAAACCATCATCGAGGTATGAAATTTTACTCCTATTTTAAGGGGTTAATTCCATTGGTATGATACGAGTTCACAAGAACAAAAAGAAGAAATGGTCATCAAAGAAAGGAATTCACTCCTGTCTTGATGATGCAATTTCATAAGAACAATAATGATGAATGGAAAATCATCACCAAAGTAAGGGAGTCACCCCTGTTTTGATGAGATAGAATCATTAGGAAATACGAGTGTCCTTAGTCATAAGTTGACTTGCGGACTCTTGCATTGCCTACTATGCAAAACGGTTAGAAGATTTTACAAAGCTTGACTTAGCAAAAGAAGAGATTATCGGCTAGAAATTCAGAAACTTCAGATTACATCGACGTAACAAGAATAGAAAATCATGCTTGCTAGGATTAAAGTTAAAGTTCGGGATAACAGAGTCAATCGTAACAAGTGCTCAAATCTTGGATGGTTTAAGTCAGGAAAACAAGATCAATGACGGAAATGATTCAACACAACAATGAGATGTAAACGTTCGATTCGAAATAAAGGGAAATGCATTGACTTCTTAAAGTGTTACGTCAAACACAACTTTACGGATGACACACGTACCTATAAGTGAACACCCATATCATGAGTTCCAGGTCAGATAAATGAATCCAACGGTCGAATTAGATTTATGTGTATACCTTGCCTAGACAAGGTATCCTGAGATGCAGGTATTCCACCTTTCGGCATTGCATGATTGCAGTTGTGGGACACACTTTAAGGACATTTGAAAACCCTAAGTAACAATTTAAAGTTTTGAAAACCATTCGGTTTAGACGACCAATATCTTTGGATATATTAAGATCCATGTACACCTTGGTCAAGGTATAAAGATAGTTACATAAGGTGCACAACGTATAACGATGTTTAATCGTAGGAATTAAGGAGCATAACGAGTTGAATATTAACGAGAACATTCTATAAAATGGGAATGAGAAGATATTAGAGTTTTAGATGATAAACCAGTCCAAGGAATCAAGGATTTTTTATATTTAAAATATAAAGCGGATGGTTCCATTTAGTAACGCATTACCACTTGGAAACGTTGACACGTCAAGGTAAATTGACCCATTTGCCTTAGAAACTTGTGTATGTTGACCATACTTTATCACTCATCCCAGAAATCCCCAGGTAAGCATAACTGGTCTCGCAATGAGATTTATACGATATGTTTGCCTTAGCCTGAAGGCCTTTTGCCAGGAAATCCAGAATACAGGTGTCTATGGTCACACAAATTTCTTAGGTTCATGAAATCAAAACCTTGATAAGATTTTCATAGATTAGACGTAGAGTCTAAGGAATTAAACCCATGATAAATAGTGTAGATTCCACACGTCGTCGAGAATAAGTTTAGAAAGTTTCATTCGTCGGGGAGAATCAAAGAGTCAAAGATAAGTTTAGGAAGACAAGTAACCAAGTTTATATAATTATAAGGCATACATATCTAAGGGTATCAAGTTGCACAAAAGGCATCCCTAATAGATAGCATCATGTGACATGTAGCAATAAGTATACACAAGATCATAAGGATTTTTCTATGAGGTTCATGCATAAACTATAGTCTAAGTCACCATTTCTAATAACCTAAATCTCTATAGTCATGGGCTTTGATACCAATCTGTTACACCCCAACCTTGACGGCGGAAACGTCGAGGTGTGAGAGTTAAGATCGTTCACAGCCACATAACGCTATTACTAAATCCAAATATATTATTCATAAGTTTCAAAGGTAACATTACAAACATAAGTCTCAAACAAAGATACATCATGATATAAAAGTTAAATGTGACAAGTTCATCCTTTTATTTCTCTAGGTCCAATCCTAGATGTGATAAGCTTCAAAGTAGTAATCATACTTGAGTATTTTCTGAAACATGTTAAAAATAAAAGGTCAACAATAATGTTGGTGAGATTTCCATAGTTTTCAATATATAAGTATATAAATGTAACGCCCCGAAATTTCCCGAAACAAGCCACTTAATAATAATGGGCTTTTAAGGGTTAATTTAAGAAATAAAGGGGTAAATTAGTGGGCTATGGATAAAATTAGTCTTAATGGGCTAGCTTAATGGGTTTAAGGGCCCTAATCAGCCATTAAACATGCATGAACAGCTCCATCTTCACCATTTCAAACCCTAGCCACCAAATTCGTAGAGAGAGAAAGTAGAGAGAGAAAGTGAAGAAAATCAAGATTTGGAGTTTGAAGGTTTGAAGGATTGAAGTTCTGGTGGATTGGAGCATCAAAACACAAGGAAAGAGCAACAAAACAAGGTAAGAATCGACCTCTAAGGCCTTCTGTAGATCAAACCCGGATTCTAGGGTTTTGGGGTTTGAAAAGTTTAAAGAAACACATAAAGGTCGAATTTTACGTATGAAAACGTGTAAAAATCTTAGATCTGGTTTTATGGAAGGTAAACGAAGGATTTGGACGTAAAAAGTTAAGATTTTGGGTTAAAAATGGGCTGGATCTGAGTTTTTGTTCATCCAGTGAAACTGGGCCCCGATCCAGCGAATTTAAGCATTAACCAGTGAAACTGCACATTAGTTCAGCGAGACTAGGAGAAGTTCCAGCGAAACTACAGTTTCGCTGTGGCGAAACTATGGTTCGCCGGTAATCTCGCTAAGACCCAGACTGACCTATAGACCTTGCGAGAATAGGGAATTCCAACGAAAGTTGGGCGCTCAAGGTAGCGAATCTGTCTAGCGAAACTAGCAGAAGTGCTGCCCAGCGAAACTGCAGGCGAAACTGGAGTTTCGCTGTAGCGAAACTATGGGCGAAACTATGAAGAAAATGACGTTTTGCATGTTAACTTTCGTGCAGCTAGAGTATTCAGGCTATAGCCTAAGTGACTTAGAATTTAAGCTACTTGGACGAGTTCAGGTGAGTTCTAGATCCCCTATTTTATACATGCTTTAAATGTTTTGGGGCGGTATGCATACTAAGATACATACTTTTTATGATCAGTTCTTTTAAAGTAAAGCTTTACATGCTATCTTATATGAGAAATGGGGTGTTATAATGAATTGATAGTGTGTTTTTCCTTATCGAGATATAACCTTGTAATGATGAATTGCCTTCGAGATGTGTTGTGTTATATATATATATATAACTTAAATAAGAAAGTGAAACGTAAAGAAAGGTTATGTGGCCCATAACGTGTACCTGGATAAAGTAAAGTCTTGCAAGTAAAGTCCTGCAGGCAAGGGATAAAGTAAAGACTTGCAAGCAATGGCTAAAGGAGGGTTGCATTTGTTGTGCCCTCACCGGATAAAGTAATGCTCGAACAGGCAGGTCTGTCAGCCCTGAATTGGCATGACATTAATGGCCCGATCGACTACGACTGTAAGCCCTTAGTTGGCGGGTCGGTAAAGTCCTAGGCGAGCCTAGGCACCGATTGTGACAGAGAATTGACGGATAAAGAAGAGTAATAAATAACGAGAAATGAAAAGAAATGATAAACTATCAATAAAGTGATAGCCTGTATGTATGATGCTTGATAGACGAGAACTATTTTCAACTGATAAAGCTAATACCTCTTACAAAAGTTATTTAGCAAAGTAAACCTAGAATTCACTCAGCGAAGCTGACTTTTGTATGCATATCAGTTGACAGGTAAGAGTTAGAGCTGATGGGATGTGAGCATGGAATGGAAGCTTCTTGGCACTCAAAGACTGGCGTCCCGATAAAGAAAAGCTTTAAAAGGACTTTAAATAGTTTTGATGTTTTAAAGACAATGCTTATAATTTAATTTAACTACGTTGTAATGGATTGAATTACAGTATATTTTTCCGCTGCAATATATATTTATACACATATGAGTAAATGATCGCTTTAAATCTATGTTTGCTGTGAATGGCCAACTGTGAGGTCCCCCCCTGAGAAAGGTGGGCCTTACAATAAAAGATGGCAATTCATGTTGTAAGTTAGAGAACAAAATAACTAGGGATGTAAGACAGAATGCACAATCAAACCTTGACAGATTTTTACAAGTCTCAAACGTTTACAAGTATATACGATTAGCTAAGTGTACTTGGATTAACCAAGCAGGCTTGTCAGGCCCATAGATATATGACGTCAGGCTAGCAATAGTTAATGATTGTACATATATTCGACATTACATGGTAGCTACGAAGGTCAACTAACCACAACATATAGGTGAAATGCCATAAGTTTACAAGAATCAAACGTGTTTACAAGTGCAATGTTTATAATGTAATATGTTTCACCCCAAAGTGTAAAAATAATAAAAAGGGTATAAAAATACTCACTTGATCAATAAGTATATTATGATGATTAATAAGAAATGTAATAATCGTCGTTCCAACGTAAACCATCACAAGACACCTAAATAGACATAATTACAAGGTTTAAGTTTTATTGAAATAAGTTTAACGAATCAACGAGGACTAGGGTTCTAAGTCGAATTTGGGGCTCGTCAAATAATTATATTTAAACAAATGGAATAAATTTATATTTTCTTAAAAAATATATATTTATATTTTATTCAAAGTTGTAAAAAGAACAATTATAATAATTAAAAATGTTATATAAAGAGTTTTAATAAATTTTTATAACTAAAAATTTATTACTATATAAACAAAATTAATTGAAGAGGGATATTTGAACAATAATAATTTACTAATTATTATTTTCAATCCATTTTATTAAAATTATTCAACAAGCTTTGCTAAAATATTTTATGAATAAAAACATTTTTATTTAAACTTAAAAAAATTATAGAAAATCTTTGAAAGCTTTTAAAAATATTTGAAATTTATAAAAGTAATTTTATACATTTTTAAAATTTTCTGGAATTAGTTTTAGGCTAAAAAGCCTTTAAAAATAAACATGAGGGTGCCCGGGTTCAAACCCGAGACCTCATGTTTAACAGGGCAGTGTCTTAACCAGTGAACCAAGGCTTACAGCCGTGTTATAACTTGGATTTTAAATCTTAAAAAACAAGACTTCAAGAAAATCCCCAATTCTAGATAAACCCTAGAATCAACATCGATTCAATTGAACCTAATTTCGTTGTTGATAGTGAAATCAAATATAGGGCTTTTGTTCCCCAAATGAAATCGAGTGTATAACAATGTTTAATTACCCGGTTGAAGATAGATTCGATGATGAACACGTAGAAGAACCGGTCGCGACTTGGTCGAAGACGGTTCATGATGCAAATGCGATTAATAATTGAATTCGTTTTACAGGAAACTCCAAAGACATCGACAAGCAAAAGCCCTCTGTTAATTTTGATTGAAAAGACCTGATGATGGTGTTCGATTAACGGTGGTTTCGTAACAGAATTGGTATAAGAATGAGAGATTTGTGTGTTTCTTAGATGAAATTACGAGTAGTGGTGTGTTAGGAATAGTTAATCGATGGTTTTAGGTTTCATTAATTGAGTTATTAACACGATATGTACGTTGAACGGTTAGAAGTTAAACGGTGTTTCGGTTTCGATGGATTCATCAGAAAATTGAGCGTTTCAGCTTGAATTAATGATGGTTACAAGTTCGATTCAAGCACTAGGACCAATTCGAAACGGTTTTTATGCTTGATTACCAATGATTAGCACGTTTAAGGAGTGGCCGCAGCTCGGCCGAAACTCCTGCCGGATTTACGGGGGTGAGGGAGGGTTGGTTTGGGTTTATTTCAAATTTACACCATTAGTCCCTGTGTTTTGACATTTGTTCATTTTCCACCCAAAGTTTAGGTTTTAGTTTTTAAATAAATTACACTTTAGTCCCTTCAGTTTAAATGTTAATATTTTATGTACAAAACTTATTATTATAAGTTTTAGCTTATATAACTTATTTGTTTTTATTTATTACAAGATTAAACACTAATCAAGCTTATTATTATTATTATTATCATTATTATTATTATCTTTACTAATTATTTTCCTTGTTCATATATTATTATTATTATTATTATTATATTATAACTTAATGTTGAGTTTCATATTAATAAATAAAAGTCGTAATTACCATTGTTATTGTTATTATTTAATTTATTAACCCTTAAGTTAACATAAAAAACAAGTATAAATGAGCCCTCAAAGTATTAAATAATAGAAAGGTTTTATAAAAGTATAACGAAGTTAACTTTTAATTAACGAAAATCCAAAAGGTTACATAAACCTCCTTCATCATCATAACTAAACACATTCTTTTTCAAAACATCAAAGCTAGAATTATCATCACATTTTTTCTGTAAAGCAGATAACTTTCCATTGATTGAGCTTCAACAACCACACGTTTATCATTCAAACCATCTTTACAACCAATCCTATTATCCAGACACACTACATTTTCCATCTTACCATCAAAATCTAACAATGCACCATAGGTGTTCGATGAAATGCCTGACTGAATTTCACCGTTTACCCGAACACCCATTTCCCATAAACCCTCCACCTTTAGCCAAACACTCTTAACAATTGGACACCCTCATTTTCAGACGCTAAACAACCCAACACACAGTCTCTATCACTGTGAGACGCAGGGTCCAGTGCGAAACAGGCAATAAATAAACATACCTCCGTTGATGCGAAACTGTGGGGGTAAGTGACTATTGAGTCGCTCAACGAACCCCGGTGGATCTACATAGAACTTATCGAAGACCACTTGCCCCACGCCGTTAACGCCCTTATCAGTTCGTGCAGATCTTGCGAAATCGTAGCGATTGGGGCAATTGCGCCCATTTCGAGGACGGCGTCGGAGAAATAGAGGGCTTCTTCGAGGTCGCCTTCGATGGTTTTGGCTTCGGTAAGCTCTATGTAGATCCCATCATAATTTGATTAGGCTTGTTCAAGTTTCTTTATTTTAGAAGCCGCTTGTTATGATTAGGCTTGTTGATTTGATGATTGCAACTACATCGCCTCCATGGCCACCCGCCACCATAACCCACACCGCTTCCACGTTGCGTCCATCACAATCGACACCTCCTCCACCTCCGACGCCGGTGAACCCATTTCCGGTGAGATCTCTGGTAGAGAGAGATATATAGAGAGAATGAGGAGTGTGTGTGAAGGGAGAGAGAGATAAAGTTAAAGGGGATAGAATCAATGGTAATTTTGTAATTTTATAAAATGTTAACTGAATTATTTGACGTTGTTAGTCATTTGGATGCAAGTGGGAACAAAATAAAACGTTAAGGGTATATGAAGATTTTAAACTGTAGAGATACAAATGATTAAAATCACCAAACCTCAGGGATGCAAATGGTAATTTACTCAGTAATATACCTTAAACATAAAATAAAGGCACAAAGTTTCCACAAACCGCTAGCATTTTCATACTTTGAAGTTTGAATAACAAGTAGAATACTTCTCGAATTCGAATATCCATTTGTTGTAGACCCCACTTTAACCCCTTTAAAACCCCTTCTTACGTCTCTGTTAAACATAAACCAAACTTATCATCATCATCATCATCATCATCAATTCATCATCTTCATCATGTTGAACAAAGATTACCAAATTTGCGACGAGATCGGCCGCGGGCGGTTCGGCGTCGTCTACCGGTGTTTCTCCGCCGCCTCGGGCGACTCCTTCGCCTGCAAATCCATCGACAAACGCCTCTATATCCGATCCAACTGATCGCCAATGCATCGACAACGAACCTAAAGCTCTCCAACTCCTTAACGGAAACCCAACGTTGTTCAACTCCATAACCTCTACGAAGACGATAACTACGTCCACATAATAATGGACCTCTGCGACTCACCGGATCTCTTCGACCGCATCTCAAACCACCACGTGTTTTCTGAAGCGGAAGCATGTTCAGTGATTTCTCAGTTGATGTCATCGATCAGCTATTGTCACCGATTAGGCATTGCGCATCGCGATATCAAACCGGATAATATTCTGTTCGATTCGATGGGGAAGTTGAAGCTTGCGGACTTGGGATCAGCGGACTTGTTCGCGATGAATGAGCGAAGAACGATGTCCGGAGTCGTTGGTACGCCTTATTACGTTGCGCCTGAGGTGTTGTGTGGTGAGGAGTATAATGAGAAGGTGGATGTGTGGAGTGCGGGAGTGATTTTGTACGTGATGTTGGCCGGAGTGCCTCCGTTCTACGGGGAGACGCCGGTGGAGACGTTTGAGTTGGTGATGAGAGGGAATTTGCGGTTTCCGACCAAGGTTTTCCGGGGTGTTTCCCGGGAAGTGAAGGATCTGTTGAGGAAGATGTTGTGTAAGGATGTGTCTCGACGATTGTCCGCGGAACAAGTGTTAAGTGAGTTCTAATCTCTCTTCATAATTCGGTCACATTTTAAACTACAGTTTACAAACAGTTTAGTTGCCGTTTACATAGCTGTTTACTGCAGTTTAATTTTTTTTTTTTTTTTTTTTTGTAAACTACAGTTATTTTTTTTTTTTTACTGCAGTTTATAGTCTTTGGTTTATATATTTAAAACTATAACTTGTAGTTTACCTTTATTCAGAAACATACATGGTAATCCCCTTAATGTATGTTGGATTTTATGGTTTTTTTAATTTGAAATCCTAAATTTTTTTTTTCTTACTATGAATTGTAGGGCATCCATGGGTGGTAAGTGGAGGTGAAGGTTCAACAATGGCGGATGGAGCCTGAGAAGAAACGTGAGTTGAGAGGATGAAATCAACCTTGGTTTTAGCTTGTGTTGATTGGTAAATTAATGAGAATAAAAGAGTGAAGTCTGATGAAAGTTTTGATGGTGAAGAAGACTAGTGGTAATTATATATGTAAACAAACACTAGATCTGTTCTCTCGACTTTTTCCTATATATCTTGTTTGATGTTTACTCAATTATAATGGTTTCAGAGTCATGTGATTTTCTTGTTTAAATATTGTGGGTATTTTTTTTGCTTTGGATTAATATTCGCTAATTAACAGAGTTTAATATTTTTACTAACAAACTAATTTGCCCACGGATTGTGTGTTACGCAGTTTGTCAACGAGAGAGACCGTTTGTCCATGTATGATGACGAATTGGTGTGCGTCTCATGGTTCACACTTGAATCATAGTTTAAATATTTATTAAAACCGTACGTAGTGTGCATTTTTAGCACTCCAAACATGATTACATGGACATAACTCGAGTTTCAAACAACATTACAATCGAATTAAAAAGGACTTTAAATCACTAGAGGCTTCAAGCCTTTAATGGACACCAAACACAATTTTTTCAAAATTATTGAATCAATAGGGTCTACAAGCATTAGTTAACCACTATACTTGATTTAAAAGTGATTTTAATATAGAAATTTTTATCTACATCACTTTACGATTTAAGGTTTAGTGTTAATTAAGAGTAATTTTTGTCCAACCAAATGAAAAACTTTCTGGGAATGTGATATTAGCGATACCAAGTTTTGTTAAAAAAAGACGTGATAAACGAGGTTTTGGAAAGCTAAAAAACATGACGGAGTTATATTCTGGTTATAAGAAGATATGCTATCACAACTCAAAAGTCAACATATCAAAAACGTACTCATTTTATCACGAAGATGCTCTAAGATCATGTTCACATTAATATAGCCTTTTAACTTATCATCGTTAGTTGGGCATTTTCTCATATTTCATGCGTGATAAGTGTAGATTCGTTTGTTTCTCGACAACGACTTTAGAAATAAATGATGCATCCTTCTTCGTTTAGCTTAATTTAATCATCTATATTTGTAGTTTATAATTATCATTTAATTTATTACTTTCTTTATCACCGGTGTTAATATCTTTAATAGTTGTAAGGCCCCGAAAAACGTTTTCTCCAAATAAATTTATGATATTATTTATAACTACGCCGTTATAAACAACGGTCGATTTTAACGGTAATAAAAGACAATACGTCATGCATATATTGAATATAATATGACACACTTACACCTTGTAAAATGGCACAAATTAATTAAAGTCGGAATGGGATTTAACTCCATCAAAATTTATGTGTTGTTTACCTTGGTTGGTGTTGTTGAATGTATTATTTACTTACGTCTTGATATTGATTTCGATTCTACAATCATTTTCTTTTGGTTCATTCATCAAGTCTGGTTCGTTTATCTTAATGTTATTTCAATTTTCATCGGACTCCTAATCATAATGGTGATTTTGGTAATCGGTTTTGATTTTGATTTGTTCACTTTTGTTCATTGTGATTTTGGTTCCTTCATCATAGTTGTTCTATCAGATTCTAACCGATTTCAAGAACTCTCACAATCTGTTGTTCTATCAGATTCTAACCGATTTCAAGAACTCTCACAATCTGTTGTTCTATCAGATTCTAACGATTTCAAGAACTCTCACAATCTTTCTTCTCCATTCTACTATTTCTTCTTGAAAATAGCAACTTCTACCACCTTTCACGGGTTAATTAAATGGCAAATTCAATATTTTAAGCATATTATGTTCGGTTACATGCTTGTATGAATAAACTTAATAGTATGATGAATACACTATTTTAATCTCCTGATACATCATGCATGGGGAGTCTATAATATTTAATTTAAAAAGCCGCTACATTAGTTCTATTTTGAGAAATAAAATATTTCATTTTGTATATGTATTTCAAGGGTCTAGTTTTTATCAAAACTATTATCTATACTTTGAAAGGCAAACGGTAAAGTCTTTAAGTTTTACAAACAACCCGCTGTTGCACAACTTTTTCCCCCTAACATGTGCTTTTCAACGCTGCCTTTTGTTGCACTTCCTCTTTTTTCTTCTCCCTTCCTTCGGTCCAACTTCTTTTTCTTCGTCAGCACAAAACAAGCGTCAAAGTTCAGTAATAACTTCTTCGACGTGTTACCGTTCAATGGACCGACACCGGAGCCCTGAGGCCATCGGCAAAGTTTGAACATTACCGTAGGGGGGTGGGGGCGAAATTAATATTTTAAAGGGGGATGAACTGATATTTATATAAAATTTACACTACCGGCCCCAAGATTTACACTACGAGACTAAAATTTAACTGTACCGACGAAAAAGAGGGCCCCCCCGGCCCCCACTATCCTCCGCCAGTGCTCGAGGCCTACCGATGCTAGGGTTTGTGTGGTTGTGTCAACGATGGGGGTAGAGTTTAGCAGCACTCGAGACGTCCTGGCTTAGATCCCTTCTTTTTCTTCGATTGATACTTCTTTTTCTCTATTTGCTTTACATGTCAACTATGATTAGACCTTGATCATTTTTACTCAAGAGGGTACATTTGGGTTGATTTGGGTAATAATAATGAAATATGGGTTAAATAGTGTTAAGCTATATTTCTAAGAAGGTCAAGTTGGGTAACTCTAAAACTAGAAAAAGTGATCAACGGGTGAAGATGGATCATAAAAAACAAGGAATGGGTCAAGATGGGTTGATTAGGTTTTCTCATAACCCATCTTTCTCCACCTCATCTTTTCCTCAAAATCCATACAGAGTCTCACATCTAAGTGATAGCGATAAACATGTTTGATTTATGGACGGGTCAAGATCGGTTTACGGGTCACATGAGATGTCACACCCTCAAAATCCGCTAACGGGGTTTTACCGTCAGGCGTGTGACATACCAGGATCTCAGATAGCATCAGTTACACCAGACACGGTAATTACAAAACATCACATTAAGTAATTAGACTTTTAAATCAATCATGAGTGTTTCAGATTTGCGGAAGCGTTTCAAAAGTAGAAATCAACAGTGAATCGTTTCAACATGCGTTTCAACAATAAGAATCAATATCGTTCAACAAAATAGATCAGTTAAGTTGTGATGTATGCCATGAATGCATCCTAGCTTAACCCTGTGCGTTTCTGTGACCTGAGAAAACATGCTAAAATATGTCAATATAAAGTTGGTTAGTCCATAGGTTTAATCAACAAGAAATGTGTCAGAAAAGCGTTTCACATGGTTTAATTAACCAGAAATGTGTCAGAAAAGCGTTTCACATGGTTTAGTATATAAAGCATATCGATAGGTAGCGAGCCTATAAACAAGTTAGTTAGTGTTTCAAACCGAAGCTGACTGTGTGTTTTAGTGCCTTTCCACCACGTCTTAACCGACCGTGGCAATCGTTAGGTCAATTTAGCACCCGTTCGACCTCCAATCAAGCTAGCGCGACTAGCCCGGGCGGGGTTTGTCAAACCCAGCAGTACTACTCATAATTACCTCGCTAATCCATTACTAACGGTTTGATACTGTAAGGACTTTCAAATGCGTTTCCCACTAACATAACAGGCGATATCAATAATACTGGCAACCATAACAAAAATAGTGTTTGCATGTTTTCTCCCCCAAAAAGGAAAGAAAGTAAAATGGGGCCGTGAAAACTCACCTCGAGTGTAGAGCAACAAGTAAATGTAAACACAAACGATCGGGTTTCCGGTTAACCTGTGTTTCATTCAGTATATAATTAATATTATTATTAATTACAATATAAGAGTCGTACGGTTTCGCGTTTCACGTCTCGGTTACGGTTCGATGTCGATTGTCGATGATACACAAACACACTCAAATGCATTAACACCACAGACTGTACACTTTCACAAAACACGTGTATTTTATGAAAAATATATATTACAAACCTTTTTGTAAATAATAGATGTTACGTCACAATATATATTTTATTTATTAGTTTCTCAATTTTGTAGTTTCCAAAATGTCCAGTCTCGTATATATATATATATATATATATATATATATATATATATATATATATATATATAATATATATATATATATATATATATATATTTATTTATTTGTTTTCAAAAGATAATAATAAAATAAATAAATAATTAAATAGATAATTAATGTTAAAATAAATTCCAGAAAATTAATATGGTGGTTTTTAAATAAACAGAGTTTATAGAATAATTTTTATAATTTTTTTAGAAATTTTCTGAAATTTCAAAAAGCTTAAAAAGGGCTTTAAAAAATAAAAGAGGCTGCCGGGTCTCGAACCCGTGACCTCCATCCCAAAATCTCACACACAAACCAGTGAACCAAAGGCATGCAGCCGCGGTAATATTCAGTTCCATATGTTTTAAACTGTTTTAACCCAGTTTCCCCAAATACATAAACCCTAGAATCGATTGTGGATCAAATTGAAGCACCAATCGTTAATGTTAATGCATTAATCATAGGGCTTTTGATCCCCATGAGAAATCGAGCATAAAGGTGTTCTTAATTACCTGATTGGTGTTCAAATGGTCAAGACAATTGAAGAACAGGTCGCGGCTTGGGGAGAATTCAAACAATGAACAATCACTGATTATAATCGAATTAACTTTGCAGGATCATTATAAAGTTGTTGACAAGCAAAAGCCCTCTGTTAATTTGGGTTTAGAACGTGTCTGAGTGGGAGTTCGAATGGGTTGCAGGTCGAGAGAGAAATGGGGATCGAACAGTATGATTTCGAGTGTTTCAGATGCAATTCAAAGTTGAGTTCGATTTGGAATCTTATAATCGATCGTTTGGATTAATTTAATTGCATTATTGCGAAGTGTAGTACGATTTATGAACTGTAAAGCAGCCGAAGTGGGTTGGTTGTAATCAACTCCAATTTTCAATTTCAGTGGGGTATTGTGTGATGTATTCGATTGAAGATAAGTGTATGATTGATTAGGTCGCATTACTTTTGATTATTATAGTGTTTTGAGTGGATTTTGTGAGTTGTATCCGAGAGTGGGAATCGGGAGTGGATATAGGAGCTGTAAAACAATTGATTAATTGATTAAAGGGTGTGAATTGGTTCGAATCTGTCTCACGAACGGTTTTGTATGGTTTTGTGATTTGAAATCAAGTATTTTTGGTGTTTTGGAATCGTCGGAGTACCGCCGGACGTTCGCCAGAACAGTGGCCGGAAAAGTCGAAGGGGAACAGTGGGCGGATGGTTTGGGTTTGCACAAATTACACAAATGGTCCCGTGGTTTACTATGTTTATTATTTCATGTTTGAAACTTTCTTTTAAAGTTTCTAAAATGACAAAATGCCCCCTGGACTTATTAAACCCAAGTTTAATAAATTTTATAAATTATTATTATTATTATTACTAATATTATATTATTATTATTATTATATATTATCTTTAGGGTTAACACAAAATGAGTTTACGAAAAATTCGATTAAAACGAAAAATAATAAATGCGTGAGGAGAGTTAATGAACTTTTAAGTTAATTAACGGACCTGAAAGTGACGAGTGTCACAGTTCTGTCACACCGACCTCTCACACCAACTATTGTCCGCTTCGCCCACGAGAAGCTCACGGATTTGCTTTGGTTGCCCAGGTGAAAACTTCCCAGGAAGGTCACCCATCCCTAGATTGCTCCCACCTGAGCACGCTTAACTGTGGAGTTCTCCTCTCATCCACAGCCAATACGCTCAAAACGCGTTGTTGATGTTAGAGGCCAGACATTCCTTATAAACTAGGAATCTCTCCTGTCCACGGCCGATGTGGGATATGTGTAGGGTGTCACAAGCACCCCCTGTTTGGACTCATCGTCCTCGATCCCGAGAAGTCACCATCCTTGGTGAGGTATGTCCCACATCCGAACGACACATGAGTGGCTCTGATACCATTCCGTCACACCCGACCTCTCACACCAATAATATTGTCCGCTTCGCCCACGAGAAGCTCACGGATTTGCTTTTGGTTGCCCAGGTGAAAACTTCCCAGGAAGGTCACCCATCCCTAGATTGCTCCCACCTGAGCACGCTTAACTGTGGAGTTCTCCTCTCATCCACAGCCAATACGCCCAAAACGCGTTGTTGATGTTGGAGGCCAGACATTCCTTATGAACCAGGAATCTCTCCTGTCCACGGCCGATGTGGGATATGTGTAGGGTGTCACAAGCACCCCCTGTTTGGACTCATCGTCCTCGATGAGCCCGAGAAGTCACCATCCTTGGTGAGGTAGTCCCACATCCCGAACGACACAGGAGTGGCTCTGATACCATTCTGTCACACCCGACCTCTCACACCAACAATATTGTCGCTTCGCCCACGAGAAGCTCACGGATTTGCTTTTGGTTACCCAGGTGAAAACTTCCCAGGAAGGTCACCCATCCCTAGATTGCTCCCACCTGAGCACGCTTAACTGTGGAGTTCTCCTCTCATCCACAGCCAATACGCCCAAAACGCGTTGTTGATGTTAGAGGCCAGACATTCCTTATGAACCAGGAATCTCTCCTGTCCACGGCCGATGTGGGATATGTGTAGGGTGTCACAATAACACCCGGCCTCTCATACCAACAATATTGTTGGTGTGAGAGGCTGGGTGTGACAGAATGGTATCAGAGCCACTCCTGTACGTTCGGGGTGTGGGACATACCTCACCAAGGATGGTGACTTCTCGGGCTCATCGAGGACGATGAGTCCAAACAGGGGGTGCTTGTGACACCCTACACATACCCACATCGGCCGTGGACAGGAGAGATTCCTGGTTCATAAGGAATGTCTGGCCTCTAATATCAACAACACGTTTTGGGCGTATTGGCTGTGGATGAGAGGAGAACTCCACAGTTAAGCGTGCTCAGTTGGGAGCAATCCAGGGATGGGTGACCTCCCTTGGAAGTTTTCATCCGGGCAACCAAAAGCAAATCCGTGAGCTCCTCGAGGGCGAAGCGGACAATATGTTGGTGTGAGAGGCTGGGTGTGACATGAGATGAACGGGTCGGCCCATTTTAATCCGGAGTCTCACATCTAAATGATAGCGATAAACATGCTAAGTTGCATCTAAGTGCTAAGTTGTGTGTCGGGTATGTTTCTATTAAACCAAATTTTTGCCTCTACTTCCATGCTTTCTGTGTCGTAAACTGGAGCTCCATGGTGGGGGTAAAAGACCATAATATTCGTGGGTGCCCACTACCTTGGGATTTATCTATGTATGAAATTGTTAATAAATGTGGTTTTGTAAGTCTAAACCCATTTTAACCCGGCTCATCCTGACCCAAGCTCATCCTAACACGAACCCATTTAACCTATTTTAAATTAGTACATTCTGACCCAAACTCATCCTAACACGAACCCATTCTGATTGGCACCCGACCGAACTCGACTCGCATCTTGCCATGTATAACTATGACTGGCACCCGACCCAACTCGACTCGCCCATCTTGCTTCATCTGCAACTACACTAGCTCTTTTCCACCCTTTATTCTTTATTCTTTATGCATGTAGTGCTCATATATTAATATTGAATAACTTTCGATTTTGGCTCAATTTAATGGGATTGAAGCGGTTAGAGAAGAATTTGGGTCAATCATGCATGCAAATTCTCATAATGTGAAACAGCGAAACTTGTTATTTTAATCTATATTAATCAAAATATGTATATGGGATGGAGTTGAGATGGTGAATAAATTCTGTCAAGATTAATGCCACTGAGCTACTCATTCTATTATGATCTTACATAAAAATGATGTTTATTTTTAATGTGCTTCAAGATTGTTATTTTCTTACTCAATCCTTCTAAGAAATATTTTGGGCGAAAGTTTTTACAGGCATGTTCATAAGATTTGATAAATAAATTTCAAAATGAAAGCATGTATTTGAAAATAAATTGCAGTAATGGTTTTTTTTCCTTTATCTTTAAGGGATTTTAGTGAGCTGATTAGCATTGATTCCCAACTCAAAAGTTCAATGAAGTTCTTTTTTTCTAATCTTAACTCATCAAGTCTTCACCGTAACGAGAGGTTATATTACTAGTTTAAAACATAATTAAATACTATGGGACATACTAATGATGATAATATGTGATTTGTTTTGGATCTATCCAAATGTTTAAATCATGTCTGTAGATACATATAATTAACAACAGTAGTATAAAATAAAGAAAAAAGTTTAAATATAAGGTGTATTTTTGCTACAAATTGTGAGAAGATACAATGGGTTAAAAAAATCACAAAAAATTATATCTCACAATCTAAATCGAATTTCAAAAAATTAATTCTGAGCTTTTATTTTCCTATCCGTTTTCACTAAGAAAAAAAATAAAAGAAAAATTAAAAAACATTAATAGTTTTTATATTGTGTCATTTATGAAAGACACAATGACGTAGTTGTGTTATTATGAAAGACACAATGACGTCATTATGTCTTAAAAATACACGATAAAAATACACTTTGTTAATAAACTCACCCTAAAATAAAATAGTTGTTTCTTAAATGTTATTGATCGATGAAAACTACGTACAGCCTTGTCAAGGATGCCTTGAGTCCTTGACAAGTTTAATGGTGGAATTCAAACGGGTCATTTTTATAATAAAACTTGAAAAGAGTATGTGTTTATCTTAGTAGAGTGTAATTTTCAATTTGAAGGTATATATTATAGTGTTAAAGGTTTTTAAAAATTTATTAAAGATGAGTATAAAAAACGTATTCAGGTGGAGGTTGTGCTAGTTACTTACTTTCTAAAATAGTATATAAGATTTTAGTTTTAATCTTAATTTATTTTTCTTAATCGCCAATGAATACTTTGATATCAATCAATACTTTGATATCAGTCAACTAGGTAAACTCATGACAAAAGGTCACCTATATCTGCAAACACAGACAACGTTGGACCCGGGTTGCCTATTATTTCAGGGAAAATCCACCACCTAAATACACAGTATGATAAAACATTTGACCACTCAAATCATATTGCACAAACTAATACTCAAACTCATAACCTCCACTTGAAAAACATAGTGGTTGTCTGCCTACTAACAAATCAATGATCTAAAGGCTTATTAACTTTAATATTATTTTATAACAAAAACTTATTAATTATCATATATTTTATTTTATACCAAACATCCTAACACGTGAAAAGCCACCAAAAATTTTAGGAAGAAAATAAGCGAAGAAAACAGGTTTCTAGAAGCATGGACTAAGCGGTGCCGGTGGTCTCTTATTGACCCACATGGCCCCTATGTTACGTTGTTCTTCAAACATATGTTTGAATAATAAATGTTCATATTTTTGACAAAATGTCCTGGGCATGAATACATAGACATCCAAAATTATAAATTAACATTTTAAAATTTCTATACGGATCGTAAGTCTTATATGCGTCATATAAGAGAGGTCGTATAGCCCTATACGAGGATATAACCTATCTGACAGCCCCCTGAATTTTTCGTAGTAGTCAGTGTCGAAATTCAGGATACGCGTCGTATAGCCTTATATGTGTCGTATAGGAAGGGCATATAAGGCTATATGGGCCGTATAGCTTTCTGACAGCCCCCAGAAATTTTCTCATTTTCAATGTATTCAACCCTATACGCCACGTATGAATACGTGACGTATAAAAAGTATCGATTTATATTGGTGATGTCTTTATATTGGGACCCAATGTTATAACCCAACCTCACTCCCACTCGTATATTTTCAAGAATGGCGACCCCACCCCATATAGGTTATCATAATAATCGACTTTCACAAATGGTAATTAAGTATTTTTTTTATGTATTTTAGTAAACTTATTCTTTTCAAATTGACTTAAAGGAAAGAAAACAATAATAAAGTTAAAAAATCATTAAATAATAATGTTAAATCACTGGATCGGTAGACATCCAGCGTGTTCTTGACGGAAGGTGATAAACCAAAAGATAAACAAAAGTACGAACAAGAATCGAATGATTTCATTGATAAAAATAACGATTTTAAGCTCGTTACAACTTAAGAATTACAACTTTTGCAAGAGGAGATCGAGCATGATCTCCCCTCTCATCCGGCAGCGCCTGGGCGCCGGGGACACTAACAAAACCCTTAGGTTTCTACACATTGAAACTGGTATATATAGGCTTCGGCCCATATTAGATGCGACTGGGCCCATTCGTGCGATTAGACCATGCGTATGGTTCAATCATACGACTGGACCATGCGTATGGTTCAATCGTACGACTGGACCATTCTTATGGTTCAGTCTTACGAATGCCCCAATCGCATCTCTCAGTCGCACGACTGGTCCATTAGCATGGCTCAGTCGTACGACTGAGTCTCATTCGCATATGCTCCTGCGAATGACCCAGTTTCATGTGTTTACAAGGTGTATAACATTAGCCTAGACTATCGTCAAGCGACGGACACACTATATATGACAATATATGCTCCAACAAATAATCAATTTTTATAATTTTAAATCTTAATTAGATTAAAGAAAAGATTAGCTAAATAATAAGTAGTACGATCCATATATTGGGTAAGGTTATGATAAAAATATATCCAATCTAAAATGCATAAGTCTGATTGGGTAAAAGACTCTGAACCAGTAAATACTATTTGGTTGAATCTTTAAATGATTATATAAAATACAGTGGTGGCGGTGGAGGTGGTGGCGGAAGAGGTGGTGGCGGTAGAGGTGGCTGGAGGTGGCTAGCAAACTAGTTTGTGTTAGTATGAGAGGATATGGGTGGGGGTAAAGTGGTCTCGTATTCATTCAACATCTCTGTAAAGCTGAATCATTAAGAGGCAAACTGGAACATTAGGAGGTATTTTTCTGATGAAACAAACACACTTAGGGGTTGTTTGATTGCGCTGACTGAGTAAGATCTGACTGAGTAAGAAGCTGACCCAGTAAGAAGTTCTGACTGAGTCTGCATCTGACTGAAACTTGGCTGTTTGATTATGTATCTGACTGACTCTGCTGAATGAAAAAAATAATAATATAATAATAATAATAATAATAATAATAATATTATTATTATTATTATAATAATAATATAACAATAATAATAATATAATAATAATAATAATAATTTATTACTATTATTATTATTATTATTATTATTATTATTATTATTATTATTATTATTATTATTATTATTATTATTATTTAAAACCCCTTCTCACCACCATTTAACACCCACCCACCCCCCTCTCCTCTCTTCTTCCCCACACACACACACAATCGAAGGTGTGTGTGTCGCGCAGGTGTGTGTGTCGCCAAACGCCACCGACGAAGGTGTGAATCGAAGGTGTGAATCGAAGGTGTGTGTCGCCAAACGCCACCGACGAAGGTGTGAATCGAAGGTGTGTGTCGCGCAGGTGTGTGTGTCGCGCAGGTGTGTGTGTGTCGCGAAGGTGTGAATCGAAGCACCAAATCGAAGCACCAAATCGAAGCACCAAATCGAACCACCTGCGGTCGCGCAGGTGGTCGCCTGGCTGGTCGCGGTGGGTTGCAGCGGGGGGGGGGGGGAGGAAGGTGGAGGTCGACCAAGGGAGGAGAAAGTGGAGAAGCTTACCGGGTCAGACATGAAAAAATAAGGGACTCGGTCAGATCTTACTTATCGGGTCAGACCACCCAGTCAGACGCAGCAAACACACTGACTGGCTGACCGGGTCAGCCAGTCAGTGGTCAGAACTTGGTAAGACCAATCAAACACCCCCTTAATATTGACTGGTTCAGAGGTAGTCATTGTGTCATATAAATCAGCTCATTGTGTTTTATACGTTTATTGTGTCAAATATTATTTCATTGTGTCGTATATTTTATATCATTTATTATACATATTCATCATTATGTTTAAGTTTTAAATTATATGAACTTGCTATCTATTATTATGTTTTACAATAAATATATACAATGATATATTTTCATCAATGTGTTTTTAAAAAAGTCATAGTTTTTAAGTAACATGATATGTTATTTTTATCATTGTTTTATAGATTATATAAAAGTTGTTATTATTTATTATTGTGTTTTACAACTATAATTACAAAATGATGTCGTTTTATCAATTTATTTTTTAAACTCATAATGTCCGAGATAACATAATAACGATAAAAAAATACAATAAGACATTATGTTATTTAGTCATTGCTGTTAATGTACTAGATTAATTAGTTGTTAATTTATTATTATATTTTACATACTAGAGATACACAAAATATTATTCCATAGTTATATTTTTTAGTATTCATCATTTTAGAAAAAACATAATAACAAACAAAAATACATAATGAACTACACAAAAAACAAAATGACGAGATATGAGTTTAAAAACATAAACAAATTTATTAGTTTTTATATAACAATATCGTACTTGTTTTAAAGATAAGATAACATCGTTTTTATGGGGTAATTTTTATAAAAGGATTATGTCGTATATAAAGTTATAAATGTTTTTAAAAAATGAGAACTTGAAAAAAATAAACAAAAGTGGTTATATCTAAAATACCATTCTAACAAACTTCTTCCGATCTCAACCTCTAATTAAGGAGATTGATGGTTGATATTATTTATTATATTTTTAGTTATATAATTTTTTTGATTTTAAATAAGTTTCATACGATTGGAACATTTAATTAGGAGTTAAGTGATTTTAAGAAACAAAACTTAATATAAATTTTAGCAGAACATTTCAAAAATTGTGTTATTAATGTATGAAGTTTTATATCAGAACCTAAAAAAAATTTATCAACTATATACATGATTCATTTAAAACGGTTGTTAAATAATAGTATACCATACTTGAACAGTCCATAAACACACACATACATGAGTTGCAAATCTTTAATTATTTATAATACGTTGTATGTCTACCAAGGGAAACTTTTTCCGGGCTCTAATCCAAGCAATAAGTTTAATGTCCCAGCGATTGTACTAGAAATACATAAAAAGATTTTGGATCAACTATAAGTTAAGTTATAGCATTTGTATAGCAAGTACAAAAACAAATTAGTTTCGTGATGCTCACTAGAGGTGCACATCCGAACCGGTTTTAGGACCCGACCCGACAACCCGACCCGAACCGAACGGTTTGGAACCGGTATTACCCCAAACCGGTTTCCCAACCCGAAAAAACCCACCGGTTCGGACCGTTTTTGATATTTCTCACCCAAACCGTTTTGGAACCGGTTTTGATCCACCCGGTTTTTGGAACCGGTCCAAAAAACCGTTTCAAACAGGTTTTTACCGTTAATTTTTTTTTTAACGGCTATATGACCGTTGGACCAGTTTTGTGACCGTTTTTTCAATTTTTGCAGGATCGATTATGGTCACTCAACAGATGGTTTTTCTCTCAAACTCACCTTGAACAACACTCAGCAAGAGTCTATGAAGAGTTGATCACAATATAACAAGTAACAAGCAGTAAATAAACACAGAATGTAAATTTTCAAGGTACTGTTATATATTGCCTCTCAACTCAAAGGATTACAAGACTCTTTGACTCAAATCGCTTTTTTAAAGAGTTACAGGGAGAAGATATATATAATACTACCTACAGCCGGATATACTTTGATACCAGCTGGAAACCTCTAACCTAACATCTATACTACAAGACTCTAGGTGAGGTCTTTCAGACATTTTGCCTGAGAGTTGGTAGTCAGGACATGTCCCTGACTTACCTTTTGTCACCACTAAAGTTGGTAACATGTACTATCATAAAAAGATGAACAGTAGAATAAAGTATGGTCAACAACATGGCTCTTTAAGAAGATGACATGCTGTATCAGAGGTCTGCAGCGGACTGTCAGGGACCACACTATATCTGCTGGACATAGCAATGTCTTCCGAAGGATAAGTACTTCGGAAGAATACTTCTTCCGAAGCCACTTATACTTCGGAAGACTGCTTCTTCCGAGGCTTGGAGTCTTCTTTGTCTTCGGAAGCAGACTTTGTCTTCAGCTCTTTCATCAGACTTGTCTTCGGAAGCTCAGACTTTGTCTTCAGCTCTTTCATCAGACTTTGTCTTCGGAAGCTCAGACTTTGTCTTCAGCTCTTTCATCAGACTTTGTCTTCGGAAGCTCAGACTTTGTCTTCGGAAGATAGTCTTTAGCTGTTAGCTTCAGCTGTTGTCTTCAGCTGTTGACTTCAGCTGTTGCCTTCAGCTGATATCTTCAGCTGATGTTCTTCAGACTCTCGGAAGATCTCATGCTTAGCTTTGAAAGCCCTTGAGTGTAGCATCAAAATGACTATGTGAAGTGGTTTTGGTTGCACCAGCCTCATCATGACCCAACAAACTCCCCCTAGACTGATGCTACCAAAACTTCACTTCACTCTTCTTCTCAAAACTCTCAGCACCAATGAAAGTAAGTGTTTATCAGTGTCTGCATTCTTTCCAGATGTGGTGCTGAGGAGTTTGTACAAATCCTTAGTAGACAGAACCTCTACTCTGTCACCTTGGATTATGTGTACCCTTTGTTGTGGCCCTCTGAAAAGAATTAGTTGATGGGAACTATAGTCATATTCCCATCTAACTATTGGTTCCAATTCAGGACCTTCCACCATCTGTAGAAAGGCTGTGCCTTTGGTGGTTGGTCTTTCCTTGTCTTCCGCTCTTTTCAACTCAACTCTTCTTCAATCTTGGCTCTTCTACTTAGTTCAGCCAAGTGGAGACCGCTGATATGATTTCTAATGTGTGCAGCAGTCTCAGAGTTGGAGGGATTGGAGAATGGCTTCTCTGCAAGCTCAGCAATATCAAATCTGCTGAGATGCAGCAGAGAAGTGGCATTAAGCCTGTTAGTTTCACCATTCTCCCTTTCCACAACAAAGTTGTGAGAAGGTTCATCGAACCTCCACTAGATTATAGCTTTCCTAGGTCCAGGAGATTGACTAGAAATCCTGTCCTCTTTCCTTGTATCCAGTAGAGTTACCAGTCTCCTTCTTAGTCTCTTCTCCTCAGCATTGAGGGTATCGGAGTTAAGACCAAGAAGTCTTGCAGCCTGGCCCAAGGTGTCTCTAGGCAACTCAAGAAATTGGCCTAGGGTGATGGAGCTTGAAGAGTTATCAACATAGGTGATGTTGATAAGGTCTCCCTCACAGGAGATGCTGCTCAAAGTGGTGCAGTTGATGAGCCTTGTCTTGAACTCCTTTATTTCCTCAAAGGAGAGATGTTGAGGAGGCTGAGGGGATGGTCTTGGTTTTTGTTGGGCAGGCTTAGGTTTAGTGGTTTTGGTTGTGTTTTGGGTTTTAGGATGGGTAGTTTGGGTGGTTGAGGTGATGTGGTAGGTTTAGGTTTAGTTGTGGGTTCAGGGTGAAGGTTTCATCAGTGGGTTCGGTTTTGATAGGAAATGGGATTGGTTCTTCTGGTGTGGGTTGTGGTTGAGTGGCTGGGGTGAAGACCATTCCCTGTACCCTCCTGTACATCTCCTTCCTTTTCCCCAAACGGATGTCAGCTTTAATTTCACTGACTATCCGCTGGAGTGTCCTTTCGGACATAGGTCCCACCTGCCTACCAGAGAAGCCATGAGCCCGGAGATAGTCTTTCATCCAGGCTTTGTCATTGGACTTCTTGGTGGCAGTGACCCCCTTTTCTTCCTCCCTCCGCTTCCTTTCCTTCATCTTTTCCCTAGCAGCTTTCTTCCTTTCCTTCTCCATTTGATCCTGATCTTTGTTGTGGAGCAGCAGGATCATGTCATCATCATATGGAGACAGTTCAGGAAAACTGAATCCTCTTGAGAGTAGGAATTTGATCCTAGCCTCTCTCAGCTTCAAGGCTGCTTCCCTTCGCTCTTCTTCTTTCCTCTCCAAGGCCAACCTGGCTTCTTCTTCTTGCCTTAGCCTGGTTGACCTCTCCAAAGTCACCAACTCCTCTAGTGGTAGCAGGAGTACTTCCTCATTGGCAGCTCCTAGGCTGATGAGCTGGTCAATGAGTGTTGTCCTTCTCTTTGTGTTGATTTCTTCCTGATTGGCTGCAGCTGACTTAGAACTAGCAGGTAGCAGTTTCTCAGTAGGAAACCTATCTTTCTTCTTGAGCTTCTCAATCCTCTCCTCCTCCTGAAGCTCTTCCGCAGTCAATTTCCTTTTGCCTTTGTCTTTGGCAGAGCTTGACTATGGTGGTTCTTGGATAGAGGGTTCAGATTGAGAGAGAAGTTCAGCTGGTGTTTGGGATGGAGGTAAGTCAGAAATGTCCTCCCTGCTCACCTCAGATGCTATTTCAGCAATAACACTGTGATGGTCAGTTCCTCGGATATTTGAACAAACCTTCCGCAGCTTCTATCTCAGCTTCGGAAGACTTTTCTTGTTCTTTTGAGGCTTCAATGTCCACTTCGGAAGTTTCAGCCTGAGCTTCGGAAGATGAGACTGCTGCAAGTTCTGTCCCATCTGTTTTAGTTGCTGGGCCATCAGTCCCCATTTCCCTTCGAAGTTAATCTCAGGTTCCATGTGGACCTTAGGTTGACCAACTTCTTCCACAGTGGTAGAGGTGCAGTCAGTCTTTGAAGCTCCTCAGCCCCAAAATATATAAGTGTGGTGTCAGGGCTGGGCTGCTCTAAGGCTTGGGGTTCGGGCTCTTGGGTTTGAGACTGAGGAGGCTCAAACCCACATTGAGGTCAAATGTGAAGGATGGTGTGACCTCGAACTGAGTGGGAGCCCATGATTCCACTCTAGCCCTTTTGGTTTGAACTGTGGGAGCTTGTTTAATCAGAATAGATTAAACAAGGGTTCGTTTAGGCGTCTCTGGTAAGTGATTCTGATGGTAAAGAAGGTTTTGTTGGCATTGTGGTGGAGGTTGCTGGTGTGGGTTCATCACCTGTGGGATAACAGGGATGTCACCAGGAGCTATGCGCTCAGTCATCTCTGGAGGTAATGGAGTGTACCTTCCAGTGAAGTTGGTGGACATCTTCTTCAGTGTTTTGAAGATGCTAGGCCTTACTTGTGGAACAGTAAGAGCAGCTGCACAGACAAGCTTGCTCAGTTCCAGCTCACAGTTGATTATGTATTGAATAAATCTGGGATACATGAAGAATGTATCCCTTCTCAGATTGCCGATTAGGTTGGTCAACACAAATCGTGAGTAGTTGAAGCGTAGACCTCTCACCAACCCATGAACTAGGCATCCCAGTTCATATGGGATTTGATCCCATCCCCCTGACTTATTGGATAAGCAGTGAAGGACAATATGCAGCAGGAACTTCCAATGGTAAGAGAAGTTGAACTTGTATACGGTTGACCTGCTGACATCTCCTCCATATCCCATTAGGATGTAAGTTTCATCCAAGTCTTCTTTGGGGAACTCAGTAGGAGCCCCATAATCATGAAGCTCGAGATGCTCCCTGATGAGTTGCTCTGTGATGACCAACTCCTGGCCACAAATGCGAGTTCTCAGTACTCGAACCCCATTCAGAACTGCAGTTTGACCGTTACTCCAGAATTCGGACATATGGTTGTAGTATACAGTGGGGTTAACTGTTAGTGCAGTGAGGTATGTGGATTCGGTAAGAAAGGTGATGATTTGGGTGAAGTCGGCATCTCTTGACGAATCAAGTAATGCGACTTGATTGTGCTGAGGGTTTAGCGCCATTGAGAGAAGGTAAGCTTGAATTTGGGTGAAATTGCAGGTTTGACAGTGAAGGGAATAGTTAGGGCAGTAAATTGGTAAAAGAAGATGAATTTGATCAGTCTGGATTATTTAAAGGGGATGAATTGTGGTAGTGGCGGTAATAGGGTAACTGTTTGGGGTTACTGTGGGTGGTATGGTGGTTTACGGCGGAGAAATGATAGTGGCGGCAAGGGATAATTTTAAATAATCTGACCATCATGAACAAATCTTTACTTTTTACAGAGTGGGCCCAAAAGATATCCGTTACAGAGTAAAATCTTTACTTTCGAATGTAAAACATTTCCGAAGTTAATTTGTCTTCCGAAGGCAATTTCTCTTCCGAAGCAAGGCATTGCTTCCGAAGGTAAAATTGTCTTTCCGAATGGAGAGTTATATAAGCTTCGGAAGTAGATCTGATGTAAAATCAATCGCTTCTTCCGAGACCAAAAACTCTTCCGAGAAGAAATTTCCATTGAGGAATTTTGGCTTCGGAAGATATTCAAGAATATCTTCTGAGAGTTAATTCCTCTTTGGAAGGAATTTACACTTAGAATAATTTAAAGATCTTTTGTAACAGGGCTTAAATTGTATTGACACAAGACATTACACATTTAAAAAGCTTTTCAAAAGAGGTAGTTAATCAATATTTATCATCCCAATAGCTGATATAAGATACTTAAATCTTTGTTCATCAAATGCCTTTGTGAACAAATCAGCATATTGTTCATTTGATTCACTTTGATTAACTTGATCAAATTCTTCTCATGAATATCTCTAATGAAATGATACCTGATATCAATGTGCTTTGTCTTGGAGTGCTTCACCGGATTCTCAGTAATGGAGATAGCACTATTGTTGTCAATATGGATAGGAGTAGTCATGAAGTTGAATCCATAGTCTAACATCTGATTTTGAATCCATAGCAGTTGAGCACAGCAGCTAGCAGCAGCAATGTATTCAGCTTCAGCAGTTGATGTAGAGACACATGATTGTTTCTTGCATTGCCATGAGATAATCCTTCCACCAAGAAATTGACATCCTCCTGATGTGGATTTCTTGTCAATGTTGCAGCCACCATAGTCACTGTCAGAGTATCCATAGAGATTGAAATCACTATTTCTTGGATACCAGAGACCTAGTTTAGGTGCTCCTTTGAGATATCTGAGGATTCTCTTTGCAGCAGCTAGGTGAGACACTTTTGGAGTAGCCTGATATCTTGCACAAATGCATGTGGCAAACATGATATCTGGTCTACTAGCAGTGAGATACATCAGAGAACCAATAATTGCTCTATACTGATGTTGATCAGTATCCTCCCCCTCAAGGTCAGGGCAAAGATTATGGTTTCTGGGTATAGGTGTCTTGGCTGGTTTACAGTCCTTCATTTTAAATCTATCTAAGATGTCTGAGACATTCTTAGATTGACTTATGAAGAACCCTTCCTTCATCTGTTTCACCTGAATTCCAAGGAAAAGTCCATTTTTCCCATGGAACTCATTTCAAATTTCTGCTTCACGATGCTCTCAAAGTCTTTACACATTTGGTCATTTGAGGAACCAAATATGATGTCATCAGCATAGACTTGTACAAGCAAAATCTCTTCTCCAGACATCCTAATGAAGAGAGTCTTGTCAATGGTACCTCTAGTGTATCCATTCTTCAGGAGAAACTGAGACAAGGTCTCATACCACAGCCTAGGTGCTTGGTGCAGCCCATATAGAACTTTATCCAGTTTGCACACATAGTTGGGGTGCTGTGGGTCTTCAAATCCTGGAGGTTGACATACATAGATTTCCCTATCTATATCCCCAAATAGAAAAGCACACTTGACATCAAGTTGGTAGACTGTGAAGTTCTTGGATGCAGCATAAGCAAGGAAGATCCTAACTGCCTCAAGTCTTGCAACAGGTGCAAAGACATCAGTATAATCAATTCCTTCCCTTCTGGGTGTACCCTTGAACTACTAGTCTTGCCTTGTTCTTGATAATCAAGCCTCTATCATCTTTCTTGTTTCTGAACACCCATTTAGTGCCTATGGGTACTTGACCAGATGGTAGTGAGCATAGATTCCAAACCTTTTGTCTTCTGAATTGAAGCAGCTCCTCATGCATCGATTCAACCCAACTACTATCCTTTAAGGCATCTTCCACCTTCTTGGGTTCCATCTGAGACAAGAAGCATGAGTACAAGCAGACATTCCCATGATGAGTTTGCCCTCTTGTTCTCACACCCTCAGAGACATTCCCTATGATGTTCTCAGTTGGATGAGTGTTGTGAATCCTAAGACGAGGAATCACTTCCAGTTGCAGAGATAAGTCTAGATTGGACATATTCTGATCAGGAACTGGATCACTCTGTCCAACTGCTGTTTCAAAGTCATTCAATGAGGACTGATTGAATGATTGAGAAACATCATCAATAGTTTATTGTGAAGTAGTATTAACAGTTTCTTGTTCCTTCAGAATACCACTTCCCTCAACCTGGTGTTGTAATGGATCACCTGAAGAGCTTTGAGGTTGATCAAGTGATTCACTTGTTGAAGCTTCATCATTCCTGGAGATTGTTACACTATCAGATCTGTGAATGATTGAAGCTTATTGCCTTTCAGCTCTTGGAGAATTTAGAAGAGGTCTGGGAAGCTCAAATAGTTGATCTGCATCAGCATCAGCATCACCTTGAGCACCTGTTCCAGCTGAAACATTCTCACAAGATTATTTAGAATAGTTTGGAAACAATTCTAAATCAAAGATATACTCAGGTCCATTCCCCCTAACACAAGGAGTGTGCTCATTAACAACTATATTGGATGACTCCTCAAATTGTTGATTCTTGATGTTGTATAATCTATAAGCTTTGGAGCTAGAAGAGTATCCAACAAAGATAGCATCATCCGACTTCTCAGCAAACTTTGCTAAGTTTTCCTTTGTGTTAAGTATGGTACACCTGCAGCCAAAGGACCTTAGAAAGCCAATGAACGGTGGCCTCTTGTTCCATAACTCATAAGGGGTTTTTCCATGGGGCTTAACTACAAGAACCCTATTCTGCACATAGCACGCAGTGCTGACTGCCTCTGCCCAGAATGTTAGAGGCAGCTTTGAATCAGCTAACATGGTCCGAGCAGCCTCAATAAGTGTCCTATTCCTCCTCTCAGCAACACCGTTTTGTTGAGGAGTTCTGGGAGCAATATATTGTCTGCCAATCCCTTTTGAGTCACAGAATGAGTCAAGAACAAAGTTCTTAAACTCAGTCCCTTGATCACTTCTAATGATCTTAACTTTGTGATCAATTTGATTTTCTATTTTAAGAATAAAAGATTTTAAAGTTTCAGCAGTTTCATCTTTACTTCTTAAAAAGAATACCCATGTATATTTTGTAAAATCATCAGCAATCACAAGGCAGTATGATTTCCTTCCAATGCTCATTATACTTGTGGGACCAAAGAGATCCATGTGCAATAAGTGTAATGGAGTAGTGATAGAGTTAACATATTTGGATTTATGAGATGATCTGTGTTGTTTCCCTTTCAGGCATGCAACACAGTTATCTTTACAGAAAAATTCCTTTTTAGGCAAACCATGTACCAAGTTATTTTTAGCCAATTTATTCATTGTTTTAAAATTCACATGACACATGCGTTTATGCCATAGTGCTGACTCATCACTATCAGCTTTGGAAAGAAAGCATGATACTTCACCCATAGGAGAAGCATTATTCATATCCCCTTTCCTGGGAGATCTAAGAAGCACCAATTCCGGAGGAATTGTCATCCCTGGTTTGAGGATAATGCACTCATGTTCTATGAAAAGCATCTGATGCTTCTGGTCACAGAATTGAGAAACACTTAACAGATTGTGTTCAAGCTGTTTGACAAAGTGAACTTTGTCAATGTTTATTCTGCCATTGGATATACTTCCTCTGCCAGAAATATATCCTCCGGCCTCACCTCCAAATTGGAAAGGCCCTCCATCAAAGTTCTGGAATTGTTGAAGGAGAGATCTGTTCCCTGTCATGTGCCTGGAGCATCCACTATCTACAATCCAGACATTGTTGTTTTTGTCAAATGGACGTCCCTGCACATAAGATGAGATGGTTAGTTTTGTTTGGAAGCCCAAGCCTTGCAGGTCTTGGACTCTTCCAAAGAGAGTGACATAATTGAACCAAAGGATATGCATTGGGGTTCAATAGAGGTCGTTGAAGAAGAGGTTTGGGCTGCAGCATCTTCCTTGATCTTCCAATCCATCCCTTGGTTGATCTTTGAGGATGAGCTTGTTGAAGCTTTTGCAGCATGGTCTTCTTCCGAAGCTTCTTTCTTTTCGGAAGAAGCCTTTACCACCTTTTCTTCCGAAGTAGTCTTCTTCTGAGATGGTTTCAAGGAAGCCTTCTTGTTCTTCCAAACCTTAGAAGGTTTGGCTTCCGAAGCCACTTTCCCTTCGGAATGAGTACTTCCTTCCGAAAGCAACTTGGCTTCCGAGACCAATTTTCCCTTTTTCATCATTTGGACCGTTTGAAGTGGTTCAACTGAGAACCTTCTCTGACTCCTTCTCTTCTAACATTATTTGCATAATGTGTGCTTGCTAGATTGTAGTAACAATCTTTAGCCATGTGGTTGTGCAGACCACACATTATGCATGCAATGTTAGCCTTCTGGGAACTAGCAGGTTGCTGTTTCTTGGATTTCTTCTCTTCATCAGCAACTTTTCCTTTCAACTTCTTATCCTTCGGTAGGATATGAGTGCTGGTACTACACTCCTTTCCTGAATCAGAAGTACCTACCACTTGAAATCCGGCAGAAATGAAGACACCCTTTTGCTTTGGGTCAATCTTAAGCTTGGACTCTGCAACCTTCTTGGCAGTCCTTCTAGCAGCTTTAGCTCTGCTTCTTCTTGCCTTGGTGGTTAGGATTTGTTCTTCACAGTGGAGATAAGTGTATCCTCCAGTTTCTCCCCTGTGGTAGCCACTATTTTTGCCTCATTCTCTAGTTCCAATGGAGAAGGATCAGCAGTTGGAACCTCTTGCTCTTTAGTACCACATCTAGGTAGTCTAATAGACTTATAAGAGTGTGGTGGAGCTATTTCATTGGTTCCCAACACTTCTTTGTTTTGATAAAACATTTTGGAATGAGAGGATGATGCAAGAATAGTTTGGAAGCGTTGCTCAGCAATAGCTTGCTTCCTGGTCTGAGCCTCAGCAGTGACTAACTGGGCTTGAACTTCAGATAGTTTGGATATCAGATCTTTGATTTGAGTCTTATAGTTGGTCTTTTCATGTTTTAAAAGAGACACAGTTTTCTCTAACTCTTTAATTTTCTTTTGATAGTCAGATTCAGCTCTCTTAAAATCATATTTTAACACATTTAAAGACTCAACCTCAGATCTGATTTCCAAAATATAATCCTTATAAAGTTTAACTTTAGCAATACAGGCAGCAGTACAAAGATGTTCATATACCTGATCATCATCTGTTCCGGCCATGAGTGCTTGAGCGGGAGTCACATCCTGAACCATGAAGCTCCAGTCAACTTCTTGAGCCACAGCAGCTGTTTCAGTTGACTTCTCTTCATGCTTTGAAGCAGTGGGATGTGTGGAGGCCTGTGGGGTTCCCGGGTTGTTCTTGGGAGCCTTGCATTCCCTAGCAAAGTGACCAAGTTGGTTGCAGTTGTAACACTTTGCTTTGCTCTTATCAAACCCAAACTTGCTGTTAACTGGGTTTTGAGGGAATTGCCTTCCAGTTCTCTTGAAGAACTTCTTCGCTCTGTAAGTTAAAAGAGCCATCTGTTGGACAATGTCCACATACTCCACATCATCTGGACTGAAGCACTCAAGATCATCAAAGTAGTATTGAAAATCACCAGAGTGTCCACTTCCAGAGACAAAGGCACAACTATCCTGAAAGGAGTTGCGTTGAACCTTTTGAGACTTTGGAGTCTCAGGTAGAGTAATGTAGGGTCCACTATGTGAGTTGTCTGGGTAACACAGCAACTGATGTTGTGGTTCTATGATTTCCCTTTCAACCACATGAAGGGCTGAACTCAGTTGGTTATTGGAGCGACCAGATGAGTTCTGCATGTTCATCTCCATCTGGAATGCACTTAGGATACCATACAACTCTGTCAGAGTAAGAGTCTTAAGGTCCGAAGTTCTCTTGATTACAACACAGTAGTGTGTCCATAGTTTAGGAAGGAAAGACATGAACTTCCTAACTATGTCTCTATTCTCAAGAGCTACTCCAATATCCATCAGAGTATCTACTATCTCAACATACCTGAAGTATTGTTGAGTCAAGGTCTCACCAGTTTTGAAAGTAAAGTTCTCAAACTGCTGCTTCAAGAGATCCTTCTTGTTCTCTTGGGTTTCCTTGGATCCTTCATACATCAGCTTCAATGCTTCCCATAAATCTTTAGCAGTCTTGCACTTCTTGAAGCCTCGGTAGACGGAGTTAGGGAGAGCAGTTTGGAGAGAAGTTATAGCCCTTTGATCTAGCTCTATTCTCTTCCTATCTTCTTCTGATTAATCATCAACATCTTTTGGAATGATGCGATTACCAGTGGCAGAAGTAGTGCTTGGTATGAAAGGACCATTGACAATGGAGTCCCACATCCTTGAATCTTGACACTTGATGAAACCTTCTATTCTGATACACCATGTGTCAAAGTCTTCAGGGGTGATCAGTGGGGACTTGGTCATGGTGCCAGTTTCCATATCAGCCTTGGAGAGAACGGCCATTTGAGTGAGTGGTTTGTAGTGAGGAGTGAAAAACAGGTTGATTTGGATGGTAAGATCTCACAATCAAGAGCCTGGATCTCTGATACCAATTGCAGGATCGATTATGGTCACTCAACAGATGGTTTTTCTCTCAAACTCACCTTGAACAACACTCAGCAAGAGTCTATGAAGAGTTGATCACAATATAACAAGTAACAAGCAGTAAATAAACACAGAATGTAAATTTTCAAGGTACTTTTATATATTGCCTCTCAACTCAAAGGATTACAAGACTCTTTGACTCAAATCGCTTTTTTAAAGAGTTACAAGGAGAAGATATATATAATACTACCTACAGCCGGATATACATTGATACCAGCTGGAAACCTCTAACCTAACATCTATACTACAAGACTCTAGGTGAGGTCTTTCAGACATCTTGCCTGAGAGTTGGTAGTCAGGACATGTCCCTGACTTACCTTTTGTCACCAACTAAAGTTGGTAACATGTACTATCATAAAAAGATGAACAGTAGAATAAAGTATGGTCAACAACATGGCTCTTTAGGAAGATGTCATGCTGTATCAGAGGTCTGCAGCGGACTGTCAGGGACCATACTTATATCTACTGGACATAGCAATGTCTTCCGAAGGATAAAGTACTTCGGAAGAATAACTTCTTCTGAAGCCACTTATACTTCGGAAGACTGCTTCTTCCGAGGCTTAGAGTCTTCTTTGTCTTCGGAAGAAGACTTTGTCTTCAGCTCTTTCATCAGACTTTGTCTTCGGAAGCTCAGACTTTGTCTTCAGCTCTTTCATCGGACTTTGTCTTCGGAAGCTCAGACTTTGTCTTCAGCTATTTCATCAGACTTTGTCTTCGGAAGCTCAGACTTTGTCTTCGGAAGATAGTCTTCAGCTGTTAGCTTCAGCTGTTGTCTTCAGCTGTTGACTTCAGCTGTTGACTTCAGCTATTGACTTCAGCTGATATCTCCAGCTGATGTTCTTCGACTCTCGGAAGATCTCATGCTTAGCTTCGGAAGCCGTTGAATGTAGCATCAAAATGACTATGTGAAGTGGTTTTGGTTGCACCAGCCTCATCATGACCAAATAATTTTTATGACCATTTTGCCCTTATATGATAGTATAAATAGGTAGTGGTTGTAATGGTTTAGTCACAACACTCAAAAGCTCAAAAACGTGCTCAAAAACGCGCTCAAAAACGCAAAAACGCTCCTCACTCTCAACTTTCTATTCTCTCAATCTCTTGAATTTTATATAATGGCTTCTGAATCTTCCGTTCCAACCGGTGGATCCTCAAGTGTCGCTATCGTTGTTAGAATTCTTTCAACAATGAGAAACCAAGAGATTTGGTGTAATTTCAACTTATGCGAAATGTGGAATGGTCAACATAAAGCTCGATGCAAGGCTTGTGGTTCGTTTTTCAAGTCGGATTCAAACTTGACTTTGAGAAATCATATGACCAAATGGTGCAAGTCTGTGAAAAGTACACCGAGTCAAGGGCAAACATCAATCGGAAATGATGGTAGTTTATGGAACTTCAACGTAGATATGGTTCGAGATAGAATGACAAAGTTTGTAATTCAAGAAGGATTACCGTTCGATCACTTCGACAACCCTCGGTTAACAAAATTGATTCAAGAAACTCTTCAACCACGCTACACTCACGTAAGTCGCACCACTCTTAGACGTGATTGTTTAAATCTTTGGAAACAAACAAAAAATGATTTAAATATTTTATTTGAAAATTTACAAACCGGTGTGAACTTAACTACCGACGTTTGGTCCGCCCCACACGTTTTACCGGAATCGTACCTTTGCGTCACCGCCCATTGGATAGATCCAAGTTCGTGGCAAAAGATGAAATGTACGATTGTGTTTGAATTATTTGGATATCCGCATAACGGTGATAATCTATTTCAAATTTTAGACTATGTAATCAAAACATATAAATTAGAAAATAAAATTTTTTCAATGTCATTTGATAACGCCTCGAACAACACATCCGCCTTTGAAAAATTATACATAAAATATAAACCGGTTTGTGACGGCGTATTTTTTCATTCAAGATGTGTTGCACATATTATTAATTTAGTTGTGCAAGATGGTCTTGGCGTTCCTAAAGTTGAAGATTTTAAAACGTCTTTCAAAAATATGTTACGTGATGTTTTTAAAACTAGTAGAAAAAGATATGTTAATTATAATAAAATGTGTCACGATACGAATTCCATTTGTTTAGGACCAAATTGGGATGTCCCGACTAGATGGAATTCTACTTGAAAAATGTTTAATAGTGCTTTGAATCAAAAAGAAACGCTTCATGTTTTCCACGATAGTCTTGCGATGCGGGGTCGGGTTGTTCCGTTTCCGTTAGAGGGTTGGGAATATATTCAAGAAATAACTCATTTTTTAGAGCTTTTTAAAAACGCAACTACAAAATTGTCGGGGGTTTATTATCCGACAAGTTGTCTAACACTTCATCAAATTTATTTAATGACCCATAAATTAAGTGAATATGAAGAAAGAAACGAAATGTTTTCAGCAATGGTAGCGCCGATGAAAGAAAATTTTAAAAATATTTCATTGAACTACCCCCGATTTTTACGTGTTTCGTCGCACTAGACCCGTGTTTAAATGTTTCGGGGGTAGAAACTTTAATAGATGAGATAACTTATGATTTAGATTTACATGACAAAGATCCATTTTTTAATGTTAATGCAAAACAAACATTTAATGAAATTTTTAAAAAATTGTTTAATGTTTATGTTGAAAAATATGGTGCAACATCAAACATCCACCGACCATCGAACGTGGAATCGAGTTCGTTGAGCTCAAGTAGAGACCCGATGATTAGTTTATATAATACTTTGAGAAATGAAAACAGTAAACGTGAGAGGGGTAACGTCCCAAGCAGCGAACTCGGGAGGTATATGGGAACCGATTTTTTAGCTACTATGACTCCCGATGAATTCTTGAATTTTGATATTCTGACATGGTGGAAAGGAAATGAATCACAATTTCCGGTCCTAGCCGCCATGGCACGTGATTTACTAACCGTCCAAGCTTCCACGGTAGCTTCAGAGTCTGCATTTTCTGTTAGTGGCAGGGTTTTATCGATAAAAAGAACAAGGCTAACTCCAACATCGCTAGAGATGTGTATTTGTTTAAAAGACCACTTAGATGCGGCCGAACGAAGACAAGATAAATCAACCTTGAAGAAGAAACACCAATTGAAGAAGAAATACACGAACAAGAGGTACAAACCGGACGATCCTCACCGCTCTCCGACGAAGAACTCGCTTATGATTTGTCTCAACGCATTGGCACACAAACCGACGAAGACGATTAAACTAGAAAAACTTGTATTCGTAATATGGATATTTTGTTTTCTTTGGTTTAATTTTAATGTAATTTT
Source organism: Flaveria linearis (assembly GCA_024085815.1). Taxonomy (NCBI): domain Eukaryota; kingdom Viridiplantae; phylum Streptophyta; class Magnoliopsida; order Asterales; family Asteraceae; genus Flaveria; species Flaveria linearis. The sequence goes on along the minus strand of CM044010.1, from coordinate 68,614,064 downwards.
TATTGTTTATTTTTCGTAATGAATTAATTGTTTACTTTTATGAATTAATGTAATTTTTATTGTTTTCTTTAGAAAACCCGCTTATGATTTTTATTCGTATTATGAATTTTATTGTTTACTTTACTATTGTGTTTATTAATCTACTCTAATATTTTTTTAATTAATCAAAATTTGTAATTAATTTGTATATAATTTAAATAGTATTTAAAAAAAATGTAATAACCGGTTTTTCCAAACCGGTTCTTAGACCCGACCCGGTTCGGTTCCAACCCGAACCGGTTCTAACCGGGTTGGGTTTTCCGGGCTTGAAAACCGGTTCCGACCCGAACCGGTTCTTGGTCAAAAACCGGGCTCGATATCGTTGACCCAACCCGAACCGGATCCAACCCGAACCCGGTTCAAAAAAAAAAAACGGTTTGTGCACCTCTAATGCTCACAATCAACCCTAGTACTTGGCCCAACTTAAGCCTCTTCTAAAATCTAAACTCATTAATAGTCGTGGTCCAAACCTTCTAAAGTTGTTCATGACCCTTGCTTTGCTAGAGCATTTGTCAATATATAGTTCCGTTTAACAAGTTACATGCCGCAACAGCTCGTGCCCTAAAGATGATGAATCTCCTAACATAATGCCACTAGGGGTGACCATACATAATTGAATTAATGATTGTAATAATATATGACTTGGAAATACAAGTATATATATATATGGCATATTAGAACTCTTAAAAGCACTACAACATGGTTAAAACATAGAATTTAATGAGTATGCTTTCAACGCCAAAACATAAATGAAAAGGGATCAGGCGAAACTGGCGTTAGCTTCCTTACAAGTATTCATATATTTATTATTATTATTAGTGTAACTAATATTAGAGGAATCACCACCACCCCACAACCTTGTCGTGCAAACTTACATGCATGTGATCATCCCATCCCTCACTCACCCTCCACTAGTGGTGCACAAACGAACCGGGTTCAAAACCCGACCCGACAACCCGACCCGGACCCGAACCGGTTCGGACCCCCTCTACCCCCAAACCGGTTCCAAACCGAAAAAACCACCGGTTCGGGACCGGTTTTTGATTTTCGCACACAAACCGGTTTTGAAACCGGTTTTGAACCAACCCGGTTTGGGAACCGGTTCAAAAACCCGGTTCTGAACCGGTTTCGACCGTTTGAAATTTTTTTTTTTTTTGTAACGGCTATATGACCGTTTGGGCTTGTTTTTGACCGTTTTTTTCGACTTGTAATGACCATTTTGCCCTTATATGATAGTATAAATAGGTAGTGGGTGTAATGGTTTAGTCACAACACTCAAAACTTCAAAAACGCTCAAAAACGTGCTTAAAAACGCAAAAACGCTCCTCACTCTCAACTTTCTATTCTCTCAATCTCTTGAATTATGGCTTCTGAATCTTCCGTTCCAACCGGTGGATCCTCAAGTGCTGCTACCGTTGTTAGAATTCTTTCAACAACGCGAAACCAAGAGATTTGGTGTAATTTCGACTTATGCGAAATGTCGAATGGTCAACATAAAGCTCGATGCAAGGCTTGTGGTTCGTTTTTCAAGTCGGATTCAAACTCGACTTTGAGAAATCATATGACCAAATGGTGCAAGTCTTTGAAAAGTACACCAAGTCAAGGGCAAACATCAATCGGAAACGAAGGTGGTTTATGGAACTTCAACGTAGATATGGTTCGAGATAGAATGGCAAAGTTTGTAATTCAAGAAGGATTACCGTTCGATCACTTCGACAACCCTCGGTTAACAAAATTGATTCAAGAAACTCTTCAACCACGCTACACTCACGTAAGTCGCACCACTCTTAGACGTGATTGTTTAAATCTTTGGAAACAAGCAAAAAATGATTTAAAGGTTTTATTTGAAAATTTACAAACCGGTGTGAACTTAACTACCGACGTTTGGTCCGCCCCACACGGTTTACCGGAATCGTACCTTTGCGTCACCGCCCATTGGATAGATCCAAGTTCGTGGCAAATGATGAAACGTACGATTGCGTTTGAATTATTTGGATATCCGCATACCGGTGATAATCTTTTTCAAATTTTAGACTATGTAATCAAAACGTATAAATTAGAAAACAAAATTTTTTCAATGTCATTTGATAACGCCTCGAACAACACATCCGCCGTTGAAAAATTAAAAATAAAATATAAACCGGTTTGTGACGGCGTATTTTTTCATTCAAGATGTGTTGCACATATTATTAATTTAGTTGTGCAAGATGGTCTTGGCATTCCTGAAGTTGAAGATTTTAAAACGTCTTTTAAAAACATGTTACGTGACATTTTTAAAACTAGTAGAAAAAGGTATGTTAATTATAGAAAAATGTGTCACGATACGAATTCCATTTGTTTAGGACCAAATTGGGATGTCCCGACTAGATGGAATTCTACTTGGAAAATGTTTAATAGTGCTTTGCGACAAAAAGAAACGCTTCATGTTTTTCACGATAGTCTTGCGATGCGGGGTCGGGTTGTTCCGTTTCCGTTAGAGGGTTGGGAATATATTCAAGAAATAACTTAATTTTTAGAGTTTTTTAAAAACGCAACTACAAAATTGTCGGGGGTTTATTATCCGACAAGTTGTCTAACACTTCATCAAATTTATTTAATGACCCATAAATTAAGTGAATATGAAGAAAGAAACGAAATGTTTTCAGCAATGGTTGCGCCGATGAAAGAAAAATTTTAAAATATTTCATTGAACTACCCCCGGTTTTTACGTGTTCCGCCGCACTAGACCCGTGTTTAAATGTTTCGGGGGTAGAAACTTTAATAGATGAGATAACTTATGATTTAGATTTACATGATTTAGATCCATTTTTTAATGTTAATACAAAACAAACATTTAATGAAATTTTTAAAAAATTGTTTAATGTTTATGTTGAAAAATATGGTGCAACATCAAACATCCACCGACCATCGAACGTGGAATCGAGTTCGTCGAGCTCAAGTAGAGACCCGATGATTAGTTTATATAATACTTTGAGAAATGAAAACAGTAAACGTCAGAGGGGTAACACCCCAAGTAGCGAACTCGGGAGGTATATGGGAACCGATTTTTTAGTCACTATGTCTCCCGATGAATTCTTGAAATTTGATATTCTGACATGGTGGAAAGGAAAGGAATCACAATTTCCGGTCCTAGCCGCCATGGCACGTGATTTACTAACCGTCCAAGCTTCCACGGTAGCTTCGGAGTCTACATTTTCTGTTAGTGGCAGGGTTTTATCGATTAGAAGAACAAGGCTAACTCCAACATCGCTAGAGATGTGTATTTGTTTAAAAGACCACTTAGATGCGGCCGAACGAAGACAACACATATCAAACCTTGAAGAAGAAACACCAATTGAAGAAGAAATACATGAACACGAGGTACAAACCGGACGATCCTCACCGCTATCCGACGAAGAACTCGCTTATGATTTGTCTCAACGCATTGGCACACAAACCGACGAAGACGATTAAATTAGAAAAACTTGTATTCGTAATATGGATATTTTGTTTTCTTTGGTTTAATTTTAATGTAATTTTTATTGTTTATTTCTCGTAATGAATTAATTGTTTACTTTTATGAATTAATGTAATTTTTATTGTTTTCTTTAGAAAAACTCGCTTATGATTTCTATTCGTATTAATTGTTTACTTATTAAAATGAAAATAAAAACGCGTACAATCGTATTAATGGAAATCTTAAAAATAATTAATCTACTCTAATATTTTTTAATTAACCAAAATTTGTAATTAATTTGTATATAATTTAAATAGTAGGAAAAAAAAAGGGTTTTCCAAACCGGTTCATAGACCCGACCCGGTTCGGTTCCAACCCGAACCGGTTCCAACCGGGTTGGGTTTGCCGGGCTTGAAAACCGGTTCCGACCTGAACCGGTTCTTGGTCAAAAACCGGGCTCGAATTCGTTGACCGAACCCGAACCGGGTCCAACCCGAACCGGGTTCAAAAAAAAACCGGTTTGTGCACCTCTACCCTCCACCACACCAACACCAAGGATCCCCTGCCGACCAACCCCCTTCTCAAAACAATAGAGGCTTGCAAACAAGAATTAGTTTTTATTTTATGAAAATTATACAAACCATTGTGAACTTAACTAATGATGTTCAGTCATGATTTATCGGAAAATCATATCTTTTTGTCATCGCTTATTAAGGAGATCTCAATACGTGACAAATTATGAAACTACACTTTTGTGTTTGAATGGTTTTCATATCCATACACCGAAAACAATTTATTTAAATCTTAGATTATGTATTAACACCTTTTAAATTAGAAAATGAAATATTTTTCAATGTCGTCTGATAATATGTTAAACAACACAAACACGATTGAAATTTAAGATTGAAATATAAAACAATATGCAACAGGGAATTTTTCATAGTCAATGTGCTGCACATGTTATGATCCGGTTGTGTAAGACAGTCTCGTCGTTGAATTGTCAAAAAAATCCAAATCCACGTTTATGAATATGTTAAGTAATAGTAGAAACATATACGAGTTATAAAAGATTGTGTATGGATACAAATTCCGTTTGTTTAGGTTCGAATTAAGACGTACCCACTCGGTAAAAATCCTACCTCTAAAATGTTGGAAGTTTTTGAAGATTTAAAAACCTTTACAAATTCATCAAAAATAGCATCATGTGCTAGAGCTATACCGTTTCGGGATGACGGCTGACATACTATACAATATATCATCGAGTTTCTTGAGGTTTTTAAACCCTCAAACTACAAGATTACCGGGGTTTATTATCTCACTAGATCTTTACTAATTCATGAATCATATTTAATGAAACAAAATAAAAGAATTAAGAAAAAGTGAATTGTTTATACAAAATGATGGCGCCCATGAAAAAAAACTTTAAAATTAAAGAACTACTAACCATTTTACTTATGCTGCCACCTTAAACCCATAAACCCATGCTTAAACATTACGAGGGTTGAAATTATAATTTACGATTGAAATTCTAATTTGCATTTGTAAGAAAGAGAACCAATTTTGCAATCAGTACAAAACGTTATAAACAAACGTTAGTTTATAGGTAAGCTTCAACAGTGTATGATAAATATTTAACAAGATATGGTTCAAACACACACGTACCGGAATCAATTGCATCAAAGAACTAGTAGTAGCTCGAGTAGGAACCCGATAGTTGATTTATTTAATATAGTGAAAATGAGACGGCTAAAACAAAAAGGAGTAAGACTGCAAACAGCAAGCTCGAGAAATATAGTTGGACAAATATTATATCCATTATGACTCTGAGGATATTATACCCAATGCAAGTTAACTCAAACCCACATTCAAATTAACTGGATCCAAATAACCCAAATAATTTAAAATCTCGGGTAATTTGGACCAAGTGATCCAAATTTTGGTGGGTAATGGCCATTAGCCAAAACTCACAACCTATTTGACCCGAAACTCAGCCCACCGATGATAATCAGCCTGCGAACATTCAAAAAGAAAAATAAAAGGTATACCAACGCCTTTCGTATTATTGGTATGAAAACACGGGTCGTGGCGTTCTTCACACCAGAGGTTGATCACGACAATATACTATGTATCACACTGAATGACCAACAACTAGAAATTTAAGCATTACATATCACCAAAAACTGTTGGAGCTTCATTTGTTCAAGCCTCAACTCCACTCCAAATCTCAAGCTTTCCCACCCATGAACTGCTGCGAAGGCCAAACAATAAACACTACAATTTAACTTAGCTGTCACCTTATAAATCACAAGAAACCAATTCCACAGTTACCTTAAAAGCATATGAGTCATTATACACATACAACATTGCAGTCGGTATATACATACTCCAGATGTCATCGCCCATAGGGTAGCGCATGAAAACAGGTTAAGGTTGAAACACCACCATTTTTAAGAACCAGTTGAAACAAAAAAGGCTTTGGTTGACCCATGAAAACTTTCTTGTCAACTTTATTGAACTTGTAATAGATAGTTAACACCCTAATAATTATTATACAACAATATTATTACAATAAAAAATAAATCTTTGAATATAAAAATTTATAAGGTGGTACGACGGAAAATAAACCTCATAAAACTTTCTGCAACCTGTTCTCCTTTTGGCTAAATGTTATAATTTAACCACACCCAAAATCAACAGATTTATTAGGTAATAGGTTAAAAGTATCACATCCAAATTTATACCTATGTATATTTATATTTGCAGCTAAAGTTGCATACTTTTGTGGTGTTTGTATCAAATATCTTAAGCTAATAATAAAAAAGATGATTTAAGCTTGTAGCGGTGAATAATTCAAAAAATAAACAAAATATTTGTAAGGTTGTGTTGCAAATTAAATACCTTGATTCCAGCAGGGGTGTTTCCAGGTTTAGCTGTGGTGGTGCTTCCAAAAAGACTGATACCTGAGTTGACCTTTGACTTTTTCTCCGCGGGTTTTAATATTTGGAAAGAGCACATTAGAGTTTCATCAACGCTCATCATAGCACCCGCGTTGTCAAACTCCCCACAATAATTGGGTGCCGAAAATACAGTTACAAGTTGTCTGTTAGCAAAAAACTCATATCCGTCCTCAACCACCTATAAACTATTTGTCAGTTTCTATTGTTCAGGTAAAGAAATCCCACCTTTAATTATTTAATTGTAATTCTTATTAAATAATCAATTTCATAGCCCTTTCAACAAAGCTGATCATTAAAAGGCATAATTAATTTCCTTATTCACCCATTCCTTTAACATACAGATTTTAACTATCATCTTACAAATCATGTTTTACAAGATTGTACATTTTGTTGCAGTGGTAAGCGCCTCATTTCCTCTGGTAGAGTCCTCAGGTTTGAACAACCTCCACTTGTTTTGATAGGGTTTCGCAGGAAACTAGGGGAGGATGAGGAAGATATGTAAATTTCTGGATGGTTGTTCCAGAGATTCATTCACGATAAATAACATGATCAAAACCAAAGTTCCAAAACAAACCCACAAAAACATAAAAAAGGCCATATTGGTCCTTGTGCCATGCAAACTAAAATTAAAACAGAAACATAAAACTTGAATCGTATCAAGACTCCCTCCTTAGCCACTTTTGTCCTCAAAAGTGAGGTCGTTGAAATCCGGGAAACGCAGCTTCAAATCATCCAAGAACTCCCAGGTAGCGTCTTGAGTTGCTTGATCCTTCCATTGCACTAAAACCTTCACCGCCGCCCGATTACCACGTTTAACCATCTTCTTATCTAGCACTGCCACTGGTTGCAACTTAAATCGAGCTTCATTAGGTAGGGGAATGATCTTCTCTGGCGGTCCACACGGTCCCTTCAGCAACGAAACATGGAAGACCGGGTGGATATGAGCTTCCTCCGGTAAGTCGAGTCGATACGCCACCATCCCAATCTTTTCTGTAATAAAAAACGGCCCAAAATATTAGGAGTAAGTTTGGAATGCCGATGTACCCGTAACGAATTCTGCATGTATGGCTGAAGCTTGAGGTACACCCACTGACCCGCTTCGAACTCCCTTTCGGATCTTCGTTTATCGGCCTGCTGCTTCATCCTATTTTGGGCCTTCAACAGTGACTGTCTAAGCACCCCAATAGCCACCTCCCGATCCCGCATCACCTCATCCACCTCGTTATCAGCGGCGTCCCTCGGAATGTACGGAATGTGGAGTGGGGGTTGGTAGCCATATAGGGCTTCAAAGGGGGTACGTTCCAATGATGAATGAAACGAGGTATTGTACCACCATTCCGCCGTCGCTATCCATTTAACCCACGTGTGAGGCCGCTCCATAACCATACATCTCAAATAACCCTCCAAGCATCGATTCACCACTTCCGTCTGACCGTCCGTTTGCGGATGGTAAGCCGTGGACAACTTAGCCTCTATACCTTGAAGATGCAAAAACTCCTTCCAAAAAGAACTCAAGAAAATCGGATCACGGTCAGACACAATGGAACTCGGGCACCCATGTAACTTGAACACATTGTCAAAGAACACTTGTGCGACCTCCTTAGCCGAATAAGGATGGCCCAATAACATAAAATGCCCGTACTTCGTGAGCCTGTCGACAACCACGAATACGGTGTCCTTGCCCTTAACTCTCGGTAACCCCCCAATAAAATCCATCGAGATATCCGAAAAAATCATCTGCGGAATCGGTAATGGTTGCATCATACCTGGTGACGCCACGTTCTCAGTTTTGGCCCTCATGCATACGTCACACCCACGGACAATTCTTCTCACCGTTTTATTAATTCCCTTCCAAAAAATAATTCCTTTACCCGTTGTGCTGTGGCTCGGATTCCCGAATGGCCCCCTACCGGTGACTCGTGACACAATTTAACCATTTCCTCCCTTAACGCGCTGTCGTTACCCACCACCATCCGGTTTTCACGAGACAACCACCTCCTGTTCCACTTATATTTGGGCTGCCCCTCACCCGTTGCTATCTTGCTCGCGATCTGTTGGAGGTCGATATCATTTTTTTGGCTTTCGATTATCCTTTCTAACAACAACGGTTCGAGCTGCGAGACAGCTAACACAAGTAATTCTGATCCTTGCACTCTTGATAGCGCGTCAGCTACCACATTCTCACGGCCCTGTTTGTACTCAATGGCATAATCATATCCCATAAGCTTCGCTAACCATTTGTGTTGTAAGGGGGTGGTAACCTTTTGTGTGAGGAGGTGTTTGAGGCTTTTCTGGTCCGTGCGAATGATGAAGGGTCCGCCGGTCCGGTGATAAGGTAGTAATGCCACTGTTTTACCGCTAGCATGATTGCCAATAATTCTTTCTCATACACGGAGAGTGCATTCTGTCTTGGTGACAAGGCTCGTGATAAAAAAGAAACCGGATGTCGCTCTTGCATCAAAACCGCGCCTATTCCTCCGGCTGAGGCATCGGTCTCAATCACAAATTGTTTGGCGGGGTCAGGTAGTGTCAAAACCGGTGCTGACGTGAGCACACCTTTGAGACGTTCGAATGCATTTTGTGCTTCCTCACCCCATTTAAACGCATCCTTTTTTAGCAGGTCGGTGAGTGGTCATGCAATCATGCCGAATGAACGTATGAACCGACGATAATACCCCGCCAGCCCCAAAAAGCCGCGAAGTTGCTTGACCGTTTTCGGAGTGGGCCATTGTTGAACCGCTTCTATTTTTTTCGGATCCGTACTAACTCCCCCTTCTGTTATGATATGGCCCAAGTACTCAATTGCTCGGCCTCCGAATACACATTTTGACTCTTTAGCGAATAACTGGTTATCTTGCATTATCGATAGGACTTGTTCCAAGTGTTTCCGGTGGTCCCCCTCGCTTCGGCTATACACTAGTATATCGTCAAAAAACACCAAGACTCCCTTCCGTAACATCGGTTTAAAGACATGGTTCATGAGGGCTTGGAATGTAGCGGGGGCATTGGTTAAACCAAAGGGCATGACGAGGAACTCGTAATGACCCTCATGTGTGCGGAAGGCTGTTTTTGGGACGTCCGCGGCTGCCATTCGCACTTGGTGGTACCCCGATCTCAAATCCAACTTGGAAAAAAAAGATGCACCCACTAATTCGTCTAAAAGTTCATCAATGAGCGGAATCGGGAACTTATCTTTAACTGTTGCTTCGTTTAGACGCCTATAATCCATGCACATTCTCCATTGGCCATCTTTTTTTTTTACGAGGACTACCGGTGCCGCGAATGAGCTTTGACTATTCTGAATGACTCCCGAATCCAACAGTTCACGTGTGGTTTTCCCGATGACGTCTTTTTGGACAGCCGGGTACCGATATGGCCGTACGCTAATCGGGGCGGTACCCTCCTTTAATACTATTTTATGATCGAAGGCCCGGTTCGGCGGTAGCCCCGTGGGTACTCGAAAGACATTCGGAAACCGAGCCACAACCTCTCTCCAACGTGTTGCCCCCTCCTGGTCGGATGGAGCGCCTACCACCCGAGTATGGTAGTTGTCCCGTTGCTCGTCGTTGGTCAAGTATAAACTGAACAGTTGAAGATCCCCCGTTCGAGCATGTTTACCCATCTTCTCGAGAGAGCATACCGCAAACAAGTTATTTTGCAGCCCTTTTAATGCGTACTGCTTACCACCTAGCTCAAATTTCATGGTCATGTTTGAAAATTCCATAAAATATCATTCAACGGTAACAACCATTGGACCCCCAAAATCATGTCGTAGTTCTCGAGTGGCAGCAATAAGACTTCCGTTTTAAACCAATTTCCCTGCATATTCCACTGAAAATCACGGCAGACCTGAGTGCTAGTTAATTTCTTTCCATCCGCTACCCCCACAGTGACCGGCGCCACACTCACGGCTTCACAACCCAACCTTTTTGCCAATTTTTCTTTAAGGAAATTATGAGTCGACCCGGAGTCAATAAGTATGTGTAGTTGGCGAGTCCCCATCGACCCGCTCACCCGCATAGTGGAGTAAGACGGAATACCGGTTAACGCGTGAATTGAAATCTGGTGTTCCGTGGCCTCGTCGTTGTCAGATTCTTCGTCGTCCCCCGCCTCTCATCCTCATCTTCCGCCTCAATAATATATAGTTGCTTCCGGGGTTTCGCACACACATGTCCCGGCACAAACTTCTCCGTACACCAAAAACACTCGCCCTTCGCCCTTTTTTGTTCCAGTTCTTCACTTGTCAAACGACGTCTCTCGGTGGATGGTTTATTCAAGGTGGTCACGGGTTTGGTAGGGGTGGGTAGTAGGGGAAGTTTGGCTGCATTAGAGGGTGGTGTAATTTTCGTGGTAGCCAATTTAGAGGCTCCCCCGTTCCATTTTCCTCCGGCAAGTTTTTCTTCCAGGTGCTCGTTGTTAAGGGCTTGAGTTTTGGCCAGACCATACGCGTCATGCAACGTGCGTGGTTTAAACATCTTAACCGGTCCACGGATGTCCGGTTTGAGGGCCTTGAGGTAGAGGCTCACAGCTTGTGTTTCACTTAGGTTAACCTTATTCAATAGGGAGTCAAAAGCCGTGTTAAGTTCCTGTAACGAACCTGTCTGAGTTAACGAAGCCATCTCTTCAATGGGTCTTCAAAGAGGGCATCCGAAAAACGGGCAGAGATCGAACGGACATAGTCCGCCCATGGAACCTCGGCTACCGTAGCATTCCGGTCTTCATATAGGCACGGTGCCACTGAAGGGCATCACCTTCCAGGTGAACAACAGCACGTCGGAGCTTCGAGTCATCGGGGGTCATCCATGGTAAAAAAATGTTCACAACGGTAAACCCATCCCTCAACATCGTCCCCCGAAAACTTAGGGAACTCGATCTTACCGATGCAGAATGGTTTGTACGACTTGGGGTCCCCATCTGGGCCGGAGGAAGACCCGATGGAACTACTACTCGGTTGCACGCCTTTGTCGCGCACGACCTTCAAGATTTCATCCTGTTGCTTCGCCGACTGTTCCTGTTGTTTCAGCATCGCGGCGAGGGCGTGCTGGATTTCGGAGATCGCCTTATCGTGGGCCTTGAGGGTGTTGTCGATATCGGTGTTACGGGTGTTCGTCATGGCAGCTGCAGCAAGGTGTTCCGATGAGGAGTCGGAACGGCTCTGATACCCTTGATAGGGTTTCGCAGGAAGCTAGGGGAGGGATAGGGTTTCGCAGGAAGCTAGGGGAGGATGAGGAAGATATGTAAATTTCTGGATGGTTGTTCCAGAGATTCATTCACGATAAATAACATGATCAAAACCAAAGTTCCAAAACAAACCCACAAAAACATAAAAAAGGCCATAATGGTCCTTGTGCCATGCAAACTAAAATTAAAACAGAAACATAAAACTTGAATCGTATCATGTTTCTACCTTAACCCTCCCAACAGTTGTCCATTTAAATAACCAAGGATCCAAACACTCTTTTAACAAGATAAATGTTCAAATTTTAACCAACCATAGTAATAAGCAAGAGTATAGATGATCATACCTGGTGAGCACGACAGACAAGATCAAGATCATGTTTCTCTAAAAATTCGGTTACAACATCAGCACCAAAAGTATATGAAACACCACGATCGTTCATGCCCCAACCCTTAACATCAACGCAAGGATCTGACCAAAGAAGATCACATAACAAACCACTATCGGGTACATCAGTGGGCCGCCTTAAATTTCTTATTTGATCCAAATTATTAAGGTCAGGTGACAAGCCACCATGCATGCATAGAATCTTTTCATCAATAAGAGCTGCCACGGGCAAGCAATTGAAGCAATCTGAGAAAGTTTTCCATAACTTGACATTAAATCTTCGTTTGCATTCATCATAAAACCCGTAGATACGGTTTATAGAAGCACATTCATGGTTGCCACGCAAAAGGAAGAAATTATTTGGGTATTTTATTTTGTAGGCAAGAAGAAGGCATATTGTCTCTAGGCTTTGTTTGCCTCGGTCAACATAATCACCAAGAAACAAGTAATTGGCTTGAGGGGGTAATCCACCATATTCAAAAAGACGAAGAAGATCAGAGTATTGGCCGTGGATGTCACCTAATAAACATTCAAACATGAAAATGTCAAAAATATTAAAACACTACTTACTTTTATGATGAATGCAAATATCAGATCAAATAACAGAATCTCTAACCAAACTGCTTTGTCTTTCCTCTTGTTCTGAATATAATGTTAGTACTAATCATTAAAGCATCTACAATCTAAATGAAGGTCAATAGAGGTGGCAAAACAGGTGGTCGGGTAATGTATTAAAATATGGTCGGGTCAAAAAAGGTATGTTTAAATGTGGGTCAAAACAGTAGTTCTGGGTACACTCTTTTCATCAACTGTTTCTTATATTTAACATTATTGATGTGCATGAAATAATTATAACAACTATATTATTATAAAAATAATCTAACTTCTTTATTAAACTGATTTAAAAGTTTTTATGCAGATCCTTCACCGACTTTCAACCTGTTTGAGCCGTTTCCATTTTGTTAAATCCTTTAGCTTAAGCCACTTGTGCCCATGGAAATAAAAAAATACACCAATACAACCCAATTGAAGGTAAAAATGTAAAAATTGTCATCTCCAAGCTGTGTAAAATAAGCCTTAACAACTTTATAAAAACTAAACAAATGATCAAGTTAGTGCCAAAATGTCTATTTGGTAACAATTTCATAACTAACCCAAATTGCCTTAAAACAAAATGTTAAAAACATGCATACCTAACATCCTTTGAAAGACACAAATAACCGCAACACGCTTTTGTTGTGGTGCTGAAAATCATCGTTTCAAGCAATTCTAAACATTCTTTTTAGAGTTATTGGATCTACCTAAGCTTTTCGTAAATGATAACATGTCTTTGTCTTTCTTTCATTCTTTTTCCCTTCATATTTAGTGGCATAGTGCCATCAATACCAACTACTAATCATCTCTGCCCTACACTATCATTGACTTATAAAAGTTGACTTTCCATGGCATAAACAACAAACAACATTAAGCTACCAAAGCACTTTACTATTCAAACGATTGATGAATTTGATCAGCTCTGATAATTTGGCTTTAAGGGTAAGAAAGGAAAACAAAATTTCAAAACTAAAACAGATGAAATAAAGCAATTAAGCATGAAGATGCAACCTTTAAACTCATACGAACTAAATCAAGAATCCCAAAGAACAAAACACAAAGTCGATCAAACACATAAGCAAAACCTCAAACGGGATTGATAATAATAAGAAAAGATACCACAAATCTTGATAGGTGCTTCGATTTCCAACAGATTAGGCTGTTGCAAGAAAATTTCTTTAGAGACGACACAAAGTTGCTTGATTTCTGACTCAGTGAGTTGCACCTGCTTACCGGGTTTGCCTCTAACTGCAAGCAACCTTTGAATTACATCATCAAGAACAGATTGATCCATATGGGGTTTGAATGAAATGGAATCTTGAAGACGTAAGAAGAGAGCAAAAGGGGATTTGAGGTCAAAGGCGGGGGTTTGAGTTTGGGGATTTGGAGGCCGATGACTCCCTTTGAACGATTTGTCTGGTGTGGGTGCCGCCGATGACTTTATTTTGAGAGGATAATTGATATACTATAAATGACCATAAAATTATAAACGACTCTATAATATTATTATTATTGTTAAAAAATGAATTGGATCAATTATTACAAGTCATCTAAAAGATTTTACACACGTAAGATTTTAAGTACAAATTGTATTTTTATTACAAAGTATACTTTTGTTACAAAGTTTACTTTTGTTACAAGTATAAGAAAATACAATCAGTCAAAGAAATCACAAAAAACTATGGCCCTGTTTGATGCGTCTGGCCACGCGTCTGACTACTGACTGGTTGACTCGGTCAGCCAGTCAGTGCGTTTGTTGTGGCTGACCGAGTCGGTTGACCCGAAATACCACTGACCGAGTCCTCCCTTTTAACATCGCTGACCAAACCCTTCCCCCTCTTCTCCACACTTTCCAGCCCTCACATCGCCACCTCCCATCGCGCCCCAATCCGCCGCCCTCTCTCCCGCCCGCCCTCGGCCCCAATCCGCCGCTTCTCTTCCCCCGATGGCCACCCCTTGGCAGCCGGCACGACCCCCACGGGGACCCCCTTGCACAGCCACGGAGCACGACGGGGGACAGAGGAGAGGGGTGATCGGAGGAGGAGGTCGTCGTCTGAGAGTTCAATGTCGTCGGCGTCGGAGTCGAAGCTTTTGAAGTGGAATCGGCGGAGATGCGGTGGAGGAAGGGGATGAGATGGAGAGGAGAAGGATGAAGTGGAGGATTGTGATGCCTCTTGGGGCTGTGAAGAAGACTGAAGATCATAGTTGTTTCGCCATTAATGGAGGTGACTGTGTGTTTGTGTGTATGTAAAGGAAAAGCAATCAATAAAGGAACTCTAACTTTGAATTTTGTTATTTAAAGGATTTACAAGAGCACTCATACATGTGATCTCTGAATGTTAATTGTCATTAAAAGCCACCCATAGATGATTTTGTTGATCCATTAACCCACCAAGAGATACAACTTGTTATTAATAATGATAACATAAACATAAATAATGAAATTATTTTCAGATGTAGAATCAGTCAGCAGAGTCAGTAATATACATAATCAAACAGTCAATCAGTCAGATGTAGACTCAGTCAGAACTTCTGACTGGGTCAGCTTCTGACTCAGTCAGCTCATACTGGGTCAGCACAATCAAACAGCCCCTATATCTCACAATTTAAATCGAATTTTAAAAAAAGTAATTCCGAGCTTTGTTCCCCTATCCGTTCTCACTAAAAAAATAAACGAAAAAAAAAAAATTAACGTTTTTTTATTGTGTCATTTATAAAAGATATAATGACGTCATTGTGTCATTTTGAAAGACACAATGACGTCATTGTGTCACGTCATGTGTCATAAAAAGACACAATGATATTTTTATTTATTTTTTTATTTTTTCTGAAAGAGGACGGCGAGAGAAACAGAGACTCCGAGATATTTATTGAAATTCGATTTAGATTGTGAGATATATTTTTTTATGATTTTTTTAGCCCCATAGTGTATTATCACACTTTGTAGCAAAAATACAATTTGTAGCAAAAATACACTTTGTATAATAAACTCACCCGATTTATTGAGTGGATGTTGTGGATTAGACTTTTAAATCGTGTAAGGATTACTATTGATAGTTTTCTTTTAATTAGGTAGACAAAAGCATACAAAATGAGTAACAAAATTCAAACGTAATATTGCACTATGATTTGTTATGGAGTTCTATGTGTAAATCAGTGCAAAGATTACATAATCGAAGACCCTTGTTTGAAACATAACTTTATTTTTGGATGAAGAGAGAAGTGATTCTAGTGAGCACAATAAATAGAAAAAATCATAATAATACATGAGTAAACTCACTTAATTATCATAGATTACAACGATTTCAAATTATTTGAGGTGAAACTACCTAGAATCTTTTACAAACATTTTTAAGACTTTCTCCGAGTCACTATCTCTGGATCGACTCTATCTTTATGTGATGATCAATGACGAACAACTCATAATAAACGGATTAGTATCTAAGAGAGAACTTGTTCACAAATTCACGGTAACACCATGATTTTTTTTACTTGTTCAAGAAAAATAAAGAAAAAAGGGCGGGTAATGTTTTAAAAGAGTGTAGGGATTAAAGATGGACAAATGAAAACCCAACACCTAAAAACCGCCTATAAATTGAAGGGTAGCCGCCACATGCAAGGTTTCTTGCAAGCAACGGTGCTAGAGAGAGAGATTTCGGTTTAGAGGGATAAAGTCACAGGATTCACGCAAGGTACCAACTTTCACGCATTATATGATAGGCCTAGGCTAGATCTATGCTTATTGGGTGTTTATGCACCATTTGAAAGATAAAGTTGACACCTTTATGTGCGAATATGTAGATCTTAGTTCACACTCTTCGGGTTAGGGTTTCTCTCAATATCTATGTGAAAGTGAGTTCTAGATTTCCACTTTTATGCTTTCACTGATTTTGCGGATGAATACGTGCTTAAATGTGTTTTACATGTAGATCTAATGTTTTAATATATAAAGTTATCATATTTTTATAGGGTTTGTATTACGTTAATTTTATGATAATATTCAAAGTCTATGCAAACTAGTCAATGTTTTTGTTTATCAAAGAGAGTAATGGTATAACTTCGCATGATTGCCACCTTAACAGTAAAAGAAAACCCACTGGTATTATTATTGTTACCCCATTGCTTTTCCAATCGCATTATCTGCTTTATAGTCCATGTGCAATGACTGCTGAAGATTAAAGTTTCACCCACATTCACTATTACTCCAATTGGGTTTAGTCAGTCGCATTCATTGTTACTTGTATTAGCTTTAGTGAGCCACATTCATTGTTACTTATATTAGGTATAGTCAACCAAATCACTTTAAACCTGTATTGGGTTCTGTCAGCCGCATTTACTATTACCCGCATTAACCTAATACTTGGCCAACTCAAAGTTCACCCTCATCGAGACAAACCATCCGTATTTGATGCAACCTATCCGCATTAAGCTAGTTATTCCGCATTGATGTACTCCATCTGCATTGAATGCATTACTTAGCCAATATATACCATTGCTCATCCGTATTGGTTAAGAGTGTCATCCGCATTTAGTAGTAGTCATCCACATTGGATAACTTACATCAAATTCACTTTACTTAGGATATTTCCCTTACATTCACCTACTGTCCTAGCGTAAAGGAATTCATGCTTAGTTATGCCTATTGCTATTAATCAAAGTCAAAGACTTAAAAAGGATTTAATATCTTTACCATTTTTTCTCAAATCTATCCTTTGCTTAGTGTATTGCATGGTTATATTAGCTTGCTCTATGCTTTGTATTAGCTTGCTTTGCTTAGCGAATGACATGGTTATATTAGCTTGCTTTATGCTTGTATCAGCTTACCTTGCTTAGTGCATTGCATGGTTATGTTAGCATGTTGGGTGCCATATCAGCTTGCCGTGCTAAAGGCAAGGCGGGTCCTAAGGGGGGTAGGGTGGGGGACTGCCTAAGGGCTCATAATTTTTTAAAAATTTATATTATATATAAGTATTTAAAAAAACTATAAACTATTTATAAACTCATTAACAAAACCAATAAAATTTTAAATATTCTACCCTAGTATCATTTACCCAATTTGTTAGGTCTTAGATTAAACATATAAGAGATTCACACTGTTATGCATTAGTTAACTAGAACACTTTATAAGTTCTCGGTTTTGGTTGGTTAGCAGGTTCTTGGTTTATGTGGTCGAGCTAGAGGTTCTCGGCTTATAGGAGTTCACGGATTCAATGATGTAACAGGTTTAGGCCTTAGGTGGTTTAGTAAAAGCCCAGCTAACCCTAAGTATGTAATGTTAGTTCTAAATGAAATCATTAACACTTTGAGTCATAATTATTATCATTCAATTGTGTTTATACGTTAATCGTGTTCTTCATCAAGATCAATACCAGAAAATCCTCGAGTTCGTGTGTTGGTCTTGGCTTGAATCATCACAATCAAAGGATTCCGCACTTTGATTGCGATTGGTGGTATTCTAGTTGTGATCCGCTTGATTTGGGACTTACAATTGGTATCAGAGCCATTAAAGCCTTTCAAGGCTCGAAGAATATCACGATTCAAGTAATTTTTTTTTAAGATTTGTAAGGTTTGTTCGAAGGTTGAAGGTTCTTGGTTGAAGACTCGAAGAAGATTTAATTTTCTAGGTTGTTTGATCATCGAAGTTGAAGTTTATTGGTGTTTCTTGCCACTGTTCTTCGAAAATCTAGGAAAAGTTTGTTTTGATCCGGTTGATATTGATTTTGGAGGAAAAGGTGTAGTTGTTCATTTGAAATTTTAAAAAGATTTGAACGAATCTTTTGAAATTTTGAATTATCCGGTCAAATCCCAAAGTTCTCAGGATTTTGTTAGTTATAAAAACACATGGGTTTTTATGTGTTATCAAGCTAAGGTTCTTAACATTGGCTGTTCTCAAAATTGAAGGTTCTCGGTATTTAAGGTTTGCGCAGTGCTTGGGTTTTGAAGCTCTCGGTACTCAAAGATTAAGGGTTCTTGAAGTCTGGTGTTCTTGAATTCTAAGGTTCTCGACAAATTGTTTACTGGTTCTGGGTTCTCAAAGTTTTGACTTGGTTCTCGAAAGTTGTACTTGGTTCTCGAAGTCTTGTGGTGGTTTTCAAAGTTTAGCACTGGTTCTCGAAAATCTTTGGTGGTTTTTGAAATTGGGTATTGGTTCTCGGATTTAGCTAGAAGTTCTAGGATTTGGTTCTTGAACTTTTAAAGATGTTGAAAATGGATGTGCAGAAGCAGTTATTGGCAAATAAAGCTCAACTAGATATGGACAATGCAATCTGGACTAGTACTCGGGTTCCTCGATTGATGGATGGGGAATCTTTTGTTGAATAGAAGTACATGTTTATTCAGCACATCAAAGGCAGGGATCCTAAGCTATGGAAGTCGATTCTCAAGGGACCTGTTGAAATTACTTATGAAACGGATGATAAGGGTACTTTGGAGCCTAAACCTCAAAGTCAATGGACTGATGAGGACTTTGAGAAGACAAAGTTGATGAAAAGGCCTTAGCACTTCTTACACAAGGTTTGGCTCCTGAGATTTCAATTGGAACAAAGCAAAAAGGATATGCTTTATCAGCAGTTTAACTTGTTTAATCATATACTTCATGAAACTTTAGATGCTTAGACTAATCATTTTATTACTTTTGTTACTCAGATGAAAACTGTAGATATGATTCTAGACACTGCTGAAGTAAACAAGAAGTTGCTGAACTCGCTTCCTCGGAAGGATATGAATATCGGGTTAATAAAGAAAACAAAAGATCTGTCTAGAGAAACTTTGCAAGAGCTGATAGCCTGCATCCGATCATGTGAGATGGATGACAAGCAGAGAGCTATGAACCATAATAACACATATAACTTAGCTGGAATCAACAATTCTTCCACGACCTTGATTTCATAAATTGGGTTTCTTCCTCCAGCTACACCACTGTCATCTGCATATCCTGTGAATATAAATTATCAAGATGTAAATGCTGGTCATGTACCTTCGTCTGCACATGTTGCACCTCAACATGCTAATGTTGTTACTCCTACCAATTTATCAAAGGAAATTGAGGAAAATATAGCACTAATTGCAGGTTCATGAACTGCTACAAAGATCTTTATGTTAGGAAACTTGATTCATCCATTAGTAATGAGTTCAGATCTAGAGTAATTCATCAAGATGATGTTGAAGAGATGGATGTAACTTGGCAAATATCTATGGTAGTATTTAGGGAAAAAAACTTCATGAAAAAGACCAGAAAGAATACTTGGAGAGATCTGGTAATAGGAGACTTGGATTCAGCAAGGCAAATCTGAGGTGTTTAACTGCCGTAAACCAGGGCATTTTGCTAAAGAGTGTAAGGAACCTAAGGTGGAGTAGGTTGAGAATGAAAGAAAGGTGGCTCCTGTGAGGAACTCAGAATTAAGCAAATCTTCATCTGGAAAGGCAATGGTGGTTCGATCATCAGAGTATGACTAGGAGGATCAGACAACTGCATTGAATATTATTGAAGTTGGGACTATGACAACAAATCTTGCTCAGATAGAGAAGAATGAAGATGAAGAGATAAAGAATCACTTGGAGATTTCTACTAAGGATTTGCATGCTTTCATGGTTGGTGTTGCTCCTACTGAGGTATTTTCTGTTTTTTGTACTCCTTGTCAAGAGCTGGGTTCTTGGTACAAGGGACACAACAATGAGTTGCTGAGAAAAAACGATCAATTAAGAGGAAAATTAACTTCATTAACTGATTTAAATAAAGCTTATAAAGAAAAGATTTCCTCAATGGAAAAGGACATTAAAAATATAAGCAGGATCTTAGCAACAAAACTTATGACAGGTTGTGTCATCAAGAGAAAAGTAATGAACCAAGTCAAGAACTCGCATCATTGAAATCCAAAATTGAAAATGCCGACTTTAACTTTAAAAAATTTGAAGGATCAAGCCAAGTTCTTGAACAAATGATTGGAACCGAATTGCACTTTAGTGAGAATAAAGGGAAGGGGTTAGGTTACAAGGAAGTATCTCTTCTGTATAATCACGTCATTTCCCATAACTAATGAGGAGATACTAAGAGAAAGAAACATGGTTTACGGAAAGGGATTTGTTGAAAATGTTGTAAAAATTACAGAACCAATAAAAACCTTGAAACAGTGAAACCGAAAACCAAAACTCTTTTGAATCAAGTGCCAAAAGTAAATCTGTAAAACCAGAAGAACCAGTAAGTGCTTCTAAGACAATGCAATTTGTTGACATGTTCGACCAATCATTGGATGACTTCGAACAAATTATGTTTAAAATTTCTGTGACTCAATTAGTTCTGAAAGTGATTCAAATCAATCCTAATCATCCAGTGAACCGACAACGGACCATCAGATAAATCGAATTTGAACGTGGACGAATCTAACAAGTCTGATTACTGTGTAGATAAATTAATCGTTGAGGATTGGGACTCAGAGAACGATGATGATTTATAAAAAAAGGGGAGGACTCAGGGATAGAAGTTTAGATTGGACAAATATATTGACAATCGCTCTGACAAGCTAAATTAAGTCAGTATCAATGAGTATGCTATACCTGAGTCTCAGTGATTTGATCCCTAAAAATGGTTCATTTTCTTTGTATAAGAGCATTCACAATCCACTCCTTACCTTTATCCATATAATTACACTAAAAATCACTACTTCTTCTCTCTCCTTTCAATTAAATAATATATTTTTATACCTTTTTCATTACCTTTTCTCTCTCCTTCACTCACAACCACTTTCAAAAATATTAAAAAATTTATAAGGATTGTACAGTGATTCTTCAAATATACCAATCCACAATAACATTTTCTCTCTGCTTCACTCACAACCACTCAAAATCATTCCATATAATATACCAAACACTCACATGATTATAGGGCACGGGTTGTGAATGCTCTAAGCTAAAATTTAATTTTTATCCTAAGATTTTACTTTTAATTTTTATTTTGTTTTACTTTATTTTATTTATTTTTTTAGATTAAATTCTAAGTTTTATTTTGTTTGCTTTAGTTTATTTTTGTCTTTGTTTGTCTCAAGGTAAGAACCGAATCGGGATTTTTAAGAAAAAGGGTAAAAAAAAATTAGAAGGGGCTTAAAAGGGGTAAGTAAGGGTTTTATTAAGTTAAAAATCAAAATCACTTTTCAACCCAAAAACTCTCGACCGCCCCTTCTCCATCTTCAATCCTTTCGAATTCGTGTTCCAGTTTGATACTCAAATCTTAAAATTAAGGTAATTACTAATCAAAATTGCAAGTTTTGATGTGTTTTAGGTGAGATTTGAAAGGAATGAGGCTTGATTTGAAGTATTGATGATCGACAATGGTGGTGTCGATCAATGATGGTTGATGATCGAAGAAGATGAAGTTGACCAGGGAGGATGATAATGAGTCCTGTGATGATGTTCGATCATCAAGATTGATGATTGATGGAGTTGTTTTGGTTTGGTTTTCGGATTTGGAAAGAGATGAAGAATTATGGTTCTTGGATTCTTATGAAGAAGAAGATGGAATTTCAAAAGTTTTTTTGGTTAATCGGCTGGGAAGAGGATTCCGCAAACCTTGTTATTTCCGCAAACTAGCCCTGGTTTTCGAGAACCAGACCTATTCTTGGAAAAAGCTTAATATTTTTCAAAAACCACTTTATGTTTCCGCAAACCACTCTTGAATTCTGAAAACCTAGCTTGTTCTCGAAAATGCTTACATAGCTTGAAATTTAATATGTATTTCGAAAACCCTATTTTCACAAATAAATGAGCTCTCGAAAAGTTATTATATATGTGATGTTACAATCGTACATTTTGAACTAATTTAATCTGTTTTGTTTGCAGACATGGGTGACAACGGATTCTTCTCGGATCATAATATTGATGGTCATTTGGATGATCCTCCAGCTCAATTTAGAAGTCTTTATAGTTCAATGATGGTGGGACTCAATACTTGTGTATTGAATCATGCTCTCAGAGAAAATCCAGTGATCTGTAGGACTTGGATCAGAGATTTTTAGAATAATGCTAGAGTTGCTAAGCAAGGAGATACTCTTTTGATAAAGTCCAAGATCCAACTCAAGAAGATTATTATTTCAGAGCAGATTATCAGAGAATGTCTTATTATCAATGATGTTGTTGAATATCCTGTGACATTCTAATGATCAGGTTATGGCTATACTGAGACGAATGAGTTATGAAGGCTAGTATCCACCAACAGTGAAGAAGTTGTTACATCCCTACTGGAGGTTGCTCGCACACACCCTTGTTATGTGTATTGCTGGAAATAAAGGAGGATCTGATCAGTTGAGCAAAAAGTTAACTTCATTGATGGTTGCGTTGACAATGAACTAGAATTTCAATTATTCTAAGTACATTGTTGAGGAGATGCTTGGAATTAGAAAAGAGTGAAGAAAGAAATATTCATGATGGATCCTCGATTCCTTTAAATGATCTTTGATGTTCGTTATCCAGCATTGGAAAGGACAGTTGACTCTTTTGATGTCAAGATGCTGAAACCTGACATCTTCGGGTTGATGAAGCAGTCAAGAAAGAAGGCAAAAGTTGCTTATCAAGGATTATATGCGTTAGAGAATTTTGGGCATTTTTTTGAGATTGCAAGTGCTCCTACTATTGTAAATGCTATAGTTGAGGAAGAGCATGATATTGCTCAAGTTCAAGAGGGAAAAGCTGAGCAGGCTGTTGTTTCTGATGATGAGGATATTCTTGCTCTAGAATTATATGATGATGTAGGTATTCCAGCTGTTTCCACAGAAGTTGTTCCTCCAGTGGTTCCCTCCTCAGATATTATTGCGGCATTGATTTCTAAGTTATCCGGTCAAGTTGAATCTTCTTTTGAAAGAATTGTGGCTGATAAACCATCTTTTGCTGAATGGTATAGTGATGAGCCTTTGAAGGTGAAAAGAAGGAAGAGAGACCCACGACCTGGAGTTGTTATTGAATCTGCTTTTAAAGTTCAAGTTGCCGTTTCTGAACCATAAGTCACTGTTTCTCTGTCTTCTAAACTAGAGACTGTTGCAAGTGAACCAGAGGAACCGGTAGTTGCTGAGAAAATTGAAACTGATAAAGAAGAAGCTTCTGAGGTGCCTGTATCAGTTGTGAATGTTGTTCCTATAGAGACTCCAGCCTTTATTAACACCGAGGCAGTAGGTTCAAGTAGTTCTGCTGGTTAGGGGGAGAAACTGAAGCAGTTAATGGAAGAACATGATCGGTTTATTGAGAGTGATGGTATATTTTCTAGGATGACTTAGTTGATGATATTGAAGATGTGGATATTGTTGAGCTAAAGAAGAGGGTTATTATGCTCGAACAAGATCAAGTCATCAAGACTCTGGAGATTAGTCGATTACAAGAGGAGAATAAAATTCAGAGCCAAAGTATTATTGAGCTTCAGTCTATCATGGGTGAATTATCTGCTAAGCTAATTGATCTTACACAGAAGTTGGAAGTTAAGCTTGGTAGTGATTTTTCTGAGAAGAATGAGGGTGTTTTGGGTTTGGTTCCAGTTCAACGTCAAACCACAGGTGTTTCTGAACAAGTTGAAGGTGATGGTGAAGAGGCTCTGACTATATTTGGAGATGAGGAAGATGTTAGTACAGAACCGTTTGCTCGTTATGATGACATTTTGCAATCTTAGGGGATGAAACAATATTTTGCTACTGAGCAAAAGAAAAGGAAAAGGACCAGAAAGTCTGCTTAGAAGATTCCTTTAAGCATTGTGATTCAGAAAACTGGACAGAGGGCGGGTGAGGAAATGAGTAAAGATCACTACACTGTTAAAACCAGTTACGGAACTTATGACAAAAAGGGAAATAGGTCTGGAATTGAGAAGTGGGAATATGATGGTGAGAAAGCTCTATGGTTCGTGAAACGGACGAATGGAGAGCTTGAATATTATAAGAACAAGAAAGATTTTGAGTCATGGACGTTAGTGGATCTACGGGAACTGAGCAAAGCAAGATTTCATGCTACTGGCACTAATACTCAAAGAGGTTTTGGGTTATATAATTAGCTGCAAAGAGAAGCCAAGAATGATTTTAGAGATTTGAAGGCAGCTCGATCCCGGGTGCGTACTCATGAAGATGTTATTGACCCAAGTACCGGTGATCCTGTGAAGACGGTGGTTTGGCCTCCTACTGCAAAAGCCAAAATTATTTCTATTCTCCAAGACATACCTGATGGATCCTTGGAAGATCTCAAGCATAGGTGTTACGATCCAGTTCAGGGTGAAGCTGTTATTGTATATGGGAGTCAGGAATATCAAGTGATGGATACAACAGAGTTGATGTGTTTTGGTGAAGCTGATATAAAGAAGTTGGGCCAAAACTAGATTCAAGTGCCAGATGAATATGAGATTTGTGCAAAATCGTTTACTGGTGTCGTGACTAATATTATTGCATCTAGGTTGTGGGCTGGTTGCTGATGAGGAGTTGAAACACAGCCGTTTGGACCGTTACTTGGTTTGTCTACTGAGGAGCTTCAAAAGTATATCCAAGATAGCAGGAAATACAAGATACCGAGAAAATGATCAGATACATAATAGCATAAATCTAGGGGGAGTTTGTTAGGTAAAAGTATAAGAGATTCACACTATTATGCATTAGTTAACTAGAACACTTTATAAGTTCTCGGTTTTGGTTGGTTAGGAGGTTCTCGGTTTATATGGTCGAGATAGAGGTTCTCTGCTTATGGGAGTTTGCGGATTCAATTATGTAACAGGGTTTAGCCCTAGGTGGTTTAGTAAAAGCCCACGTAACCCTAAGCATATAATATTAGCCCTAGGTGGTTTTATATTATCGAAGTAAGTGTTCCATCTCCCCTTGATGTCTTTCTCCCTCACCAAGACCTTTCCTCAGTCTTGGTTACGTGGGCTTTTACTAAACGGAGATCGACGAAACAACTCAAACGACGCAACAAAACAAGTGTTATTGTAGAAGCATCACAGTCGATGAAGTTAAGAGAGCTTTGAAGAAAATGGGAAGGGCTAAGGCGGTGGGGCCAGACAACATCCCAATTGAAGTGTGGAAGTGCCTAGGAGATGAGGGCCTACAATGGCTAACGGACTTATTCAACACTATCTTTAAGACAGGAAAGATGCCAGAGCAGTGGAGAAGCAGTGTCATAGTCCCCATATATAAGAAAAAAGGAGATGTCCAATGTTGCGCAAATTACAGGGGAATAAAGCTATTGAGTCACACGATGAAGCTATGGGAAAGAATTGTTGACACGAGAATTAGACGAGAAACTCAGATAGCGGTAAACCAATTTGGATTTATGCCAGGCCGCTCTACAACAGAAGCTATACACGTCATGGAGAAATATAGAGAAAAGAAAAGAGACCTGCATATGGTATTCATTAACATAGAAAAAGCATATGACAGTGTGCCGCGGAAACTCATCTGGGAAAGTCTACAACTTAGAAAGGTACCAGAAAGGTATATCAAATAATAAAGGATATGTATGACGGGGCAAAAACATGTGTACGAGCACCTGTCGGAGACACAGACTACTTCCCGGTGGAAGTAGGACTCCACCAAGGATCGGCATTGAGCCCATTCCTCTTCACAGTGGTGCTGGACGAGATGACCAAGTCTATACAACAGCCAGTCCCATGGTGTATGCTGTTTGCGGATGATATTGTCTTAATATCAGAATCTAGGACGGTGCTTAACGAGAGATTAGAACAGTGGAGAGTAGCAATAGAACGCAGGGGCTTAAGGATAAGTCGCGCTAAGACAGAATACATGCATTGTAACTTTAGTGGTGAGGCCGAAGAGGACACCCAAATCAGTATCCAAGGCATGGAGGTCCCCCGGACGTCTAGGTTCAAATACCTTGGCTCGTACGTACAGGAAGATGGAGAGATACACAGCGATGTAGCACATCGTATACAATCAGGATGGTGCAAGTGGAGTGCAGCATCAGGGATTTTGTGTGATAAGAGGTTCCCGACAAAACTAAAGGGAAAATTCTACATAGTGGCAGTACGTCCAGCTATGTTATACGGCACAGACTGTTGGGCCATAAAGAAATCGCACGAGAGACAAATAGAGGTCGCAGAAATGCGAATGCTGAGGTGGATGTGTGGACACACAAGATTGGATCGGATAAGAAACGACGTCTTTCGTCAGAGGCTAGAGGTGGCGTGTATCACAGAAAAAATAAGAGAGGGAAGATTAAGATGGTTTGGGCACGTGAAGAGGAGAACGATGGCAGCACCAGTCCGAGCAGTAGAGAATATCAGCTTAGAGGGTAGGAGGAGCAGAGGTAGACCTAGGTTGACTTGGGACGAGGTTATTAGGAGAGATATGATGGACTTGCATCTCTCTGAGAACATGATCGAGGATAGAAGTGAGTGGAGGCGTAGAATTAAAATTAAGGACTTTTAGTGGGTTTTGTGGGTGGGAAGGGTATACGGTGACATATGGCCGTACCCCACACGTTAGGTGTAGTTTTCCTCATCTATCCTTTTTGGGTGTTACATGCGCATTATCTAATTCTTCTTGTGATATATATCATTGTGTTATATGCTTCGTATTATGATGGTTATTGCCGTTGTTATGCTTTGTTATATGCTTTGTTATGCTTTGTTATATGCTTTGTTATATGCTTTGTTATATGCTTTGTTATATGCTTTGTATATGCGTTGTATTATGATTGTTATTGTTATTGCCTGTGTTAACGAGTCGGGGGTCTCTTCGGAAGCGGTCTCTCTATCTTTCTAGATAGAGGAAAGACTTGCCATCATATACCCCTCCCAGACCCTGCTCTTCAGCGGGAGACACTGGGTATGTTTGTTTGTTTGTTTCAATGAAATCATTAACACTTTGAGTCATAATTAATATTCATTCAATTATGTGCGTGTTAATCATGTTCTTCATAAAGATCAATACTAGACGATCCTCGAGTTCGTGTGTTGGTCTTGGCTTGATTCATATCCTTTGATTGTGATCGGTGATATTCTGGTTGTGATCCGCTTGATTTGGGACTTACATAATTTAATATAATAATACCTATAATAAAAAATAGAAAGAAAAACCCACTCAAGGTTTCAAGCGTAGAAGTGAGAAGATCGATCAACAATTTACTTATGCATTTTGATCCATCATGCAAGTTATTGGGATTAGAATTTTTTATACATTGTATTATAGGGGCCCTATTTTGTTCTCCCCATCGGGCCTAGGGTCTTTTGGAAGTTCTTGGGGCCGACCCTACTGAAAGGCATGATTACTGTATGCTACCCATGATGGTGTTCACTTGGTAGGTAGGATGTGTTTTCAAAGTCATAGATTTTTCAATGGGATTTTATGTTACAATATGACGTGTTCTAATATGGTTATTCATTAAAGGTTTTACGGTCCTAATGACCTAATGTTCTAAGTTAAAACTTGAAGTCGTTAAGCAATGTTGATTTTTAGTATGCATGTCAGGTAACTCTAAGCTTGGTTGAGTTGATGAGGAATGGGTGTGAAGGGACACCCAGAATAAAGACTCACATCCCATTTTAATGATTATCTATTTTATGAGTTTTTGGTCAATAATCCATAGTTTAGTTGAACATGACTTGTGTGTTGACTAAATTTTATATTACCATTGCCTATCTTAAAAGAAATTTCAATTTAAAATGTGGCCTAGAAATAGGGCCTTACATTCATGACATTATCTTAGGGTTTCACTCTGATTACCTACCAATAACACACACTCTCAAAGGTGTGGACAAGTCTTTATAAAGGTCGTGAGTCATCGGTAGTTATTTATATATAGCATAAGGCTGTTCATTAGCATCGGTCACCATTAGCAGAAACTTGCAACTACTCCTTTTTCATCGATGAAACTAGTCGTTATTAGTTACTATCAATAGTATCTTGCATCTGCTATGTATATATAGTTAATAGGTAACTCGATCACTATCAGGTACCGATGCGTGCATATGGGAATATATATTTTGATAAAATAATTTTCATATAGATTCTATTTTAATTGATTATTACTTTTACTAACTACACACACATAAGGAAAATGTACCCGTCATGTGGTAATATAGTGTTGGTAAGAATCGAGTATCAATCCGTGAACACACCAATGATACTCAACAACCTTTATAATTAAACATCAAATTGAGTTTTGTTTTGATAAAATGATAAATTGCATTGATGTAATCAAATTTTTAGGAATTGTAAAGCATTAATTAAAGATAAAAATAAAGGTAAAATTGAGACTTTTGGGTTTAAAACAGGGAATTAAGGCTCATCCAATTAGATTATAGTTATGTAACTATGATGAATGGCGTAGTGTAATTAAAGATATAATTTAAATTAGTTATGTTAATGTTTATAAATATGAGCCAATGCAGATTTCTCGTCCGCAAGCTCCGTAATGACAAGGAAAGCCGCATTGTGTCACTTACAATGCTAACCTCCAAGCCACTAGTAATGTAGATAATACTTGTGCACCTTTTAACATATAATTTCAAAAAACATAACTTAATGTTAAAAAGAGAGTTGATCAAGTTATTTTTTAACATACCACTAAGTTTAGAAAACCATAACAATTACTAAAGATTTCTCATACTAATAAAAGGAAACCTGCAAATGATAGGAAACCTAAGATGATATGATTTCTAATAACCACTTCTAGTTCATTAGCAATGGATTTTTTATGAAGACCGGTTTCGCAAAAAAGCTAGTTCATACGTTTTTCAACCTTGCATGACATTCATAATTACAAATCATAAGTTATAAATTCCCATTCAAATTTAAATACTACCCATCAAAAGCTTACCCAAGATTACCATAACATTAATCCTTGATTGGGTTATTATTAATTGGTTTGCTTTTAGTATTCAACAAGGTCTCATGTGGTGGCGGCACCACTTTGTAACCCAACCCTTCCCGTGATTTCGTTCTCTCACTAAGTGTTGAACTGAAAAGAACTAGTCCAATTGTGCAGTTTTTGTTTTAGTGAGTTGACTTCTACTTCCAAAACTACTTTTTCTTTCTTTGTTTCTTCCAAGTAGTTTAAATAGAACTTTATATCATTTGCTTGGTTAAAGGCCACAACTTCAGTTTCCCTTAGTTGTTTATTTAGCAGTTCTATTTTCTCTTTATAACTATGCTCATTTTCTTTTAACATTCAGTTTGCTTCTGTGCACAGTTGTAAATCATTTACTATGCTATCCCTAAATTTTGAACCTATGCTATCCCTAAATTTATGACATTCATAACAAGCATGATTATCATAGAGTTGGTCTGTGGAACTTACCTGAGAAGGTTCGGTTGAATCAGCCATTATCGTAGAGTTTGACTGTTCGGGTGCGGGTGATTCTGAACATGTTGTGCTGGGACCTTCTTTATTTAGATGAGTGACCACAGTAGCAGTATCTTCATGATCTGACATTATAAGTTCCACTGCTATATCACCTTCGCTTGCAGAGTCATCATCCAAACCCTCAACGCATGCAATGTTGGATTCTCCCGGAGACACAAAGCAAAAGGTCCAATCTTGTCCCTCATCGTCTTGGGCATTCAATGCCTTAGGATCCTTGTTTGAAGATGTACTCCCATTGGTGGGTTTGTCTTGACGATTAAAAGATGAGAAAGGATTCCCGTTACCTGTCTTCTTGGGCTTTACACATTCACGTTTGAAATGCCCCTTTTCTCCACAGTTAAAGCACGTAACTTTGGTTTTGTCAAAACCAAAAGTAGTGTCTTTTGTGGCTATCAAGTTCTGTCCTATCTTCTTAACAAACTTCTTCACCCTCCAGACAGCACTAGCCAGTGCCCACATAATGTCCATCCTTTCAAGCTCAGTTTCATCTACCTGCTCGTAGTCTTCATCGGCGAGATGACAGTTTCCAATTTTCCTAGAAACTAGACCGTCATAGGAGTGAACGACAGCTGCTAGGAGATCCATATGCTCCTTTACTACCTCTACAGTCATATTACCGAGATTCTCGGTCTACAATTTCGTAGCATTGGCTTCAGGTGCTATGTATTGGGTGCAAGATGATCCTGACGTGTCAGATCCTGAAGTAATGGCCTGAGAAGGAGCAGCTGAACTGGAGACGAATGCTATTTGGAGTGGTGCTCTAGAAGTTTTTGGTTGAGGAGTTGAGTTGTAAGGTGACAGGTTCTGATCATATGAACTTTTCTGGGATCTGTACTTCATCCTCAACTCTTCCTTTCTCAGCTTCAGAATGAAATCGTTGATATCCAACTTCGCCAGCATATCATTCTGTCTGAGATTTGAGACAAACGAAACCCACTTCTCTGGCAATCCATCTACAAAACTCGACACCTTGTCTTCCATGGACGTGGTAACCCCATGAGTGTGAAGCTCACTCATCAAGTGGTAGAAACGGTCGATAACATCATCCAGACTTTCTTTTCTGATTGAAGAGAAGTTATCAAACTCCTTCTTCAAAGCCTTTGCCTTTAATGCCTTCAACGTCACATTCTCGTCATACCGTTTTTCCAGAGCATCCCACAACTTCTTGGCTTGTATATTCTCAGAAAACTGATGGACTATATATTTAGGAATTGACTGAGTTAACAAAGCATACACCTTCTTCTCTGCATTGTACTTTACCTTCTGGCTATCAGTCATACCACCCAAGGTAAGTTTTACTCCATCAGCACCAACCGACATGCTGTACCCAGTCTCGATTGATTCCCATAGATTAGGATCAACTCTATTTAAGTATATCTCGAACCTTTGCTTCCATTGTGGGTAATCGTCCAACGTTATGAGCTTAGGGGGCTTATTGTGATTACCAACTTCGTTTTCCAGAAGCAAAAGACTGGATCCGTGAATCCCTACCTGCAGTGAAAGCTGAATACTGATCTTCCATTGGTAAATCTAAGATTTATTCACTAGTGCGAATGGAGATGTGCGAATGGGCCAAATGTGCGATTGAACAATGTGAATGGTTCAATCGTGCGATTGAACAACACGGATGAGTCAATCATGCGATTCACTAATTGCAAATCATAAGTTATAAATTCCCATTCAAATTTAAATACCACCCATCAAAAGCTTACCCAAGATTACCATAACATTAACATAACATAAATCACACCATTACTTTATCATAAGTTACATAAGTTTCATATAATTAGGACAATAATAAGAGTTTAGATCATAATGAGCTTGCATATAACAACAAACAATATAGAAGATAGATATGAAATCATCAATGAAATGGAACATCAAACCGGTGATCCATAATGGTTGATGTTTTGACAATCTCGAGCTTTTTATAAGTGTTGTATGCACCTCCCGAGCCTATCTATGGTCTTGAAGTATTGATTACCGAGAGAAATTAGTAGAGTAACCCTTCTCCAAAAATTCTATGAAATGATGGAATTGATCCTCTATTTATAAGCTATCTAGAGTGTTTAAGCATGAACCCGTACCTAAAAGGCACAACCCATTAAACACCTGAAAACACAATTTAACCCTTTTAAGTTCATTTCTATCATTTTAAGCAAGATAATAAGGCATAATTGATGTGCTTTTGTTATGTTCTCTATGTATAATTTAGAGCAGATCGAACATCCCCGCACTTGAACTTTCTTTTCCTCAAACAAAACCATTTCAAATGACAATACCAGTAAAAACTAAATAAATCAAAAGATAAATATGTCTTCCGGAAAATACGCAAGTAAACTTATTCCACCCAAATACAAACATTTTAAGCATATGTAGAAGGATATCCTGACAAGCAATTAATTACTTCATAAAGATTATTAACATGTAAAAATCCACATTTCTCATAAGGTGCACTCACACTCAACTATATACATGGAGTCATAAGCAAGATTAAGTATGACTAATATGCTTAATTCCTGGTATGAATACGTGAGACATCATATGCTTGTTAAGGAATTAAATCTTCACCTATTTAGGTATTTTCTTGCATTATATCATTAGGTCTTTGATGGGTTGTAACTTGGCTCGAGCTCAGGTATGGAGTATTTAAGAAAAAGTAGCTAAATGCTAAAGACGACGACTTTGGCTTATTTTGCTAATATAAACTACAATGAAAGCAATAAAAGGGTTCCCTAAACAATACAAGAAGCTAAAAAAGATATGCTAACTCGAGGTCTCATTTAGGGTCAGATTGTCAAGGCCGTACTTTGCTTTTAGATAACTTACTTCGTCTTTCACCCGAAGATACACGAAACTTTCCTTTTGCAAGGATCGTTCGGCTTTAAGACAAATTGTTACGACCATGTACGTATGGAGTACTAACTGATTCTGCGCGTATACCAACTCAAATAGTGCGGAATCCTATTTGATTGGCGATCCAATCAGTGAGAACGACAATCTGGTCAATCCTACGATGAAACAAACGTTAAGAACGAACGAGAATTGATCAGAGATGAACTATGAAGTTGGAACAGGTTTTCTTGAGCCTCTGGACGACTAGGGTACGAGTATGTGCGTAGGTATTCGAATTCTTGCGTTTTCCACGAATTAAGTGGTATTCATAGGTTTGGAGTCTTCATTCGTGCGACTGAACCATCAGCATGGTTCAGTCATGCGACTGAAGCATGCGATTGATCCATCCGCACGACTGAAGGTCCAGTCTTGCGACTGAGTCAATCACATGTCACAATCGTGCGACTGATCCAGTCTCCTAGTTCAGTCGTGCGACTGGTCCATTAGCATGAAGTGTTCATGCGTATGGTCCATTAGCATGGTCCATTCGCATAAATACTTCATACGGTTAAGTTTAAGCATGTTTCTCAACCATATTTGACTAAGAATTATGCAAACAACCACAAACCTATATAGTTAGTTCAATATATGTTATCACACAATAAACAATGAAATATTAAACATTATAAGCATCAACCACATATTGTATTTCATTCATACCCATTCAATTTCAAATATGTAAGACATGAAAGACATTTTACATTAAGCTCCTAAACTAGGTACATATGTATCAACACTAATAGCACCCATTGAATGAGTTTCGTGTATTCATATCAGGATTCTGTATGGCTTTTCAGTAATGGGATCAACTTCAGACCTTCTGATATATCTCGTCAGTTATTGAGGTCTGAAGTTAACCCACCTGGTGTGGTACTCTCTCCTCAAAGCAGCCTCAAACCAGCCTGACATTTTTTTCTGGTCAGCATACAACAACTTTAGGCGTGCCAGCTGGTTGAGCTCAAAACCGGGAAGAGTCTTTAGATCACTTGGAAATATAAAGTACTCTATCCCCTTCTCCCTCTTGATTGCATAAACACTCAGATCCTCAAAGTATGCCCACGCTATGATCTTTCCTGACACCTTTAGATGCTTTTTCACTTTGTAGAGCTTGGTGTAGGCACTTGGCTTTGGAGCAGTGTGCTAGGCTCGGATCTCTGCAAAGTAAGCCACCCAATCAGCCTTTCGGATGTCCACATCGGCGTCCGAGGCTTGGGCTTGGCTTTCTGACTTCTCTGCCTCCTTCTCCATCTGATCCAGCTTATCAAATGTGTCACTACCGAGTGCATCACCCAAATTGGGAACCACATTTCCCTCTCAGTCAGTGTACACTGGATAATACTGGGCTGTGATGTCTTCAATCTATATTTCATCCACATCGTTAAGCTCGTCGTCACTAGCCACGTCAATCGATAGGAGCGTCCTTGACAATCTCATCCGGGTTGAGCCGGAACATCTCAGCAAGTTGCTCATCAGTAAGGTCATGAATTATTTCTCCTTCTTTAGGAGTATAACTCACAAACCTCCTGACAATCCCTTGCAAATCAAGTATCATAGTTAATTGAGACTTGATTTGCTATAGGGAAGCAACATCATATTCATCTTGCTGAGATATTTGATCTGCTTGAATTAAACATGTAAATACATCAACCATTAGTAATTCATCAAGACAGTTAAATATCAAATACATATATAAACATTAATTACATAAGTTCAATACATGTTTCAAGTACAAAAGCTCTTAAAATACATAAATATCTAATCATCACTTTTGTCTTGAATCATGGGCTCGTCAGCAGGTGGGGCAGAAGATGATGCTCCTTGGTCTCGCTTTCGCTTTGTTCTTCTTTCTTGACCCTGAGCTGAGGCAGATGCAGCTGCATCTCCTTTTTCATCATCATCATCATCATCCTACCTTCCTCTTGTTTCTTCATCATCACTAACCTCATCATCATTACTCTTATCATCTTCTCCATCATCATCATCATCATCATCATCTCCTTCTCTGATCTTAAGAGGCTCCTACTTTGATCCCTTGAGCTTGAGCATGATGGTCTTGTTGGATGCCTCCAACTCCTATATCTTCTTTGCTGATTGGACGTTATGCTCCTGGAGTTGGGCAATCTGCTGAGCTTGCTAAGAAATCTGTTGTGCTTGAGTAGCGCTGAGCTCCTCAAGCTGACATAGCCTTGCAACCTTCTCTTCATCAGCAGCTAATAGCTTCAGCACCATACGGTTCAGTGCTGACAGCTGTTCCTCTACTCCAATGGGAGGTAGGGATGATCCTGTGGCGAATATGGTGTGTGATGAGGTACCGGCTTGGTGGCTGGTGGTAGTCGTGGTGGCTGTGGTGAATATGGGTGGTGGTATGTGAGTGGGTGGTGGATAGTAGGCTGTAGTGGTGGAAGGTGGAGGTGTAGTAGTAGTGGTGGAGGGTGGTGTGATAGTAGTGGCGGGTGGTGTGGTAGAAGTGGTGGGTGGAGTGGTAGAAATGGTGGTGATCAAGGTAAACGTGGGCCTCTTCCCCTTCTTCCTATAGGGTTGAGCTATTCTCTTTCTCCTCGATCCCTTGGAGACAGAGGCTCCCCCTTGGCTACTGGGCTCATCTGGGGTGTAGGAATGGATCAGTAGTAGCCTCCCCAGACTCACCCTGGCGTCCACGAACCGCCCTTACACCTCTCTCAGTGGCTAAGACCCGACTCCCCACCGTTCGCACCAGAGGCTCTTCATCAGACTCCTCCTCTTCCTCCTCAGGTTGGCAGTTAGGGTGAATAGGAGCTGGTTCGGGTCCACCCTGATCATCCCCTCCCTGATCAGCATCATGATCATCACCGTCGGAGTCATCAAAGGGTAGAGCTATCTGCTCAACGTCCGAGTCGCTGTCATCGTGGCACTACTTCCTCTTTGCTGGCGCCACATAGTCCTCACGGGCCAAATGCCCAAACAACCTCCTTACCGGGGGCTTCACCTGCTTGCCCCGATAAACCTTCATGCGTCCGAGGGTGGTATCACTTATCACCTCTAATAGGGAGATTCTGATCAATGATCATCTGCATGAAGCGATGGTACATGCAGAAGTTCTCTTTTCCCTTCGCCTCGAGGTTCTCCACCAGATAAGTAAAGATCATCCTCGAGAAGCTGAACGGGTGGTTCAACACCAACGCCACATAGGCGTTCTGCATCTGATCGGACATCTCATCAAAGCCTCCCTTCCTTGAGGCAATGCAATTTAGCAGCACATGGGCTAAGTGCTTGAATTGGGGGCACAAGTTGTTCTTGTTGGGCACACCTGCAATGATATCCCCCGAGTACTTAGCCCGCAGAAAGCAGCCTCGAACTGTCAGTGGGTGTAGTCATGTGGGGCAGTCAGCATCATCCCTAAACTCTAAGACTATACTGAGATCGTCCTTAGAGATCTCTATGGCCTGTCCAAAAATGGAGCTCCTGATACAGTGGGGCTCTATAGACCTGTCAACAACAACGCTTTCCCAGAAAGCCTGCTGGACTGAACGGTATGGCGTGCATGGAGTAGATATAGCTCGGAAGATCCTCGATCTCTGTAAGAATGTAATGATGCCCGAGAACTCCGCCGCGTTCCGGGATGTCAGATCCAGATGAGCACAAATATTATGCTTTGTGCTCATAGTCCAACGACTCACCATCTGTTACACAATGTAAATAAACGTTAGTGTGTGTCAATGAGTAACAATTTGATTCATTGGATTTGAAATCTTCTGTTCTATCGTGCGAATGAACTGTGCGACTGAGATCTAGTCGTGCAATGAGGTCATACATACGACTGAGCATACGACTGGACTTAGTCGTATACTGTCCCATGCGTCTACATCAGTCGTGCGGCTGAGCTCATATGCATGGTTCAGTCGTGCGATTGAGCCATTCGTCCAGCTCAATCGTGCGATTGAGCCATTCACATAGCTCAGTCGTGTGATTGAAGTTCATCAGTATGTCCATTCACATGATAGACTGTTCTGTTTTTCAAATTCAAATTTATTGAAAAACTTGATGTTAGATTTCATGGTTTGGCTCATTAGTCTTGCAAATGACCGACATAACACCTAGTAACTTTTATTTGAATAATACGCTTAGTTTTATAGGTTTCCTGGTCAAACTAAGTCTCAATTAAGTTTAGGAATTAAGTTTGATCATTAGGGTACGAATGGATTAAATCTCTTGAGTGTAAATCGTTGCTCATTACCTAGATGAACACTAGAACTCTTAAGATCACACTAGTCGGTAGTTTAGAACAATCAGAAAGTAATCGGGCAGAGTAATAGTACTTGGTTTGAGAGCGATTGGGGGTGAATGGGATTCTGCGACTGTCACGCCCCAACCTTGACGACGGAATCGTCGAGATGTGAGGGTTAAGATTGTTCAAAGTCACATAACGCTATATTTAAATGTAAATATTAAAATTATAAGTTTCAAAAGGCATTACAAACATTAGTCTCAAATATGAAATAAGTTCAAACATAACATAACGAGGCATAATTCTTTTATTCATTAACTAGGTCCAAATACTAGATTATTGCAAGCTTCAAAAGATCACTTTAAACTTGGGCATGACCTAAAACATGATAAAAATAAAAGGTCAACTAAAAATAGTTGGTGAGTTTCCAAGGTTTTCATACATAATATGATAAGATTAAAAGTAGCAATTCATGTCATATGTTATAAGTTAGCAAGGTTATAGAACACATATCGTTACAACCAAACCTCAACTTGATTATAAGTATATATGATTGGCTAAGTGTATTTGGTTCCCATGATGAACAAGCATACGTCATCAGGCTAGCAAATAGGCTTGTCAGGCCCAAAGATCTAAGACGTCGCCAAGCTAGCAATAGTTAATGAT
The DNA here is from genome assembly GCA_024085815.1 of Flaveria linearis. Classification (NCBI taxonomy): domain Eukaryota; kingdom Viridiplantae; phylum Streptophyta; class Magnoliopsida; order Asterales; family Asteraceae; genus Flaveria; species Flaveria linearis. The sequence goes on along the minus strand of CM044010.1, from coordinate 68,576,373 downwards.
TGTAAACAAACTACGTATCTCATATAATCACTTACAACACACAAATAACCATGACAAGATATAAAGATGAATTGGAAGTACTTTACAAGTCTCAAACGTTTATAAGTGTATGATGTATAAGTATCATGCTTCACCCTAAAATAGTGTGAAAATCATAAAGAAAGGGGCAATCAAACTCACATGGCTAATAGTATAAGAATGATGATTAATAAGAATAATAAGCAACGTTCCAACGTAAACCTTCACGAGATACATATGAATATATATTTACAATATTTAAGTTTAATTATAATAAATTTAACGTTTTAACAAGAACTAGAGTTTTAGGTGGAATTTGGGGATTTTTGTAAGTATGTTAAATATTTTAATAAAGAATTTACCACCTATGTATTTTAATAGAGAGAAAATAAAATTAAACCATTTTTAACAACTAATAGAGTCTAAATATAAAATTTAAATAAACATTTTAAAAATAATCATGATTTTAAAAGGTAACATTTGGTCCAGTAATTTATTATTTATTATTGAAATCCATTTTATTAGAATTAAACCAAGAATAACCTTTGTTAAAAGGTTTTAAAGAAAATTATTTAATTATTTAAATTTAATAAAAATACAGAAATATATTTGGTGTCTTTAAAAATATTTAAAGTTTACAAAAACTATTTTTATATTTATTAAAAATTTTATATAATTAATTTGAGGGCTAAAAAGCCTTAAAAAATACATGAGGGTGCCCGGGTTCGAACCCGGGACCTCATGGTGGGGGTGCAAGTGACTAACCAGTGAAAAAAAACACAAATCAACACAAATTCGAATGTGTTTACGGTTTTAATCATGGGGCTTTTGATCTCTATGTAAAACGAGTGTATGAAGTCGAGAAAGATCGCGATGGTGATGGCTTCGATTTGAGAAGAAATTGTTGATCACAATCGAATTCGTTACACAGGAAGTTTCCAATGACTTCTATGATCAAAAGCCCTCTATCAATTGCGTGTAATGGAACTCAGAGGGTGGAGATCGACTATGTTGCAGGTCGCGATTAAGGTGGTGGTTCGAATGTGTAGAAAACGTGTGTTTTAGGTGAAATTGTGGGTTGTATTCGATTAATGGTTAACAAATGATCGTTTTGGTTGAGTTAATTAGTTTATTATTGCGATTTAACGATTGAACGACACTAAGATTAAAGCCGTCGGTTATTACTTCGATTGAACTTTGAAACCGATGTTTAAGTGTGATTAATAAGTGCATTCAAGTTCGAAACATATTCTAGAAGGAATTGCGAACGGTTTTGGATCAATAAACGATTGAATTTGATGGTTTTGAGGTGGTTTTGGGGCTGCCGGAGCTCGCCGGAGTTCCGCCGGACTTTGTTTCCGGAATTGCGGGATCAAAAGTGGGGAAAGAATTGAGTTTTTTTATAAATTTATAGCTTTGGCCCCTGTGGTTTAATAGTTGACATTTTATGTTTAAAACTTCTATTTTAAGTTTCCAAATTGACAATTACGCCCCCTTTATTAACTTAAAGTTCAACATTTAATTAACTTGTTAACTTTTATAACTTGACATTTATATATCTGTTACTATTACGATGATTATTATTATTATTATTATTATTATTATTATTATTATTATTATTATTATTATTATTATTAATGTTTTGATTATTATATTATCATTATTAATATTATTCTTATTTTTTTCCTTAATATTATTGGCATTAATATTAGTTTTATCTTTGTTATTATTATTACAACCATTGTTATTATTAGCTTAGAAACTTTAAACTAAACGAGAAATCAAGTATGAATTGCCCCTCACATTTCTTAAATAGCATAAATAGCCCTTACAAGAACATAACACTTAACTTTGAATTTAGCAAAAATACGAGATGTTACAGCGACCGACTCCCCCTCTATTTATACTAGGGTTTCCTCCAGTCGTGCGACTGAACCTAGTCGCATACTTTAATCATGCGACTGCATCCATTCGCACTCTTCAATCATGCGATTGGCTCAGTCGGTCACATTCAGTTGTGCGACTAGGTTTCAGTCGTGCGACTGACTCATTCGGTCACCTTCATTCATGCGATTGGTTCATTCTTGTGACCCAATCGTGTGACTTTACTCATGCTTATGGTCCAATCGCACGTCTGGTAAATACGTGTGGGTTAGTCATGCGATTGGGCTCATACGTATGGTTCAATCGTATGGCTGGTCCATACTCATGGTCCAGTCGTGCGAATGGCTCATACGTATGGTTTGACTCTTTGACCATTTGACACTTAGCCCTATTAACAATTGATAAAACATTTCGAGCATTCGATCATCTCAGACATGACCATTTTAACTTAGAAAAACCGTTGATCACCTCAGACGTGATCCTTTTAACAGTAAAAGCATTTTGTCACCTCAGACGTGACCCGTTTAACATTTGAAAACCCGTTTGGTCACCTCAGACGTGACCCTTTTAAGTGATTAAATCCCAGATAGAATTCCAATGCATAGTCTGACGTTTAATAACTAAGCTGACTAAAAGCTAAACAAATTAAAAAACTAGAACTAAAAGACAGAACTAAACCTTATTTTGTAATTTTATATGAGGTTGAAATCCTAAGATAAGTATCTGCCAGATTTTCTTTTCTAGACAGTATAGTATCAAGTTACGTTGATCAAACTGGAACGATTCATTATGGAATCATACAAGTTTATCAAATCATTTGGGACATTTTACCAAAGTCTTTTGATGCTAGATTCTTGTTTTCATTGAAAGTCATTAGCAAGTTTAGGAAATCATACTTGTATTGTAAAATATCCATAATGATTTTGACTTTCAAGAATTGCAGCTCATGATGATTATCAGTATACTTGTCCTCTTAAATCCATACACTGATTTTTGACATACATTGGTGATGATTTAAGGTTTAATTATTTCAACAAACATTTGTGGATCCCACACTTATATGATAATCAACGTTCCTCAGGAGATTTTTGAGCGGTCTACGGGTGTTTTGACAAGAAGAAACTATTCTAAGAGCTTTCAAAGAGATGCAAAGCCTCAGGTCAGGCCATCGCACAGCCGAGAGGCGCAAACAACAGTGAATTCTAGAATATTTAGGTTATGCGTATCCTCAGGTCCGTGCTACCGCATAGCAGAGAGGCACGCAACCTATCTTCTTGTTTGAGCAATTATATTCTCTTTGCATAGATCTCACTAACAACATAGGTTATTAGCTTGATTGCTTTTTGCATTTTTATGTGCTTTGCTTATTTTTCTAGTCATCCGCACACATTTGTGGCGTTTATTTTGCTCGTCACCCATTATTGGAACTTCATTGATTGTGTTAACCAAGGATGAGATGGTAACCCACAGCTTGTTGAACCACTTAGTTTGAGCTTGAACTCACCAATGAAGTCTACTTATCTATTGTGTTGAATCTATCGACACATCATGTAGTGATCTAGCAACCTCTAGGTCTACTTTCTCTGTTACCTTAGTAGTAGCTAGTTTTACTATCATTTTTCCTTTGATATTGCTTAGACTTCTCAGACTTATACTTCAAATTTTGCATCTTAATCAGTTAGATTATTTTAAAGTCCCAAACTCCTTGTTCCTGTGTTCTATCATTTTCCAATAGTCATTGAATTAGTATCACAGATAAGATCTAATTTTTATTAACTAGACTGTCCTCCTCCCTCGTTATTTTTAAGTAATTAAATAAAATAACTAATTTAATACTAAACTAACCTATTCTCTCCCTAAAATTCTAAAACCGAAAATCTTTTATGTTTTTGGATTTTTTAAGACAGGAAAATTAAAAGAAGAAAAATAAAAGAAAATAAAAACTAAACGGTTGTTGGACTAAGCATTTTCATCTTCTGGAATCACTTCACATTTCTTTTTCACACCGTTGACCTCTAACAGATATAAAAATCTTGGTTTATCAAAAGCTTTTGTGAAAAGGTCAGCGCGTTAAAAATCCGTATTAATTTTAACAACATCGATTAAATTCTTTTCAAAACAATCACATATAAAGTGATATTTAATTCTGATGTGTTTGGTCTTAAGATGTTGGACCAGATTTTTAATTATGGCTATAGCAGCAGAATTATCAACAAATATAGGAGTGTTAGAAAATTTCAAACCATAGTCCCGCATTTGCTGTTGAATCCAGATGATTTATGAACAGAAGCTTGTAGCTGCTTCTTACACTGCCATGTGACTAAGCGTCTCCCAAAGAATTGACATCCTGCTGAAGTGGACTTCTAGTTCATTTTGCAGCTGCCATAATCCGAATCACTAAACGCTGTAAGCAAAGTCATCGTCATGAGGATACCACAACCCAAGTGTTGGAGTACCCTTCAGATAACAAAATATCCTTTTGACGCCTATGAGATGGTTGACTTTAGGTTTCGTCTGATATCTAGAGCATAGACACGTCGAGTACATGATATCAGGTCATGAGGCAGTGAGGTATGTTGGTACATATGTCCCCAGTTCTAGTCTAGTGAGCTCAAATGTAATAGACTTCTATCTTGTAATACATCTGTAATGTTCAATCAATCTAATGAGAATCTCTTCTTTATATGGTTGTTGATTATATAATGTTGTATCTAATTATATTATTAGTTGTTACACGCATAATATGACCATGTTATATAGGTTTACAGTTGTGAGACACAGTTCTGAATCGTTAAAGGTTCAAGAATGTGTTTGACTAAGAATCTTTTTCAGTCGCACGACTGAACCATGCGAATGGTTCAATCGCACGGTTGAACTAGGAGATTGAGTCAATCGCCCGTTTGAGTCATAAGACTGACTCAAGCGTTCGAATGAATCAATCGTATTACTCAATCGCACGACTGAGCCAGTCGCAAGGCTCAGTCGCACGAATGAGATCTGTAACCTATAAATATCACTTAATTTGTGGAAAAACGTAACACTTCAAATTTTGATAACCCTAGTCGACCCAGAGCACCCTGTTCGTCCATTCCAACTTCACAGAACGTTCCTGGTCATTGCTAATCAATTCTTAACGTTTTCTAATCGTTAGTATTGATCCGGATTACGTTTTCACTGATTGGATCGTCAATCAAATAGGATTCCGCACTATTTGATCTGGTTTAACTTAGAATCAGTTAGTACTCCGTACGTACACGGTCCTAACAAGTGGTATCAGAGCGTTGGCTCTTGATTCTTCATTGATTCAATCGTTTTTGTGAAAAAGTCTATGTTTTTACGCGAAAAGCTCCAATCTTTTTGCTAAAAATCGAGTCTTTACGTGTGGGTGTTCTGAAAAATCAGTATTTTTCGTGTTTCAGCCGTCTAGGGTGCAAATACTTGCGTTCTAGGTCAAAGTGTTCAAAAATCATGTTTACAGCCGACCCAGTCGCACGATTATCTCAATCGTATGACTGAACCCATTCGCCCAGGTCTTTGTACGTTTGAGTCAGTCGCCAGTCCATTCACCCGATGAGTCAGTCGTTCAGCCAATCGCCCGATTGAGTCAATCGCCAACTCCAGTCGCCCAGCTGAGTCGTTCGGTCTGTTCAGTCGCCTAAGTATCTCAGTCGCCTGTTCAATCGTACGTTTGAGTCCAATCGCATACAGCTAGTGTTCAATCGTATCCCAGTCGTACAGCCCATTCGCATTAGCAGTTTTAATTCACAAGTTAAATTAATAAAAGAATGGACTCAGAAAATTATGCCATGTCAGCTGGAAAGGATTCAAGGATACAGAACTTGTTGTTACTGGAGAATGAGATAGGGAACCATAACAAGCCACCTAAACTATTGACTATAGAGGACTTTCCACAATGGAGACAACGTTTTGAAATTTATCTTAATGGGGTGGATACTAACTTATGGAACTCTATTGAGGTTGGTTATAAAATACCCGTGGGGGCTGATGGTGTTCCTTTGACTTTGAGTGGACTCTCCGATACACAGAAAGTTGCCTACAATACAGAGAAGAAGGCCTATGCAATTTTGACTCAGTCCATTCCCAAGCCCATTTTCCACCAATACTCAGAGCACAAGCAAAGTAAAAACTGATGGAAGTTCTTGAGAAGAGGTATGATGGGAATGCTAATTTAAAGGCACTGAAAGGTAAAGCGTTGAAGAAGGAGTTTGATAACTTCTCAGCAATTGGGAATGAAAGCTTGGATGAAATCATCGATCGTTTCTATCATCTAATGAGTGAACTTCACACTCATGGTATTAAGACGTCAATGGAAGACAAGTTTCAAGCTTGGCAGATGGTCTACCTGAAAAGTGGGATTCATTCATTTCCACTCTGCGATTCAACTCAGTTTTAGAAACCTTGGATATAAATGACTTCATTCTAAAACTGAAAGAGGAAGAAGTACGCCACAAGTACAAGGCAAAGAAGGGTTCTTATGCTCAAGATCCCTCACTCTACAATGTCACTCCTACCTCCACCCCTGCTGCAAAGTCATCTGGTGCACCTCTGCAAACAGCCTTCGTGTCCAATGCATCTCCAACTGCTGAACAAGGCTCATCATCTGCAAATGAGTCTCATGGTGCATCTGGAGTTATTCAAAGTCCCACTGTTACTCAGTCTGCAAAGTTAATGACAGATAATCTGGGAAAAGTAATGGGGAGGTTGCTAAAGAGCACATGGATTTACTTGCTACTGTTGTGCATTCCTATGATGGTTTGGTGGCGGGCAAGATTGGAAATTGCCACCTTGCTGATGAAGATTATGAGCAAGTAGATGAGAATGAGCTGGAAAGAATGGATATTATGTGGGCTCTTGCAAGTGCTGTCCGAAGAGCCAAGAAATTTGTGAAGAAAACAGGGCAAAATCTCGTGGCTACTAAAGATACAACCTTTGGTTTTGACAAGTCTAAAGTCACGTGCTTCAATTGTGGAGAAAAGGGCCACTTTAAAAGAGAGTGTTCGAAGCCTAAGAAGACTGGGAACAGGAATCCATTTTCCTCGTTCAATAGGCAAGATAAAGACAAGAAACCATCGTCCACGGGGAGTGATTCTAAAGCTATGGTAGCACAAGGAGATGAAGGACAAGACTGGTCCTTTCGATTTGTGTCTGATGAAGCTAACATAGCGTCTGTGGAGGATTTGAACGAAGACTCAGCAAGTGAAGGGGAAAGCTCAGCTGAGGTTGATACTGCTGATTTGGAAGAGACGTTTGATGCTATTGATGAAATTGTCCAGAATGAGTTGAATTCAGAATCTGAAGCTCAACCTACGTCTCAGAATGCTTTCATGGCTGGCACGTCGACATCTACACAGGTACAATCTAAAGATGAATTATTTGATAAACATGCTTGTGTTGAATGTGATAAATTTAGGGAAAGCATTGATCTAAAATTTGCTAGGTTGTTAGAACACAACGATAACTTAATAAATGACTTAAAACTGTGCTCAGAAGCTAATCGTGTCTTAAAACAAAATGAGAGCAGTTATAAGGAGAAGTTAGATGCATTGCAGAAGCAACTAAAGGAAACTGAAGTTGTTGTCTTTAACCAAGAAAATGACATTAAATACTACTTAAAGACCATTGAGGAGACTAAAAAGGACAAAGCTGTTTTACAAGTAGAAAATGAGTCTTTGACACAAAAACTACATAGTTTAGCGAGTTCTTCGCACATTTTGAAAAACTTGGTTAAAGAACGCAACAATGGGGAGGGATTGGGTTACAAGGTAGTTCCACCACCACATGAGATCCTTTTGAACACAAAACAACGTCCAATTAATAACAACCTAATTAAGGATCATGTGGTGACAACTCCTCTGGTTAGTGATCCGGACACAGCAGTTAAGCCTGCTTCTCCGGATGATGATCAGAAAACCTTAGCATCAAGCAAGGTAAATGCTGAGAAAGGGTGGAAGCAAATGTTCAAACATCTCTTGGTTTGGAGTCAAAATCAAATATAACACAAACCAAGATATCTAAAGCCACTCAAGTTAAATCAGTTAAAAGGGATAATATTCAACCTCCAAGACAAATTAATCAAAACATTAAACAAGTTAAGTTTGTTAAAGAGGGTAAATGTCGAAAGACTGAGACCAAAAGGCCCATTCCTGAGGTTTATTCACCGCCCCACAAGAGATCTCCTAGCCCTGATGAATGGAGATCCTGCTATACTTGTGGTCAGCGCGGTCATATTTCGACTAACTGTCCTCGCTATCAGACACCAAGAACTAAGATTGAGCTACACGACAAAGTCAAAATAGATTCAAAACAGCGTTCTAAGACTCCAGTTAGATCGAAAACCCTATTAGGTCTAAAACACCTTCTAGGTCTTTTCGTCTCCACCTCGCCAAAGGCAAAACAGACAAGTCTCTGACAAGTCCGTGATGCCAGAGGTAAAACCTGTTTCTGAATCTAAACCATATGCTCAAACTGTAAATCAGTCTAAGGTTTACCACAAACAATCGTTTCACAAGGATGGTTTATGGAAAGCCAAGACAGCTGGTGTGTCTGAAAGCAAGGATAATCTGAAAGTTGAGATTCCACCCACTGATAAAGGACAGTGGGTTGAATTCATGATGGTTGATTTCTCTGGGAAACCCAAGCCAGTCAAGGCTTGGGTCCCCCTCCTTAACTGATGATTTTCTCATATGTGCAGGGTGTCCGCTATAGTGCGTCTACAAATACATGGATCGTAGATAGCGGAGCTTCCAGGCACATGACGGGAAACAAGTCTCTTCTTCTCAATGTCAAACAAATTAAAAGGGGACACGTTTCATTTGCTGGTAATAAAGGAGGATACATTACCGCTCAGGGCGAAGTAGGTAATGAGAAGGTAAAGTTTGATAAAGTAAATTTTGTTTAACAACTGGAAAACAATTTACTTTCAGTGTCTCAGATATGTGAAAAGGGCTTCAAAGTTATGTTTGACAACCGAAAATGTTACATACTGAAAAAGGAGATGGAGATTCCAGAGAAGCAGGTTTTGATGTCTGCATCCAGGTACAATGATTTATATGTATTGGATATGTCTAATGCTTCTACCTCTGAGTCTACAGCTCAATTTTCTATCAAAAGCGACAGAGAAGGAATCCATCTCATGGCACAGAAGGATGGGACACATCAATCACAGGAAGATGAACCATCTGGTTCACAACAACGTAGTTGAAGGAGTTACAGTCAAGAACTTCCAACTTCCTAACTTTTGTGTCTCATGCAAGAAGGGAAAGCAGACCAGGAAATCTCACAAGACCAAGCGCGTCAACTCAATTGAGATGCCCCTGGAGTTGCTACACATGGATCTTTTTGGTCCAGTCAACACAAAGAGTATAGCAGGGGACTGGTACTGCTTTGTAGTCACAGATGACTACTCAAGATTCACCTGGGTGATGTTTCTGAAAGCTAAATCAGAAACATTTGAATCATTCAAGGTGCTCGTCACGAATTTGGAGTCACTCTACAAGCTGAAGGTGAGGAAGATCCATTCTGACAATGGCACAGAGTTCAAAAATCAGTGGATGGATGCTTTCTGCAAGGAAAAGGGAATTGTTCATCAGTTCACTTCCGCATACACGCCACAGATGAATGGAGTTGCAGAACGAAAGAATCGGAGCTTAATTGAGACTGCGCGAACCATGTTAGCTGATTCAAAGCTCCCAGTTCAGTTCTGGAATGAGGCGGTTGCAAATGCCTGCTACACGCTTAATCGTGTATTAGTAGTCAAAAGGCATGGCAAGACTTGTTATGAGCTACTTCAGAAGAGAAAGCCAAATTTGGAGTATCTGGAACCATTTGGAGCTCCATGTACATTGCTGAAGAAGACTCAGGATGGCAAGTTCAGCGAGAAAGCTGATCAAGGAATATTCTTAGGATACAGCATCCCAGACAAACGAGTTTACAATAACTCGACAGGTCAGGTAGAGGTGTGGTGCAACGTGGATGTTCAGAGATACATCACCCCTCTTGCTGGAAAAGGTCCATCATCATTCTTCGATTATGATGGCTTTTTCAAATCCTTCAATCTTCCACAATTTGATTCAGAGGATGAGGTTGCTACCTAGATGATGTATGATGTTCTTAACTCACCGAATCTGGATTCATGCAACATCACACCTACTGATGGTGCCTCAAGTTCCTCAACTCCTGCTCATGAAGAGAGTGATGATTCATCAGATGATGAAGAGGCAGCTGATTCTAACCCTGAGCCTACAGTTAATCAACAAAGTGAGTCATCAGCTGCTGAACCAGCTGTGGGAAATCCGGATACTGAACCAGTAGTCACCAATCTGGATTCTGAGGTTGTGGTTCCTACCACACCAATGACTAGAATCAGTGTGAATCATCCCCCCACGTCTATCATTGGGGACATTCAATCCGGTGTGCAAATAAGAAATCAGCTGTATTCTGCTGATTATGCTGCTGTCATGGATAAGGGTTATGTCAATGATGGGGCTTTCTCATGTTTTGTTTCACAAATCGAGCCTAAATATGTCTGTGACGCCCTGAAAGATAAGGCCTGGGTCAATGCCATGCAAGAAGAGCTACTCCAGTTCAAGAAACTTGGAGTCTGGACTCTAGTTGACAGGCCAAAAGGAGTCAAGGTAATTGGTACCAAATGGGTACTAAAGTGCAAGAAGGATGACCAGGGTATTGTTATCAGAAACAAGGCACGGTTGGTCGTTCAAGGCTTCAGGCAAGTCGAAGGAATCGACTACAATGAAGTCTTTGCTCCCGTAGCTAGAATGGAAGCTATACGTATCTTTCTAGCCTACGCCTCTTACATGAAGATCAAAGTTTATCAACTAGATGTTAAGAGTGCATTCTTGCATGGGGAAATCCGTGAAGAAGTATATGTCAGTCAACCCGAAGGATTCGAAGATCCTTATCATCGGGACAGAGTCTACAAGTTAGACAAGGCTCTGTACGGGCTACATCAGGCTCCTCGAGCTTAGTATGAAAAGCTCTCTACCCATCTGCTGAAGCATGGTTTTCGCAGGGGTGTAATTGACTGTACATTGTTCATCAAAGAAAAGGATGGTAACTTGCTTATGGTGCAGATATATGTGGATGACATCATCTTTGGATCTAGAAATGAAGCTTTGTGCAAAGAGTTCGAATCTGTGATGAAGGCAGAATTTGAAATGAGTGCAATGGGAGAAATGAAGTTCTTTCTAGGATTACAGGTGGATCAAACATCAACCGGCATTTTCTTACATCAGTCCAAGTATGTCGGCGATATTCTAAGTCACTTTGACATGGAAAATGCATCTGCTGCCGGTACCCCCTCTTGCCACAAATCATGATGTGGCTCCTGATGAGAATGGGGATTTGGTGGATGCCACTATGTATCACGGGATGATCGGATCTCTCATCTATCTTACTGCCTCGTGTCCAGATATCATGTATGCCACATGTTTATGTTCTAGATATCAAGCGAAGCCAAAAGTGAATCACTTGATTGGGGTGAAAAGGATTTTTCGTTATCTGAAGGGTACTCCAACACTGGGATTGTGGTATCCTCATGATGATGACTTCGAGCTTACTGCGTACAGCGATTCAGATTATGGTGGCTGCAAGATGAATTTCAAGTCTACATCTGCAGGGTGTCAGTTCTTTGGAAGACGGTTAGTCACGTGGCAATGCAAAAAGCAGACCTCGGTTGCTCTATCAACCTGTGAAGCTGAATATGTTGCTGCTGCGAGTTGCTGCTCTCAGATCATCTGGATTCAACAGCAAATACGTGACTACGGTTTGAAATTTTCTAACACTCCTATTTATGTTGATAATTCTGCTGCCATAGCCGTCACTAAAAATCTTGTTCAACACCCAAAAAACAAAACACATCGGGATTAAATATCATTTCATACGCGATTGCTATGAAAAACAATTAATTAATGTGATTAAAATTAACACGGATTTTCAGCGCGCTGACCTTTACACCAAACCGTTTGATAAACCAAGATTTTTATATCTGCTAGAGGTCAACAGCGTTAAAAAGAAAAGTGATATGATTGCTGAAGAAGCAGATACATAGTCCGACTCGTGTCTATTCGTTTTTTCTTTTTCCTTCATTTTTATTTTATTTTTTAATTCCCATGTCGTATAAAATCCAAAAACACAAAAAGATTTTTGTTTTAGAATTTTAGGGGGAGATTTATTTCAGTATGCATTTACTTAAAAAAAAAGGGGGGGAAGGTGAGTAAAGCTGAAAAGGCAAAGACAACAAAACAGGAAATGTGACTCGACTAAATGAAAGATGATAGTACACAGGCATCGAGTTTTTGGAACAACGAAATGAGCTTGAAATCAAATATGTTAATTAATTTACTGAAAATGTAAAACATCAGAGAAGACTAAGTCTAACAAAATGGGAAAATGATAGTACGTTTGATTGTTACTGTAATTACACGGAGAAAGTTGATCTAGGGAGGTGCTAGTTCATCATATGATGTGTCAGTAGATTCAACATAGTAGACAAGTAGACTTCATTGGTAAACTTAATCTAAACTAAAAGGTTCAATCAACTGTGGGTTCCCATCTTATCACTGGTTAACACAATCAGTTCTTCCGATAAGGGATAACGAGCAAATAAATGCCACCAAAGGTGTGCAAACGACCACAAAAAGAGCAAAAGCACGAAAAAAAAATACTAGCGTAATCAAGCTGATAACTTAGGTTGTTGGTGCGCTATGTGCAAAAGAAAATATGAAATGCTCTAACAAGGAGATAGGTTGTGTGTCTCTCTGCTGTGCGATGGCACTGACATGAGGATAAGCATAACCTGTATATTCTAGACTTCATTGTTGTTTGCCGCCTCTCTGCTGTGCGATGACACTGACCTGAGGATTGGCTTCTCTTTGAAAGATCTAAGAATAGTCCCTTCTTGCAAAAATACCTAAAGACCGCTCGAAAGTTCTTTAAGGAATGCTGATTACCATATAAGTGTGGGATACACAAATGTTGTTTGAAATAATATAACGTAATACATTACCAATGTAAGTCAAAAGTCTGTGTATGAATTTAAAGTGGACAAGTATACTGACAATCGTTTTGAAAGCACCGACTAAAGTTGATGATCAAAGTGTGTTACGTGTCATATCAAACATGATTCCCAGTTAGTATTTGGAAGTCTTAGATCAGAACAAACTGTGATATGTAATCATGAAAAATGAAATCAACTCATAATGTTCCAAGTAATGGTGTATATGCTTGTCTGATTCCAAATGAGTCTGTTCCTGATATAATGTCAAAACTTATAGGCTACACAAACCAGCCCTAACAAAAATCACAAAAAGATGTTCATTTTTCATTCGTAGTTTAAATTTTATTTATTTCTTAGTATAATGAGTCATGTCGGACTGTGTATACTGTTATCTGCTAAATGTCACTAAATGAGCTTAATGTTTATCTAAACAGATTGTTTCTGAAAGGTTAAAAGGATCACGTCTAAGGTGATCGGGTGGATAAATGGATCACGTCTGAGGTGATCGGGTGGTTAAATGGATCATGTCTGAGATGATCAAATGCAAATAATATTTTATCAACTGTTTAAGGAAGACTATGTGTCAGCAAACGAAATAATTAATATGGCACAAGTATAGCCCAGTCGCACTCCTTCATCATGGGTATACTTATACGAATGGGCTATACGATTGAACTCAATCGTAAGATTGGACCATGCGAATGAGCCCAATCGGACGATTGAAAGTGATCGATTAGGTCAAACGTGCGAATGGAGGTGAGTTGATCGAATGAACCTGGTCGATTGAGCGAATCGTACGATCCAGATTCAATCGCACGAATGAATCATGCGATTAGACTCGATCGTATCTCTTGATTTTGATTCGGCCGAATGAGAAAGGCGAATGAGTCCAGTCGGCCGATTGAACTGAGTCTGGCTATAAATAGCCCTCTTAGTCGATCGCAGACATCATTCGCCCTAATATTCCCGATTCGCACCGATACTCTGCCAAATTTTCATTTGATCTTTAATACTTGTGATATACTCATTCTGACCATTTGTATTTGTTGCACAGGTAATATGCGACACAAAGATGAAACAAAAACGTCAAATCTGATGTGAAATCTGTCCGCATTTGCCCTAAAAGTTGAATCGTAACAAATCAACCAATAGACTGCCTTAAACACTTAAAATGTTAAAACAAATGATTTAAGCAGTCTAAGTACATGATTACGAGTCTAACAAGCCTGATCTTAATGTCTAATTCGTAAAAATGATAATATCAGTTTGAAATCGAACAGTTTTCTGCGATGCGACTGGTCTCCCTGATGAACTTCAATCGCACGATTGAACGAGGCGACTCACTCAATCATACGAATGAAGAATTCGAATGGGTTGATTGTGTCATACGACTGGACTCCAGAATGAATCTGATTCGCACGATTGAAAGGGAATATTCATCCAGTCGACCGAATGAAACATGCGAATGGGTTCATTCGGTCGATTGAATAATCGCAGGTTCAGACTCACTAGTCAACTTAATCGCATGACTTATTATCCGAATGAAAGTCGGTCGCATACATGATCAACCAGATTGAAGTTCAGTCGCATATATGTCCAACCGACTGAACCCAGTCGGTTAGTTCAATCGCATGATTGAACTACACTGATTTCTGATTTAGTCAAACTCTGTTTTACACGTTTATAACATGTGTTTGCTATGTGTTACAGGAATATGGCTAACAGGTGGACTATAAATCCAAAGCACAACATCTGTGCTAACTTGGATTCCACCTCAAGGAATGGAGGAGATTTTTCAGCAATTATAGACTTTTTGAGGCGATCTAGGATTTACAGAGCTATTTCCACACCCGTACACCGTATCAGTCAGTACATCAGGCATTTTGGGAAGGTGCTACAGTGGACAGATCAGTTAAGCCCTACTGCATACGAAGTTCTATCTTCGGTAGGGAGATTGAGGTACGTGCTGCTGACATCAGGAGAGTCTTAGGATTTGATGATGATGAGACTCACCCACTCAGGATCCACCCGCTTACTGTACGTGGATGCTTCTTGAGGATAGGGTACTGGGGGATATCACTTCAGGTGTGCTAAACAAGAGCAACCTGAGTCCCCCGTACAAGTACTTGGCGCACGTCATCCTGAAGTGCATTGCTTCGCGGAGGGGTGGTTTCGATGACTTATCGGACCAAATTCAGAATGCGTATGTTGCATTGGTCCTCAACCACCCTTTCAGCTTCTCCAACATGATATTTACATACCTGATAGAGAATCTCGAAGCTAAGGGGAAGGAGGGTTTTGTATGTACCCCAGATTCTTACAGCTTATCTTCAATGAGAAGCTGCCAGACCTCCCAAAGGACAAGAGCGATGCTGTACCTCTTGAGATCATGGATGACACCACCTTGGGAAGGATGAAGGTGTACAGAGGAAAGCAAGTGAAACCTGCAATGAAGAGACTGATTGGGCATCTGGCCCGGGCTGATTATGTAGCCCCAGGAAGACGCAGGTGGCGTCATGAGGATAGTGATTCTGATACTGAGGTGATTGCTATTCCATCAGATGATTCTGATGATGATGACAGCCGTGATGGCGATGCTCGGCCGGTTACATCTGGGAGCACCTCCACACATACAACCCAGCCACCTCCTCACACTGACACTACTACTGCTGGGTTTGTACCTTACTTCCGTCCACCTGATGACGACGAGGACGAGAGTGAGGAAGAGGGCTTGACCCGAAGGGAAGGCAGCAAGGTGGTTGCCACTGAAAAGGGATTGAGGACTCTTGGAGGGCAGACTGGGACATCGGGGGATACACAAACAGAATTAGATCCTGCATACTCCCCTGATGCACCCAGTACACAGACTGCTGCCCCGGTATCTACAGGGAAGAGGAAGAAAACCATGGCCAGACCGCATGGTAAGAAGGGCAAGAGGCTTAGATTCACCACCTCCATCTCTACACCAATCACCACTGCCACCATATCCACCACATCTCAACCCACCACCACTACTATACCTCCACTTCAAACTTCCATATCTTCCCCCACCACACCACTGTACCCCCCACTACAGCCATCCCATCTCCTCCCATCTACACCACAGCCACCACTACAACCACAACTCACCAACCCAAACCTCATTTGCCCCTTCGAGCTCAGTTCTACCACCTGTCTCGGTGGTTGAGCAACTTGCTGCTCTCAACAGCATGGTGCTCCAGTTGCTAGCCTCTGATAAGGCTAAGACAGCTCAGATCCTCTAGCTGCAAGAGCAAAGTTCATCACAAGCAGCTGAGATTGAAAGATTGAGGGAGTTAACATCCTCACAAGCCCAAGTGATCACTTCGCAGACTGATCAGATCACAGGCTTGTTACAACACGAGGCTGAGATTGATGAGAGGATGGAAAGCTAGAGGCGGCTCACAAAACTCTGCTGCTTAAGCTAAAAGGCACTCAGAGTGAGCCCCTCAGGATCGGGGAAGCTGATGATGCTGATGGTGAGGATGAGGACGATGATGATGAAGATGATGATGATGACGATGATGATGATGGTATGATGAGAGTAATGATGGTGATGAGAAGAAGGAAGATGATGAAGGTAAAGGAGGAGAAACTGCCGGAGATCAAAGTGATAATGTAGCAGGCGAAAGGCGTTCTAAACGCCGACATGATCAAGGACCCTCTTCGTCTGCTCCAACTGAAGAAACTCCGAAAATTCAAGACAAAAGTACTGTTTAGTTAGTCATGTTTATGTAGTTAACAGACTTTTGTATTTGAAATTATGTTACATTTTTTAATGAATGTTTATATCTTATGTTAATGACTGTGTTTGATTATTTACTAACAAGTATTATGTTGCATGTTTAAATCAAACAGATCCTAACTTTCAGAGAGACGAACATGATGTTGCTTCCCTCCAACAGGTCAAGTCTCAACTAACAATGATTCTTGATCTGCAGGGGATCGTCAGAAGGTCTGTGAGTTATACTCCTGAAGAAGGAAAATTATTCACGACCTCACTAATGAGCAACTGGCTGACATGTTTCGTCTGAATCCAGACGAATTGTTAAAGACGCTCCAGTTTTGATGATGCTGATGATGACGAACTTAAAGATGTTGAAGAAATTGAAATTGAAGACATCACAGATCAGCATTATCCAGAATACACTGATCAAGAGGGAACGCGCTTCCTGATCTGGTGAACAACCTTGACAGTGATATTCTGGATAAACTCCATGATAAAGAAAAAGGAGCGAAGCCTCAACAAGCCAAGCTCAGGCCACGGACGCCAAGTTGACATTCGAAAGGCTGAATGGGCGGCTTGCTTTGCCGAGGTACGAGCACAACGTACTACAGCAACTCCGAGTACCTACACCAAGTTATACAAAGTAAAGAAGAATATGAAGGTGTCAGGGAAGATTATAGCTTGGGCTCATTTTGATGACCTAGGAGTATATGCAGTGAAGAGGGAGAGGGGAATCGAGTATTTTAGATTCCCTCATGATCTGAAGACTCTCCCAGGTTTTGAACTCAACCAGTTGGCACGCCTAAAGCTTCTTTATGCTGATCCGAAGAAGATGTCTGGCTGGTTTGAGGCTGCATTGAAGAAGGAATATAGGACCAGATGGGTAAACTTCAAACCTCAGCAGGCTACGAGGTACCTCAGAAGGTCTGAGGTAAGTCCCATCACTGGTCAGCTTAAGATAGTCCTGAAGTGGCGACCTCCGCGCACAATGTCCAGAATTCCACTGAGGGAGATGCCACAGGACTTTACCCCACACTTTAAGTGGTGGTACTATGACTGGCGCTCGGGTGAGGCAGTCATTGTTTTGGAAAAGGACGGGTCAATGGAAGCTTTAAGGGTGTTCGACCCCATGTGGCTTATCAACTTGTCAGCGTCTGATGTGTATACGCTGTACAAGTGGCCACTGTTTTTCGATACGCAGGATATTGTGCAAGCTCTACAGTTTCAGCACATAATACGTCTATGCTTTGCGCTAAATATCCATGCGGGGGTTTCCAAAGAAGAGAGATTAAAAAGGTTTGGAGAGTTCAAGAAAGAAGTAAAGGTCTAGATAGAACTAAGTCCAAGGGGGAGTTTGTTGGTACATATGTCCCCAGTTCTAGTCTAGTGAGCTTAAATGTGATAGACTTCTATCTTGTAATACATCTGTAATGTTCAATCAATCTAATGAGAATCTCTTCTTTATATGGTTGTTGATTATATAATGTTGTATCTAATTATATTATTAGTTGTTACATGCATATATGACCATGTTATATAGGTTTACAGTTGTGAGACACAGTTCTGAATCGTTAAAGGTTCAAGAATGTGTTTGACTAAGAATCTTTTTCAGTCGCACGACTGAACCATGCGAATGGTTCAATCGCACGGTTGAACTAGGAGATTGAGTCAATCGCCCGTTTGAGTCATAAGACTGACTCAAGCATTCGAATGAATCAATCGTATTACTCAATCGCACGACTGAGCCAGTCGCAAGGCTCAGTCGCACGAATGAGATCTGTAACCTATAAATACCACTTAATTCATGGAAAACGTAACACTTCAAATTTTGATAACCCTAGTCGACCCAGAGCACCCTGTTCGTCCATTCTAACTTCACAGAACGTTCCTGGTCATTGCTAATCAATTCTTAACGTTTTCTAATCGTTAGTATTGATCCGGATTACGTTTTCACTGATTGGATCGCCAATCAAATAGGATTCCGCACTATTTGATCTGGTTTAACTTAGAATCAGTTAGTACTCCGTACGTACACGGTCCTAACAGGTACATGAGTGATCCGATCATTCCCGATACATAGTGGCATCCACGAGATCACCATTTTCGTCGGGTGCGATGTCATGGTTTGTAGCAAGTGGAGTCCCAGCTGCAGAAGCATTCTCCATATCAAACCGATTAAGAATATCGCCTACATACTTGTCTGATGTAGAAATATCCCCTTTGGAGTCTGATCCACCAGTAATCCGAGAAAGAACTTCATCTCACCCATGGCACTCATCTCAAATTCAGCTTTCATTACTGCTTCAAATTCTTTACATAATGCTTCATTTTTGGAACCGAAGATTATGTCATCAACATAGATCTGAACTAGCAGTAAGTCATATCCTTTTCTTTGATGAACAGTGTATAGTCAATCACTCCTCTGCGAAAGCCATGTTTCACAAGATGATTCAAGAGTTTTTCATACCAAGCTCTTGGGCTTGATGGAGCCCGTAGAGAGCCTTATCAAGTATGTAAACTCTGTCCCAATGATACGAATCCTCAAATCCTTCGATTTGACTAACGTACACTGTCTCCCGGATTTCACCATGAAGGAATGCACTCTTTATGTGTAATTGATAGACTTTGATCTTCATGTAAGATGCATAGGCTAGGAAGATACGAATTGCTTCCATTCTTGCCACAGGTGCAAACACTTCATTGTAATCAATGCCCTCGACCTGTCGAAATCCTTGAACTACTAGTCGAGCCTTGTTTCTTATTATGACCCCTTGGTCATCTTTCTTGCACTTCAAGACCCATTTGGTGCCAATGACCTTAGCACCTTTAGGTCTGTTAACTAGAGTCCATACTCCCAACTTCTTGAATTGAATAAGTCCTTCTTGCATGGGACTCACCATGCCTCATCGTTTAGGGCTTCACTAACATATTTCGGCTCAAATTGAGACACAAAACATCGATATGCACCATCGTGAAGATATCCCTTTTCCATTACCGAGGCATAATCAGCTGAGTATAGCTGACTTCTAGTCTGGTCTCCTGATTTAACATCTCCAATGACATTATCCAACGATGGTAAACATTTAGTTGAGATCCAGGAGTGGTGGGTACAACTACCTCATTATCCAGATTGTGAACAGCAGGTTCAGTATCTGAGGCAGTGGGAGTGTGAGGTTCCGAAGTGTCAGAGGCATCAACATCAGATGCTTGTGTACTTGGAGTAGTAGGAACCTGTTGCCCTTGATCCTCCTGGTCATTCTGCTACGTCTTCATCATCAGAGGAGGAGTCACTTACCTCAAGTGCTCCCCCTGAAGAAGTAGAAGGCTCACATTATGAAGTTGAAGTCATCGGATCCATGAAGGTGTATTTAATACGTCGTACATCATTCTGGTCGATAACTCATCCTCCGGAGGAGAGAGAGGGATGTTGAAGGATTTAAAGAATCCATCATAGTCGAAAAAGAAAGAGGGTCCTTTTCCAGCAGGCGGGTGGTGTATCTCTGTACATCAATATTGCACCACACTTCTACTTGACCCGTTGAGTTGTTGTAAACTCTCTTATTTGGTATGTTGTATCCTAAGAAGATCCCTTCTTCAGCCTTCTCACTGAATTTCCCTGACTGTGTTCTCTTCAGCAGTGTACATGGTGCAACAACGGTTCGAGGTACTCTAGATTAGGTTTACGTCATTGGAGTAACTTGTAACACGTCTTACCATGACGCTTGACCACCAGGACTCGATAAAGGGTGTAACATGCATTAGCTACTGCCTCGTTCCAGAATTGGATAGGCAGTTTCGAGTCTGCTAGCATCGTCCGGGCTGTCTCTATCAAGCTGCATTCTTTCTCTTAGTAACCCCATTCATTTGAGGAGTTTAGGCCGATGTGAATTGGTGCACAATTCCTCTTTCTTTGCAGAATTCCTCCATCCGTTGGTTCTTGAACTTGGTGCCATTGTCGGAGCGAACTTGCCTTACCTTCAGCTTGTAGAGTGACTCTAATGTAGTTACTAGCTATTTGAATGATTCAAATGTCTCTGATTTGGATTTCAGAAACATCACCCAAGAAAATCTTGAGTAATCATCCATAACTACAAAGCAGTACAGATCACCGGCAATGCTCTTTGTACTGATTGGGCCAAACAGATCTATGTGAAGAAAATTAAGAGGCAGGTCAATTGAATGAATGTTCTTTCCTTGTGAGACTTCTTTGTCTGTTTTCCTTTCTTACATGCGACACAGAAATCCAGTAGTTTGAAGTTTTGGACATTTACTCATCGCACTAGATCATTCTTGATCAAGTGATTCATCTTTCGAGGATTGATGTGTCCCATTCTCCTATGCCAGGAGATGGAGTCTTTTTCTATTGCCTTTGACAAGAGCCATTGTACTTGGTGCTCGGTTGTGGAGGCCTTTGAGAGGTCCAAGACATACAAATCGTTATATCTTGAAGCTGACATTAACACTTGGTCCTCCGGAATGACATAGTTCTTCTTCGAACATAGCACTTCTTGTTGTCAAATACACCTTTGAACTCTTTGTCGCATACCTGAGAAACGGAAAGTAAGTTATTTTGAAGTTGTTGAACATAGTTTACCTTATCAAACTTCACTTTCTAGTTTTCCACTTCTCCTTGTGCAGTGATGTAACCTCCTTTATTTCCAGCAAATGAAACGTGTCCTCCTTTAATTTGTTTGACGTTTGACAGGAGAGACAGGTTTCCAGTCATGTGCCTTGATGCACCGCTATTAACAATCTAGGTATTCAAAGAAGCATTATAGCGGATACCCTGCACATTCAAAGGAAATAATTAGTTCAGGTTAGGGACCCAATCCTTAACTGGCTTGGTGTCCCCGAGGAATCACACATCATAAACTCTATCCACTGTCCATTTGAGGATGAGGGTAGATCATTCTTTTTCGTGTTCTCATTATCAGACACGAGACTTGATTTTTCTTTCCATAAGCCAGTTTTGTGTAAGGCCTGTTTGCGATAAACAGACGATTGTCTTGTAGTTTGAACTTTAGGTTCACAGGTTCTTTTGGTGGAGTAATTGACCTCCTTTTTGAAGAACTAGGTTTGGATCATTAAGTTCAATCTTCTTTCTTGGTGTCTGATAATAACAACATTTAGAAGCAATATGTCCATACTTTCCACAAGTGTAGCAAGATCTACTTTCGACATGTTGGTTAAACTGTTTTTGTTGGGGAGTATGTGACACAGGTGTGACTTTAGTTTCTTTGGGTTTTGACACTTCTTGTTTAGATGTTTTGACTTTTTAACAAAATTCATTGTTTGAACATGTTTAACATCTTTACCCTTTTGTTTATTTGGACTTAGACATGGTGCTCGAGATTGGTTAAATGGTTGGTCCTTTTGGGTTCTGAATTAGACATGTTTGAACCTGACTCCACCTTAACCTTTGCAAATTGGTCATCCAAATTAACAACATGCATCTTACCTTTTGACTTCAAAGTGTTCGTCTTCTGTTTAGAGACAAATTCAACAGGTTTACTTGTGGAATCTGGATCTTACAAGAGGAGTGGACACCATATGATCCTTGATTGTGTTATTATTTATTCGTTTGCTTTTAGCATTCAACAAGGTCTCATGTGGTGGCGGAACTTTGTAACCCAACCCTTCCCCGTGATTTCGTTCTCTCACTAAGTGTTGAACTATGTGAGAAGAACTAGTCCAACTGTGCAGTTTATGTTTTAGTGAGTTGACTTCTACTTCCAAAACTGCTTTTTCTTTCTTTGTTTCTTCCAAGGAGTTTAAATAGAACTTTATATCATTTGCTTGGTTAAAGTCCACAACTTCAGTTTCCCTTAGTTGTTTATTTAACAGTTCTATTTTCTCTTTATAACTGTGCTCATTTTCTTTTAAAATTCGGTTTGCTTCTGTGCACAGTTGTAAATCATTTACTAAACTATCATTTTGATCTAATAACCTAGCAAATTTTGAACCTATGCTATCCCTAAATTTATGACATTCAGAACAAGCATGATTATCATAGAGTTGGTCTGTGGAACTTACCTGAGAAGGTTCGGTTGAATCAGCCATCATCGCAGAGTTTGACTATTCGGGTGCTGGTGATTCTGAACATGTTGTGCTAGGACCTTCTTCATTTAGATGGTGACATAGTAGCAGTATCTTCATGATCTGACATTAGAAGTTCCACTGCTATATCACCTTCGCTTGCAGAGTCATCATCCAAACCCTCAACGCATGCAACGTTGGATTCTTCCGAGACATAAAGCGAAAGGTCCAATCTTGTCCTTCATCGTCTTGGGTAGTCAAGGCCTTAGGATCCTTGTTTGAAGATGTACTCCCATTGGTGGGTTTGTCTTGACGATTGAAAGATGAGAAAGGATTCCCGTTACCTGTCTTCTGGGCTTTACACAATCATATTTGAAATGCCCCTTTTCTCCACAGTTAAAGCAGGTAACTTTGGTTTTGTCAAAACCAAAAGTAGTGTATTTTGTGGGTATCAAGTTCTGTCCGGTCTTCTTAACAAACTTCTTCGCCCTCCGGACAGCACTAGCCAGTGCCCACATAATATCCATCCTTTCGAGCTCAGTTTCATCTACCTGCTCATAGTTTTCATCGGCGAGATGGAAGATTCCAATTTTCCTAGCAACTAGACCGTCATAGGAGTGAACGACAGCTGCTAGGAGATCCATATGCTCCTTTTCTACCTCTACAGTCACATTACCGAGATTCTCGGTCTACAATTTTGTAGCATTGGCTTCAGGTGCTATGTATTGGGTGCAAGATGATCCTGAAGTGTCAGATCCTAAAGTAATGGCTTGAGAAGGAGCAGCTGAATTGGAGACGAATACTATTTGGAGTGGTGCTCCAGAAGTTTTTGGTTGAGGAGTTGAGTTGTAAAGTGACGGGTTCTGATCATATGAACTTTTCTGGGATCTGTACTTCATCCTCAACTCTGCCTCTCTCAGCTTCAGAATGAAATCGTTGATATCCAACTTCGCCAGCATATCATTTTGTCTGAGATTTGAGATAAACGAAACCACTTCTCTGGTAATCCATCTGCAAAACTCGACACCTTGTCTTCCATGGACGTGGTAACCCCATGAGTGTGAAGCTCACTCATCAAGTGGTAGAAACGATCGATAACATCATCCAGACTTTCTTTTCCGATTGAAGAGAAGTTATCAAACTCATTCTTCAAAGCCTTTGCCTTTAATGCCTTCAACGTCGCATTCCCGTCATACCGTTTTTCTAGAGCATCCCATAACTTCTTGGCTTGATTATTCTCAGAAAACTGATGGAGTATACCCTTAGGAATTGACTGTGTTAACAAAGCATACACCTTCTTCTCTGCATTGTACTTACCTTCTGGCTATCAGTCATGCCACCCAAGGTAAGTTTTACTCCATCAGCACCAACTGGCATGCTGTACCCAGTCTCGATTGATTCCCACAGATTAGGATCAACTCCATTTAAGTATATCTCGAACCTTTGCTTCCATTGTGGGTAATCGTCCAACGTTATGAGCTTAGGGGGCTTATTGTGATTACCAACTTCGTTTTCCAGAAGCAAAAGACTCTGGATCCGTGAATCCCTACCTGCAGTGAAAGCTGAATACTGATCTTCCATTGGTATAAACTTTAAGATGTGATCTAAGATTTATTGACTAGTGCGAATGGAGATGTGCGAATGGGCCAAATGTGCGATTGAATAACATGAATGGTTCAATCGTGCGATTGAACAATACGGATGAGTCAATCATGCGATTCACTAATTACAAATCATAAGTTATAAATTCCTATTCAAATTTAAATACTACCCATCAAAAGCTTACCCAGATTACCATAACATTAACATAACATAAATCACACTATTACTTTATCATAAGTTACATATGTTTCATATAATTAGGACAATAATAAGAGTTTAGATCTTAATGAGCTTGCACATAACAACAAACAATATAGAAGATAGATATGAAATCATCAATGAAATGGAACATCAAACCGGTGATCCATAATGGTTGATGTTCAGACAATATCGAGCTTTTTATAAGTGTTGTATGCACCTCCCGAGCCTCCCTATGGTCTTGAAGTATTGATACCGAGAGAATTAGTAGAGTAACCGTTCTCCAAAAATTCCATGAAATGATGGAATTGATCCTCTATTTATAAGCTATCTAGAGTGTTTAAGCATGAACCCGTACCTAAAAGGCAAAACCCCTTAAACACCTGAAAACACAATTTAACCCTTTTAAATTCATTTCTATCATTTTAAGCAAGATAATATAATTGATGTGCTTTTGTTATGTTCTCTATGTATAATTTAGAGCAGATCGAACATCCCCGCACTTGAACTTTTCTTGTCCTCAAACAAAACCACTTCAAATGACAATACCAGTAAAAATCAAATAAATCAAAAGATAAATATTGAAGGGTTGCAAGAACACAAAATGTAGTTTAACCATTTAAACTTTCTGAAAAACGCAGCGGAAGTTTAGCATTATAACTAAGGTTATAAGCTGAAAAACGTGTTCCCTTTTGACATACATATGTTTTAAAACAAACCCAAAAGCAAAGGATCATAATATGTGAATAAACAAGCTATGAACTTATGTAAATGTACACAAAATCACAGCTACAATGAGCTGTGATTACTACCTCTTTCAGCAGCAAAAACCGACCAAAGAAGTAAGATTTGGATGCTCCAAAACGACCAAGACTTCAAGTGTAGAAGTCCTCAAGCTAGTATACCCAAAGCTTGGTTGCAATCACCTTCTTGTTAGGAAGAATAAGCACCAAAATCAACTCAAAAACTTCTCCTATTTCTGCTGCTGTGTCCGTGAGTTTTCTTGAGAGAAAGAGAGAGTTTTTAGTTTGTTTTGCATGTGATGAATGATGGAAAAGAGGAGTCCAAACTAGTTAAAGTTGTGTGTGTTTTCAAGGCACCAAAGAGCCAATCATCATTAAAGGGGGGGGGGGGGGGGCAAATATTTAAAAAAACAAGATTTTCCCTCTTTAATCAAACACACACTTATTTTAAACTAGCCCTTTTTGTCACACATTAATAAGTCATCTACTAGACTTATTTAAAATGTGACATATGTCTTCTTTAATTAAATAATTTAATTAAAGTACACTCTTATATTATTAGTGTTATTTAAACCCTTTTAAATAACAAAATAATAATAATCCCATCAATAAATTATCCTTATAATTTGTTCCATCTCGAATGCCTTTGTTTAGAAAACCCCTTTTCTAAACATGGTGCGATTATTCAATTGTATGATCCCATCATCAATTAATAGTTCTTGGTGATTGCAAAGCTTGTTATTGGGTATAACCCGACTTGGATCATAACGTACTAACCGCATCAATATTCTACGTGTCTTGGGCATATAGAATCCTACAATCTCCCACTTGCCCAAGATTCATAAAAGATTGATGCAAGCTGTAAATACCGCCTAACAACGGTTTATTACCCTTAATATGCATGACTTACACCATTCAATAACATCATTCCATTCAAGTATCCTACTTGAAATGATTTAGGTGAATCAATCATCTATCCTTTTGTTACAGATGTCATGTTAAATCCAAGGACACAGAATGATCATTCCTTGTTGATTTAACTTAATCATGCCTTAGATATCTAACTCTCAACGAATAAGAGGAACAAATTCCATCTTGACTACATACGTTTCTCACAAACACCTCGTGTCATATCTGAACATACCCTTATGTACTGTCCACTATTTCAGGACAGTGAAGAATTAGCTCAAGGTATGACACTTGGTGAATATCAAAACCCAATATGTATCTCAGGTCGGAGGATACCAAATGATATTCGCCTTTACTCAAATTTACTTATGATCAATCAATAAGATTCCATGTAGTAAATTTGAGATGCGGGTTAGTCCAATATTTGTATCCCACAAATATCTATGAACCTTGGTAGCAACCCATTGCTCTATATTCATCCTTATGAATATCAACCAATCCAAGTTATAATAGTCTTATCCTCAATACTTGTTCCCATAAGTCTGAACGACTACGGACATTTAGAGTAAACAATTTACTCATGGATTAAACATGCTAAATTGGAACATTAATTGAAACATTATAACCAAATAATTTTATTCAAATAATAAAGAGTTCCATATATCCAAATACAAATTTATAGATCAAATCCAATCACTAGAATATCGAAGTCCCATGGCACAAGTATGACCTTCATGCTTTGCCTTTTCAAGGAGCTTCGTGAGAGGATCCGTAATGTTTTGATCCGTGTGAACTTTGCGAATACATATCTTTCCTTTTCAACTTCATCTCGTATGTAGTTGAATCTCCGCTCAATGTGCCTAGTCTTTTGATGAGCACGGGGTTCCTTGATTTGAGCAATCGCACCCTCGTTATCACAAAAGATCTCTAGGGGGTCCTGAATGGAAGGGACAACCCCTAGATCGGCAATGAATTTCTTCAACCATGCAGCTTCTTGAGCTGCCAATGAGGCGGCGACGTATTCTGATTCTGTAGTTGATAGAGCCACCACATCCTGCTTGGAGCTCTTCCAAGAGACCGCTCCTCCATTCAGAATGAAAATATATCCCGATTGTGACCGTGAATCGTCACGATCGGTTTGGAAACTCGCATCCGTGTAACCTTTTACAACGAGTTCCTCATCACCAGATCCATAGATTAGGAACATATCTTTGTCCTCCTTAGGTACTTGAGTATGTTCTTAACAGCCATCCAATGACCGTTTCCAGGATTTTGCTGGTATCGGCTTGTCATGCTTAAGGCGCATGACACGTCCGGTCGAGTGCATATCATCGCATACATGATGGATCCAATAGCAGATGCGTATGGGATTTCCTTCATTTTATCTTTCTCATCCTTTGAGCTAGGACATTGAGTCGTACTCAATATCGTTCCTCTTTGAATAGGTACGGTACTTTCCTTAGAGTTCTCCATCTTGAACCTTTTCAAGATTTTATCAATATATGCACTTTGATTTAAACCAATCAACTGCCTTGATCTATCCCTATAGATCTTTATTCCCAGAATATAGGCGGCTTCACCAAGATCCTTAATGGAAAAACAACTTCCAAGCCAGGTTTTTACACCACTCCAAGGTTGGAATGTCATTTCCAAATAGTAGTATGTCATCAACATACAAAACTAGGAAAGTTATTGTGCTCCCACTAGCCTTCTTATACACGCAAGCCTCATCAGCGTTTTTGATGAAGCCAAATTTCTTTACCTCCTTATTAAAATGGTGATTACATCTTCTCGATGCTTGTTTTAATCCATAGATTGATTTCTTTAACTTGCATACTTTATTAGGATGTTTTGGATCGACAAAACCTTCAGGCTGAACCATATAGACATCTTCCTCAAGATATCCATTTAGGAAAGCGGTTTTGACATCCATTTGCCAAATCTCATAATCATAATGAGCAGCTATGGCAAACAATATTCTTATAGACTTTAGCATCGCAACAGGTGAGAAGGTTTCATCATAGTCAACCCCTTGAGTCTGAGTGAAACCCTTTGCTACAAGTCTAGCTTTATAAGTATCCAAGTTTCCATACATATCGTTTTCTTCTTGAAAACCCACTTACTTCCAACTACCTTGGAATTAAGAGGTGGTACAACAAGTTCCCAAAATTGATTGTCATACATGGATTGCATCTCAACGTTCATGGCTTCTAGCCATTTGTCACAATCCGAATTGGACATTGCATTATGGTATGTGGTTGGTTCATCTGAATCTACCACATAGCATCCATCCATGAAAAATCCGTATCTTTCAGGTGGATTACTAGTTCTACCACTTCTGCGAACGTCTTGTGTGTATTGATCAACCCTTGATCATCCTCAACATCCTCATGTTGAGTGCTAGTTTCAACCAAACGTGCATCGGGTTGTGGTTCTTGATCTTCCTCAAGATCCACTGTTCTACTGCTAGCTCCTTCCATAAGGAATTTTGCTTCTAAGAACTCACCCTTTCTGGCAACAAACACCTTTTGTTCCAGTGGATCATAGAAATAATATCCCATAGAATCTCTAGGATATCCAATAAAGATACACTTGGTGGATCGGACTTCTAATTTGTTTGGGGTGGGAGTCTTAACATAAGCCTCACATCCCAAACCCTTAAGTATGATAGGGATGGAACTCTTCCATGCCATATCTCAAAAGGTGTCCTTTTCACCTTTTTGGTTGGGGCCATATTTAGAATACGGGCCGCAGAGAGCAAAGCGAAACCCCAAAATGATAGAGGCAATGTGCTTCTAGACATCATAGATCGGACCATATCCAATAAGGTTCGATTCCTCCTCTCAGACACACCATTATGTTGTGGTGTTCCAGGTGGAGTGAGTTGTGAGACAATCCCACAACTCCTAAGATGATCTTAAAAGCATCACTTAGGTATTCACCTCCTCTATCAGTACGGAGAACTTTAATTGACTTGTTGAGTTGATTTTCTACTTCATTCTTGAAGATTTTGAACATTTCAAAAGCTTCATCTTTGTGCCTTAATAAGTACACATACCCATAGCGACTATAATCGTCGGTAAAGGTAATGAAGTATCTTTCACCATTCCTAGTCATTGGTTTAAAAGGACCACATACATCCGAATGTATGATTCCTAATAAATCTATTGCCCTTTCGGTAGTTCCACTAAAGGGTGCCTTAGTCATCTTACCTTGTAAACAAGATTCATAAACATCAAATGAATTACATTCATTTGTTTTTAAAAGACCATTCTTTTGAAGTGTTTGTAAACATTTCTTGTTTATATGACCAAGACGACAATGCCAAAGATAGGTATCACTCAAGTCCAACTTGAGTTTCTTGGTGTTAGTTTGGTACAATAACTATTTAAAGTATTTTCATGAACCAATTCATAAATACCATTAATGGGAATAGCTTTAAAATAGAACATACCATTTAAAGAAACATGAATGTCATTTTCAATAAAGGATAATACATAATCATAATGTCTTAATTGGGATACAGAAATAATGTTCCTAGTCAAACTAGGAGCATACAAAACATTCTTCAAAATAACTTCCAAGCCACTTGGAAGTCTTAGGATGTAGTCCCCACGAGCTTCAACTAAGACTTTAGTTCCATTGCCCATGAAGAGGCTAACATCCCCTTGATTGAAGTCCCTACTTCTTGTGAACCCCTACAACAAATTGCAAATATGAGTTCCACATCTGGTATCCAATACCCATGTGTTAGAAGATGTAACATTAAGATCAATTGAATCATGTATATTGTACCTGAGGTCTGCCTGGCATCCCTCTTGCTTTCAACTCTTGGAGATGGACAGGACAATTCCTTGCCCAATGTCCAATCTCCCCACACTTGAAGCATGGGTCATTAGTAGCAACCTTTTGCTTCTTCTCTTGTGGTTTGGGTGGTACCCTTACCACCCCTTTCCCCTTTCCCCAAAGGGTCCCTTACCCTTGCAACCTTGCCTTGGGTGCGGGATGAGGCCTTTTGTTGTTCCCACCTTCATTGATGGTGAGAACGGGTAAAACCCTTTTACCCATGGCCGCCTCGGCCATTTTGAGCATTAAGTGAAGCTCACCAATGCTTTTGTCCCAAGCATTCATGTTGTAGTTCAACACGAATGTCTCGAACTTCTTGGTAAGGCCATTTAGGATCAAATCCGTGGCCAATTCCTTCGAGACGGGACAATTAAGCCTCTCGAGGCGGTCAATATGCTTTTCATCTTAAGTACATAAGAGATGAAACAGATTGGTTGTCGTCCATACGACATGCATGGAGTGCTCGAACCGTTTCGAAGCGCAACCCTTGCTTGCTGTTGGAACGTTTCCTTCAGCTGGGTTATCATGTCGTAAGCTCTGTGATGTTCATACTCCTTTTGGAGATCCGGAGTCATGCTCGCTAGCATGAGACAAGACACTTGGACGGAAGCCTCAGTGTATTTTAGCCAATCGTTATAGGCCTCCTCATCATCCTCAGTAGGTGATCGGGGATAGGGTCGTCTAAAACATATGATCTTCTCTCTTGCTTGTGACCGATTCTCAAGTTTCGATACCAATCAATAAAGTTGTTATGATTTAGACGTTCCTTTTGGAGGATCGCTCGTAATGATTGGTGGACGTTTATCGTGATTTTCATATTGGTGGCCATCTACAAAATTTAACAAAGATCTATTTTAGTATTTTCGATATTGCTATTTTTTAATAATTAATGCCTTTTAAGGTCATTTTTATATTAAAATCTAGAACCCAACATTACATTTAGATTGTGGTTAGGTGACCTTTATCCCACGATTTAAATTAATAAGGTGGTCAACGATTGACGGTTGCAACCATTTGCAACTTCTAGAGGTATGGGATCGACTTTAAACATCATATGTAAAGTCGACATGTTAATCCCATCAACACCATTTGGAAACCATATTGTAGGTGATCCATTTAACATGGTTTGCAAATCAAGACATCCTACTTACACATACGTGTGAGTTTGCCAAAATGAGTGGTTAGGTGACCTTTATCCTACAAATATGGCATTTTCACCTTAAGTCATAAGTTCCCTCAAAGTGGTTAGGTGACCTTTATCCCACTAAAAGTTCCAAGTGACGTAAGTGTGTGTAAAGGACGGTGTTGATCTTGTTTTGAATATTTAGAGGTTTCATAATTCTAGTTTAGAAAACTCTATGTACTTGTATTTGCATGCTTTCAAATACAAGATACCCTATGGTCCTTTGATTAAAACCCATTTTAATCATTAAATCATTAAATCATTTTAATAACCTTTTATTTCCTTTAATGATTAAGAACCATTAATTAGATTGTAAAGTTCGTATAAAGTTTGTTAAAGCAAATATCACATACATGCTATCAACCACAATAATACAAACAAAACAACATAGCAAATGTGCATAACTATAGCATCTAAAGAGGTCCACACTTGTTTGCCATCACAAGTGTGGTCCAAAGGCATTCCTAAGGGTCACAAACAAATCACATAGAAAGCTTCCAAAAGCCTCCCACTTGAAACCGCATCCAAAATGCTCCATGTTTCTCCTTTGTGCTTCCAATCCATATATCTTCACATTACAAGATATAAAGTCCTAATACAAGATATCTAGTAAAATGAAAATGCACCTATTCTATTTATTACAAACCAATAATAAATAAATTACACTTGAAACAAAGCTCAAACAATAGATAATACAACCAATGAATGAATGAATACAACCATTACAAACATCCAAACAACATAAGGTCAATGGCTAGGTTATGCACTAAAATAATCATCCATCATATCATCCAAAATATAACTATGAATCCCCTCAAAACCCACGAATTTCAGCCAACATAAACTGAAAATTCGGGTTTAGATGTTGTCCAAACAACACAACATATCAACATATATATCTTTCAAGATTTAATCACAAGCATGTATAATATAACCTTGAAAGTTGGGGATTCAACAAAACAGAAATATAGCAGCCCAAAATCAGCCTGTAATAAGATGATTATTCTCCTTTAAAACCGATTTTAAGACTAAGAACAAGCAAGTTATCCACATAACCGGCTCTTGATGCCATTGAAGGGTTTGCAAGAACACAAAACGTAGTTTAACCATTTAAACTTTCTGAAAAACGCAGCGGAAGTTTAGCATTATAACTAAGTTTATAAGCTGAAAAAACGTGTTCCCTTTTGACATACATATGTTTTAAAACAAACCCAAAAGCAAAGGATCATAATATGTGAATAAACAAGCTATGAACTTATGTAAATGTACATAAAATCACAGCTACAATGAGCTGTGATTACTACCTCTTTCAGCAGCAAAAACAGACCAAAGAAGAGATTTGGATGCTCTAATACGACCAAGACTTCAAGTGTAGAAGTCCTCAAGCTAGTATACCCAAAGTGGTTGCAATCACCTTCTTGTTAGGAAGAATAAGCACCAAAATCAACTCAAAACTTCTCCTATTTGTGCTGCTGTGGTCCGTGAGTTTTCTTGAGAGAAAGAGAGAGTTTTTTAGTTTATGTGATGAATGATGGAAAAGAGGAGTCCAAGACTAGTTAAAGTTGTGGGTGTTTTCAAGGCACCAAAAGAGCCAATCATCATTAAAGGGGGGGGGGCAAATATTTAAAAAAACAAGAGGTTTCCCTCTTTAATCAAACACACACTTATTTTAAACTAGCCCTTTTTGTCACACATTAATAAGTCATCTACTAGACTTATTTAAATGTGACATACGTCTTCTTTAATTAAACAATTTAATTAAAGTACACTCTTATATTATTAGTGTTATTTAAACCTTTTAAATAACAGAAATAATAATAATCCCATCAATAAATTATCCTTATAATTTGTTCCATCTCGAATGCCTTTGTTTAGAAAACCCCTTTTCTAAACATGGTGCGATTATTCAATTGTATGATCCCATCATCAATTAGATAGTTCTTGGTGATTGCAAAGCTTGTTATTGGGTATAACCCGACTTGGATCATAACGTACTAACCGCATCAATATTCTACGTGTCTTGGGCATATAGAATCCTACAAATATGTCTTCTGAAAAATACACAAGTAAACTTATTCTACCCAAATACAAACATTTTAAGCATATGTAGAAGGATATCCTGACAAGCAATTAATTACTTCGTAAAGATTATTAACATGTAAAAATCGACACTTCTCATAAGGTGCACTCACACTCAACCATATATATGGAGTCATAAGCAAGATTAAGTATGACTAATATGCTTAATTCCCTGGTATGAATACGTGAGACATCACATGCTTATTAAGGAATCAAATCTTCACCTATTTAGGTATTTACTTGCATATATCATTAGGTCTTTGATGGGTTGTAACTTGGCTCGAGCTCAGGTATGGATTATTTAAGAAAAAGTATCTAAATGCTAAAGACGACGGCTTTGGCTTATTTTGCTAATATAAACTACAATGAAAGCAATAAAAGGGTTCCCTAAACAATACAAGAAGCTAAAAGAGATATGCTCACTCAAGGTCTCATTTAGGGTCGGATTTTCAAGGCCGTACTTTGATTTTAGATAACTTACTTTGTCTTTCACCGAAGATACACGAAACTTTCCTTTTGTAAGGATCGTTCGGCTTTAAGACTAATTGTTAGGACCATGTACGTACGGAGTACTAACTAATTCTGCGCGTATACCAACTCAAATAGTGCGGAATCCTATTTGATTGGCGATCCAATCAGTGAGAACGACAATCTGATCAATCCTACGATGAAACAAATGTTAAGAACGAACGGGAATTGATCAGAGACGAACTATGAAGTTGGAACAGGTTTGCTTGAGCCTCTGGACGACTAAGGTACGAGTATGTGCGTAGGTATTTGAATTCTTGCGTTTTTCCACGAATTAAGTAGTATTTATAGGTTTGGAGTCTTCATTCGTGCGACTGAACCATCAGCATGGTTCAGCCGTGCGACTGAAGCATGCGGTTGATCCATCCGCACGACTGAAGGTCCAGTCGTGCAACTGAGTCAATCACATGTCACAATCGTGCGACTGATCTAGTCTCCTGGTTCAGTCGTGCGACTGGTCCATTAGCATGAAGTGTTCATGCGTATGGTCCATTAGCATGGTCCATTCATATAAATACTTCGTACGGTTAAGTTTAAGCATGTTTCTCAACCATATTTGACTAAGAATTATGCAAACAACCACAAACCTATATAGTTAGTTCAATATACATTATCACACAATAACAATGAAATATTAAACATTATAAGCATCAACCACATATTGTATTTCATTCAATTACAAATATGTAAGACTTAAAAGACATTTTACATTAAGCTCCTAAACTAGGTACATATGTATCAACACCAATAGCACCCATTGAATGAGTTTCGTGTATTCATATCAGGACTCTGTATGGCTTTTCTTTCATTTTACATTATGGACTAGTTTCCACATTTCGGGCATCTTTAATATCTTTCCACGCGTATCTTTATAGCGTTTTTGAAGTTCCACAAAATGGCAGTACTTACTCCATTTTTTTGCCATTTCTTTCTTGCTTTGAACGTGATTGAAAATTTATTAGTGGATTTCTGGGGGAAGTTCTAGTTTTACGTGGTGAAGGCAACCAATTAAATTAAAATCAAAAGACTACATTCGAGTTCTTTTAAATCTGACCTATTGAAGACCTAAGTTTTCTTTCTTTTTTCCTGAAAATAAGCTAAAATCGTGTCTTTAACAATAAACGGGTTTGGTTGAACACTTTTTGATTAAGTGACTTTATGGTTTGGGTGATCGAGAAATAAAAGTGTTTAAGCTCAACGGGGCTAACTAGGGTTAAGGTTCAGGTAAGGATAAATAAAAGAAAAAAATTGTTGAGGCTTGAATGGTTGAGTTTCGTAATGCCTAAACTAGGGCATTTGGTATGTAGGAATTCAATGGAATTGTAATCTAAATTCCATTGGTCATCGTGTTTGGTTGGTAGGAATTCGTTGGAATTGGAATTTAAATTCCAATCTTAACGTGTTTGGTTGAGAAAGGAATTGGAATTGGAATTAATTCCTTCAAATTTCTTCAAAAGAAGGATTTTAAAATCCTTCCAAATATTGAAGGATTTCAAATTCCACTGACCCCGCCCCCTCCACCAACCGCCACCTACCACCCCGCCCACCGCCAGCTGACACTACCGACACCACCGCCACTGTCCGTCACCGACAGCCGCCGACCACGATCGCCACTGCCCCCAAACGCCGAATACCACTCATTGCCAATAGACCGCTTCCCCCTACCGCCACTTCGCACCTACCACCATTGATGTTGCACAACCCCGACGCCGACGACCGCTGCCACATGTTTTTCCCGATCGCCGACCGCTGCCACCCCTAACCGTCGAATGTCGCTGATCGCTGTTGCCGAATCGTGTCTTGACGACCGGCGTTATCGGTTGGTTACAACAATGGGATATGGTCGGTTTTCGGAAGCGGGTGAGGTTGGTGGTCGTGGTCGATTGTCGGTGGTGACGGGGCGGCGGTCGGTGGTATGTAGCAGCGATGATCGATGGTCATTAAGGTGGTGGCGGTTTGTAACATGTGATAAATTCTAATTCCTTATAAGTGTCTTGTCACTAGAAATGCATTTGAAATTTAAATTCCATTTATAGATTCGAATTCCTTTGAATTCCAAATCCTTTGGAAAATATTAAATTACAAATACAATTTCTTCGAATTCTAATTCTAATTCCAACAAATTCCGCAAACCAAACACTCCCTAAAATACATAAATGCAAAGTTGTTTAAAGGCTAAAAAATAAACTTAAATACGGATGAAGTTGGGTAAAAGTATTTCATTTTAAATGTTTTTAAATATTTTTACCAAATTATTGCTTTAAGGATATCACGCAAAAAAACATTTTCAAGTTTATTAGGTTTTACTTATTTACTTATTTATTTTTCAAAAATGTATATTTATAATTTGTTTTATAAAAAATTATTTAAATTTTGGTGTTTGTCAATAAAATTAAAGGTTAAGTTATTTTTAGAAAATATTTAATTTGGATCATTTTAGCAAAGTATCAAGTATGTATTTCCCCGTATATAACCATCCTCACACTTAAAATTCACATTGTACTCAATGTGATTAACAATATATAACAGAAAATGATAACGAGATAACTCTCCTAAAAATGACAATTTGTACACGTGTGGTCATTTCTCACAGCCCCCTAGAGTTGGAAGAATCATCCGGATCACCTGAGATATTATCAATTTATTGAAAGCAATAAAATCCTAAACACATAAAATAAAATAAAATGACATAAAATAAAAGTATAGAGTGGCATGAAACAGCTGTGCCCCGACCCCTGAAATCAATACGGTTTTCAAGGGTTTTGTGGTGGGATATCCCCCACTCATGATACATCTTGTCTTCTGATGTAAGTGACGTCATTGCTTAATTCATCGACTCTGGTCGTCAGATTCTCCATTTGGTTCACCGTCTGTTGCGTGTATTGAAGAGATCTTGGGGCGTGGTTGCTAGTGGTATGGATTACTTCATAAAGATCTAACATGGTCGGGAATTCACTGGCAAACAAACTGGAAGCCCTGGCATATTTGTGCTGTGCCGCATGTTGGGGTCCATAATGATTTCCTCAGGATCCGCCAAATTTGAAATTTGTTACTTTTTATCTATAAAGCTTGGCTGTGCATTCAGTAGACTTGTGAGATATACACGCTTGTATAGATGCTCAAATCCAACAGTCTCAGCATCACTCCTTTAGTTCCTTCCTTTGTCACATCCATAACTTTCATGTAAGTTTAGAATCTAGCTTCCTCCAAACATCAGTGTTGGACCACCTTCAATTGCATTATTTGAAAATAAGTGACAAAATAGATAGCCAATATTACACGGTTGACGATTCATCATACGATATAAGATAAATAAGTCCCTTAAAATTAACAACTCCTTCACTTTGATGGCGTGCAGGTTATCAAATGGACAAGGAGACGGTAGATGTATCGTAACAACGGGTCTCGTATTTTGGTTTTCCTTGACTTAAAACCTCCCATTCTTCTCAATTGATGCTACTTTATTTAACAAATGATGAGAATTTGTATGAAGCCTTTCTTGCGTATTGCAACACTATCTGGATCTTTACTTTGCTCGTTTAGAAATGTATGATATGCTGGCAATCCCGATATCAACTCTTCCTCCATTTCCTGTTATGTATTTACCCAGATAAACTCTACACAAGGCAATGGATGTTGTTCACCACCTTCCACCAAGTCTGAATGAAACTGTCTGATCATCTCATTGATCAGAGTTCTTCATGCTAAAACTACATAATGCTAAAAATTCAAGAGTTAATTCATAAATAAATGGTTTGTTATGTGAAAACTGACGTTTCCGCTGAATGCTCAACAAATCATTGTATCTTTCGAACTGTCTGATGATACCAAGGTGTTTACATTAACTCACAAATACGACCCTTTAGCTCTTTGTAACATATTATGCAATCTATCACGACATCACCTTTCACGGCTTCCATTAAACTGTAAGTAAGGTTGATCCATGTGCCTGAAGTTATGAACAAATAAGTTGAACTACACAATATGAATTTCTAGAACAGTTTCATAATGACAGTAATCAGGCACGAGTCTGGTGAAACATTATCTCATATTTGGTTAATTCATGTTTAAAACATGTAAAATTTGAATTTTTGAGGATAATCGTTAAACATGGGGGTGTGCGTCGTGGAACATAGGGGTTGTGTTTAACATTTTGTCTTGTGAAATTTTAACTCGAGCCGGCGTGGTTTTGTTTGTTAACCTCTGATTAATCATGAGTTAAACATTTAATACACTATGTTAATAATTCATGGCACTTGAAAATAAAGTGTTAAACTATTGTTAAACAAACTAAATCCTTGTAACATGAAGGTAATTAACTCTGATTCAACCATGATTTATGAAGATAGTCATATTAACAATGTAATTTAAGCATAAACAAAAGAACACTAACAAATCATTATCATTAGCACACTTATTAAATCCCTAATATATATAAGAACAAGAAGGATTATAATATTAATCATTCCATGTAAACATATTTACAAGAATTCACATATAATGGCTAAGGTTTTGGTTATTTAGAGATTTAATCACCTAACTATATGAAAATAATCATCACTACATCATGTAATTAAATAACACTAACCTCTTGATGACTAAACCTGGAATGAAAATAGAAGAACACTTGTGAAAATCTAAAGGAAAATGTAAAAATGGTGAATGGATGAGTGAAATCATGCATGTCCAGGCATTTAACTCGAAGAGAACGTTCAATTATTATATGTGGGTGAATAAATGAGCTGAAAAGGCTGACATGGTGTCATTTGGTTTCGGGCACAGGGCGTGCCTCCCCTTTGTGTCCATGGTTTTCTGCGTTACGCGTAACGTATTTTCCCTGGTTGAGTTTTATCACTTCAAAATCACAAGAAAATGTACGATAATACTCCTAAAGTTAATTAAAACAAACCAAATGATAATTACATTTCCTAATGATCTACGGTTAAATGATACGTTAAAGCAAATAGTCTAAGAAAAATTAGACTCTTAATCAAACGCTAGCACATATTACATATCACGAAACATTTTGAGAAGAAACCTCCACACATTTATGTGGAAGGCTCGAGGTAGGATAATGCGAAGAGTGGGTGCTTAGTTCCGCAAGCTGGCGGTTGACAAAAGCGAGTGCTTCACCCAATTCTTGAACTTTCTAGAAGAGTTCAGCTAGCCGTTGGTTCGCCAATAAGTTTATCTCGGTCAAGTGCTTGATCAGTTCGTGTAACTTGAAAAAAAATACTCCTTCATGGTTGTTTTTCGTGTTTCGTAATGCGGTTTCTTTGTAGGGTTCCAATTCAAGCTTCTAGGATTGTTTCATCTTTTTGACGTTTTTGAGCAGATTTTTGTGTGAAGAAAGGATAAAACAAGTGTCGTATTTATATAGGTTCGAGTTGGTGAACACAGGGGCTTGCTTGGCTAGGAACAACCCTATGTGTTGGACCAAAAGAACCAATGAGCCAGATCAGAAAAACCTCTAAGTCCCACAAGACATCATAACAACTGCTGAAAGCTTCATCAGCAGTTTGACAAAGACTGAAGACTTCAACAGCTGAAGATCAAAGATCTGAAGAACAACAACTGAAGATCCCAAGTACTGAAGTCAAGTGCTGAAGATCAAAAGCTGAAGAACTGAAGAACTGAAGATCAATAACTGATGCACAAAGTCTGAAGACAAAGACTGAAGACATCAGCTGATGACAACTACTGAAGTCATCAGCTGATGAAACATCTAAAGATCAAAGTCTGAAGACCAAGTGCTGAAGCTTCAGAGTTTGTCACAACAGCTGAAGAAGTTGTCTTCAGTTGTTGTGATGGTTTTTCTCTTTCAGTAGTTTGTATTTTCTCTTTTCACTAGTTTGTACAACAGCTGAAGAGTTTGTTCTTCAGCTGTTATAGTTCAGTAGTTGTAAACGACTGAAGAGCTTGTTCTTCAGTCATTGTAATACTTTCAGCAGTTTCTTTTCTTTAATAGTTTGTAATAAGTTAGAACACTTAGCATTTTGTAAGAAGATGTCAGCAGTTTGACATCTTCAGTAGTTTAGTGTTCTTTCAGTAGTTGGTTAATAATCGTTTGATGTCACTATCAAGTGACATCAGCATACGTCATTTCTCCTATAAAAGGAGAAGACCTAATTGTAATCCTTGCCGAAGTGTGTGATTCAATAGAAAACACCTTTTCGCAGAATTGTTTTCTCTCTCTATAATTTTACTGTTACATGCAAAATCATTTGTGTTCTTGCTTATCTGTTTAATTCTCGTGCTAAATCCGCTGCGAATACAACCTAATTGATCAAACTAGAGGCTGAGATCCTTTCAAATGGTATCAGAGCTGGTTAATCATTGATCAATTTAACTATTGATCATTGAAACTGCTCTATTGCTATCTATGTTTGATCGAATTAGCAATTTGTAAGAATTAGTTATAGAGATTGAGTTTCTGCTGCTTCTGGCCATTAAACTTGAGGTTCTCGTGGTTTTTGAGTTAGATTTTTTTGTTTACCTTGAATTTACTTGAAATCTGAAATGGCGACACCAACTAATGATCCTCACAATACTGGTTCCTCAACAAAGCCTCCGATGCTTGTGAGGAACGAGTATAACATATGGCAACGTCGTATGCTCCATCACTTGTCTGTCAACAGTTCTGGTTGTTGGAAGTCAGTGGTACATGGACCACACAAGCCTATGGTGAGTGTTCCTGAATCAAATGAGAGGGTTGAGAAGAAACCTGATCAATATTCGGACGAAGATCTTAAGCTGTTCGAAATTGATGCAAAAGCTTAAATGATGAGATTTATAAGCTTAAATGCCAAATCAAAGAGGATGAGGCTAGGGAAGAGGTACTTCTAGAGAAGTACAGAGACCTCAAGGAAACACTTGCAGCTACCCAGGTAGAGTGTGATTGATGGGTACAATCCTGCAAGGGTTTTGAAATGCTTTTGAGTAAGCAATCAGCTTCCAATGTGAAGTTTGGAATTGGTTATAATCACACTGCTCCTCCAACAGATTATACTTCTAGAGCAGAAGTTAAATCTGATGGAGGGAGCAATAACCAATCCTTCTCATCATGTGACCTACTATCTGATACAGCATCATCAGAAGTAGAAGTCAGCATTCATTTCTCACAAAACCAATCAGCTGATGCTAAAACAGCTGATGGTTCAAATGTTAAATGTCACATGATCAAAAAGTTGATCAACTCAGGTGTTGTCTCTAGAAGTACTGAAAGTACTGGAGAGCAAGTGATAACACCTGAAGTTCAAACCCCAACTACTATCAGTACTGAAGAGAAGAAAACTGTCAGTAGAAAGGGTTTGAAGACTACTAAAGAGGATGTCAGGAAAGCAAGTACTGCAAAGAAGAAGAAAACTGCAAGTACTGATAGCAAACAGCTGAAGAACAAGTCTTCAGCAGTTCATCTTCTTTAGTAGATGATCAACGTAAGATGAAGAAGAAGCCATGTGAAATATCTGGCTTGTTCAATCATCTTACAGATGATTGCTGGTACAAAAGGGGATCCAAACTCAAACAAAAAGGGAAAATTAAAGAGAAAATGAATGAAATGAAAAATGAGTTTGAGTCCAAGTTTGTATCAGCAACATCAAAATCTGAAACCCCAAAGTCAAAAGAAGAAATCCAAAAAGAAGGATGGGGTTAATCAGGCAACAGCTGAGGTTGCTCAAAAGAAGATGGTGCAACACAGGAATCCATCACCAGCAAGCACTAGTGTGTCTGAGGAGCTGAAAGCTTTATCACAAAGTCAGACACAGCTTGTGATGATGGTTCAACATCTAATGGGAAGAGTCAACCAATTAGATGCTCCTGTGTTGAAACCACAGAGAAGGAAATCCAAGCCAAAGGGTTCCTCTTCTACACCATCTCCTTCACCTCAGACTGTCACACATAACAAACCTGTTAGTGTTACATCTGTTGATGAGAACAGACCAAAAACCAAAAAGGTTTGGGTCTCCAAAACCTAACTAATCTGTTATGATGATTGCAGGGTTCTTCAACATGCCATAGAAGCATCTGGTATGTAGACAGTGGAGGATCCATGCACATGACAGGGAGCAGCTCTCTTCTTAATGACTACTCTCAAGGAAAGAAGGGATTTGTTTCCTTTGGCAATGATGTAAAAGGTTACATCATCGACAAAGGCTTTGTTTCCAATGGGGAAATAAGGTTTGATGATGTCAACCATGTGGAGAATCTCAAGTACAATCTCTTGAGTGTCAGTCAAATGTGTGATAAAGGTCATGTTACCCTTTTCACAAGCCAGAACTGTCGGATTCTGTCATCCAAAGTTTGAGTTTGATTGACAAGGTGTTGGATGAATATACCCTCCTGAAGGCCAACAGGACAGGAAGAGTATACGCCTTAGATCTTTCCAAGAAAATTGATCTAAAAGGCCATCCTTGCCTATTCTCCAAGGCCTCTCCTCAAGAATCTACTCTATGGCATAGAAGACCTTTTGGGCTGAAGCTGTTAATACAGCTTGCTATGTACAGAATAGAGTATTAGTGAATCAGAGGTTGATGAAGACTCCTTATGAAGTACTTCATCATTTGGCTCCTTTGATTTCCTTCTTCAGAGCCTTTGGGTGTCCATGCTTCATTCTCAACACAAGAGATCCACTCTAGAAGTTTGCATCAAAGGTGGATGTAGGGTATTTTGTTGGTTATTCATCAACTTGCAAGGCATACAGAGTTTTCAACTATAGGAAAAAGATGGTTGAAGAGACTCTGCATGTGAAGTTCAATGAATCTCCAAAGGACAAGATTTCACAAAACCCTGTGGAGTTATTTGATCTGGACATACTGCAATATGTTCCTTATCAACCTCTAGCTGTTGTTCCTGTCAACAGTTTTCCACCTGGTGGTACTGATTATGAAGATGCCAGTACTCAACTTTTCAGGTTTAGTGACAACCTGCTTGAGTCAACTAAACCTGATGCTCCTATGGCTTCAGCAGCTCCATCCACAACAAATGCTGATGAGATTTCTGCATGCTCTACTTCATTTGAGCTGCCATCTCCTACATGGTTTCAAGAATCTTCATCACCACCTGTTGCTGCTGAAGGTCCTACAAACACTTGCACTGATCTTATAGTCTATCAAGAGCTGAAGAATCACCTAATGTCTCAGATCATGGGTGATATCAATGCTGGAGTTTCAACCAGGAGTCAATTGTCCAACTTCTGCTTCTATGCTCTCTTCATCAGTCAGCAAGAGCCAAAGAATTATCATGTTGCCTTAAGAGACAATGGATGGGTTGAAGCAATGCAACTTGAGCTTCTTCAGTTCAGAAAAAAGCAAGTGTGGGAGCTTGTTCCTTTACCCTAAGGTAAGTGTGCAATAGGTACTAAATGGGTGTTTAGGAACAAAACTGATAAAAAGGGCCAAATTGTCAAGAACAAGGCCAGGCTGGTTGTACAGGGGTTTGCACAAGAGGAAGGCATCGATTATGATAAAACCTTTGCCCCTGTAGCCAGACTGGAGGCAATTAGATTGTTCTTAGCTTATGCTGCCTTTCATAGTCTTAAAGTTTATCAAATGGATGTCAAGAGTGCATTTCTATATGGTAAAATAAAAGAGGAAGTTTATGTGTGTCAACCACCAGGCTTTGAGGATAATAAACATCTTGATTGGGTGTATAAGCTTGATAAGGCTCTTTATGGGCTGAAACAAGCTCCTAGAGCCTGGTATGAGACAACATAAGCTCCTTGTTCAAATTTATGTAGATGATATAATTTTTGCATTCTCTGATCCCCAGTTATGTTATGAATTCACTAAGCTCATGAAGCAAAAGTTTGAAATGAGTGCTACGGGAGAATTACAGTTCTTTCTAGGGTTGCAAATCAAACAAAGGGCTGATGGAACCTTCATTCATCAGTCCAAGTATACAAAGGATTTGTTGAAAAAGTTTGATTTACAAAACTGTAAGCCCTATTCTACTCCCATGAGCAGCACCACACAACTGGATGTGGATCAGAAAGGTAAAGCGGTTGATGAAACCCTTTACAGATGTATGATTGGGTCCTTGATGTACCTTACAGCTTCTAGACCAGATATCATGTTTGCAACATGTGCCTGTGCTAGATTTCAGGCTGCACCTAAAGAATCCCACTTGATTGCAGTCAAAAGGATCTTTAGATATCTGCAAGGTACCCAATCACTAGGTCTTTGGTATTCAACTGGGCATTCTTGCAAATTAGTTGCTTTCTCTGATAGTGACTATGCAAGATGTAAAGTCACCAAAAAATCCACTTCTGGTGGTTGCCAATTC
The DNA here is from genome assembly GCA_024085815.1 of Flaveria linearis. Lineage (NCBI taxonomy): Eukaryota > Viridiplantae > Streptophyta > Magnoliopsida > Asterales > Asteraceae > Flaveria > Flaveria linearis. The sequence continues at coordinate 68,532,286 of CM044010.1, read as the reverse complement.
CTAGGCAATTGTTTAGTTTCTTGGCAGAGTAAGAAACAAACGTCAATTGCTACATCCACTGCTGAAGCTGAGTACATTGCTGCTGCAAGTTGTTCATCTCAGGTACTTTGGCTTCAGAACCAACTTTTGGATTATGGCATTACAGAGACTAAGACTCCATTATTAATGGATAGTGCTTCAGCTCTTTGAATTGTTAAAAATCCAGTCCAGCACTCTAGAACCAAACATATTGAGATCAGACATCATTTTATTAGGGATTGCTATGAAAAAGGTCTGATTGATCCAAAGTTTATGCCTAGTGCTGATGAGCTTGCAGACATCTTTACTAAGCCTTTAGATAGTGCCACATTTCAAAATCTGGTACTAAGGATTGGTATGCTGCAGCTAGAATAATTTGACTTATACTGATGCTCTCAGCTCACAAGTACTGATGAGCATTAGTATGCAAAAGTCAAAAATAAGTACTGATGAGTAAGTTAGTCTTCAGCAGTTTTCATAACTACTGAAGACTAAAATGCTTCAAAGTACTGAAGTACATTATTTGTTGAAAACAACTGATATAGTTACAACTACTGATGTGGTTATAACTACTGATGTATAATTTTCAAACAAATAAGTACTGAAGAACAAATTCTGTTCACAAGTACTGATGTGTAATCTTACACATAAGTACTGAAGAGAATTTGTTCACCAGCTCTGAAGAATAATTTATCAGCACTTATGAACATCTGATCACAAGAGCTGAGGAATAAAATATTCACAAGAACTGAAGGGCCAATGAAACATCTGAAAGTCAGCCAAAGAGCTGATGAGTAAATATGGAGGTCAGAATGAAACAACTGAATTGACGGAAACAGCTGATGAGTAACTTTACTCTTCAGCCGATACCTACATCTGCTGTTTCATACCCAAACAACTGAAGGACAAAACCATGTCTTCAGTAGTTTCACAACTACTGATGACTAACACAAAGTCCTCAGTTGTTACAACGTCTGAAGATGAAAACCATGTCTTCAGTAGCTTATAACTACTGAAGCCTAATCACAAGTCTTCAGCCGTTTACAACATCTGAAGGACAAAACCAAGGTCTCAGTAGTTTCAACTACTGAAGACTAACACCAAGTCCTTAGATGTTACAACTACTGAAGGTTAAAACCACATCATCAGTAGTTTTAACAATTGATGACTAACACCACAACCTTCAGTCGTTTTCTTTTAGCCTATAAATACCAACCCAACCTTCAGAGTTTTTCATTCTCACTTGACCTAACTTTAAAAAACCTCTGAAACTTCCCATACACCATTAATAGCGACCATGCAACTCAAACCTCGACACAACTGTGTCGCATACCTTACTAAATCGCCCTTCTGGTCAAAATTTCACAATGCCATTGATATGATGACCAACTCACAATACCAAACAACCTTCCTCTTAAATCCGATCATTCATGCCGATTCCCTATCAGAGTTCTGGACAAACGTCACCGTTCAAACCGAAGAGAACGACGGCGAGGTCTCTCTCCGGTCGTCCGTGAACAACCATCAAGTTGTCATCACTCCAGCTATTATCCAACAAACCCTAAAGCTGGACGATGCCACCTTCCCAACTGCCTACCCCAAAGGGAACCTTGATCTCTCCTTCACCGCCAATGATTATCAGGGTGACCTCTCTGCTTCCACCTTGCTGAAGAAACATTTCCCTGATCCACAACGACTCATCTTCCATATGGTGAATGTTTGTCTGGCCCCAAAGACATCTTCATGGGACCAGATGTCCACAAGGTGGGAACAGGTATTGTACTCTATCTTTGAGAAACAGCCATTAAATTTTACTGAAATAATATTTTTGGAACTCAAAGACATGGCCTCAAAACCTTTTGCTAACCGATGAATTTTATATCCTCAGTTCATTATGGCCATGATAGAGAGCCAGCTTAACGCTGATGGACTAGTTGGCACTGGAGTCCCTGCCATGGCTGTTTTAGCTGAGGTATACTCCAGGCATAACAGTGACCAGACACTCAGAAAGGCTGCCAAGCTGCGAAAACCCACGCAGCTGGAACCCACAGCCTCCACCTCCAAGTCTAAAGTCCCCACCAAGCCCAAACCCAAAAAGAAACCCAAAAAGGATACTCAGGGAGATGAGTCCCCTGAGGATGCCCCTGCACAACAAACGCAGGAAGTGACTGCTGGCTAGATTCTCCCAGCAATCACCACGACTCCACCTACCACAACCGCACAGGCTTCCTCTTTACAGGAGCCTGATGCAACCATTTCTGGGGCTGCCACACATCTGGAACCTTTCTCAATTGAGGAGGTTGCCATTGAAACGCACACTTCTCCCCATGTGCATCCTGCTTCTACCCCATCTCCTACTGCAACCGCCCCTAAAAGGCCTACATTAATTATTGCAGAAGTGTTGACCTCTTAACACTCCACCCTCTCCCTAGAAACCAATCTTAACTGGGCAAACTCCAACTGAAGAGAGGGTGTACACAAGTGTTGATGGGAGCCCACAACATAGAGAATCATAGGTGTCATCTCCCAGTGTGGCAAGGGAGATGGGATATTCTGGTGAGGCTGCCACTTCCACTGCATCAGCATATGAGCAGGAAGAAGCTGGTAACATCAATAAGACCTCACCAGAGGCAACTGCCGATGATGGATCCAATCCGGAGGCTGGAAGTCCCCAGAACCAAGACAAAGGGGCACATGCAACTACTGAGCCACGCTTAGTGCATGTACATCCTGACATAGTCAGGAGGTCAGGTGATTCAGTGCAAACTGATGATGACCTGTGCTTCTTCTACGATGTAGTTGCACAAAACACCATCCTAGAGGATGAGGTAAGCAGACTCAAAGAGCTGCTTGCCAAAATGTCTCAGGATCAAAGTCCATCTGCCACCATACACCCACAGATGGCACCTTCACCTGAAGGTCTCCCAAATACTCAGCCACTCCCACAAACTCAGCCACCAGCCACTGCTTCTGGCACTGTTCTCAGGAACAGAACCCTCCTGAGCAATTAGTTGCTATCCTCCAAAATTCCCTGCCTCTCATCACACCAATAATCACAGACATTGTGATGAAAACCCTTGATTAGAGGCTTCCCTCACAAATACAACCCTTGGTGGAGGTTGCTGTTGCTAAGGCGCTTTCTGATTGTCAAACCCTAACCAATGCACCCAAAAAGGGGGAGACATCAGTGAAAGCAAAGAGGAAGAGGGTAGAGGAGAAAGAAGTGGTGGAAGAGGTGGTAAAAGAGAGGGATATGGGTGAGGAGACCGAGAGGGTGAAGGGGAAGGAGAAGGAGAGGGAGGAGAGAGCTGAACAGATAAAAGTGGCTAAAATCCAAAAAGATTTCAGTGTCACTTATAAAAAGAAGAAAGGTGAGAAGGAGGGAGAGAAGGTGATAAAGGAGACTGATCTAGCAGTCCTGGTCAAGGAGGCTGATGCTGAGCATAGCCGATCAATGGACTCTATCATTGATCAGCTGTTCAGGCAAGGCTTTGACACGGATACTGCCATGCTGGATCAGGAAATTAGGAAGTTGGAGATGAAGGAAATAGAATACCGATGGACCAGTTATAGCCAAGAGGAAAGATAGAGACTTGAGGCTATGACTAGGTTTATTTCGAAGTACTTGGGGAGACCAATCCTAGATTTTAAGTCATGGACCAGGGACAGCATCTTGGCTATAGCCACCAAGATCTGTTCGACTGGGGAATTCACCAAGGGACTGGTCATAGAAGCCCTTTCTGAAATTGGTGCTGGGAACATGATTTTGCTAGCAAAACAAACCAAACCTTCACTAATATCTAGACTGCTAGCAAAGCCTGCCCAATCTCCCACACCAACACAAACCCAAACACAACCCACAAAACCAACCCCTTCTCCATCAAAACCCATAGCCGATGATGCACCCTTGAAGAGGAAGAGAAGGGTGCTGAGGCTATAAGAAGAAGAAGAAAAGGATGATGAGGAAGAAGATAGGCTACCTCTCTCTGCAGTCCTATCTTTGCCGAAACCCAGAACTTTACCCATCACTCCCATCACTCCTGCCTCACAGATGGAAGCTGTGAAGGTTAAGCTTGAAGAAGAATAGCAGCATAGGCTACATGATGATGAGATATTGAAAAGAGTAGATAAAGCCTATGCTGCTTCCTAATCAATCATAAATATGAGGAAACAAGCTCTGAGATTATTCACTTTAAGGAATACATTCCAATTTCAAAAGGACAAAGTGAGTATTTGGCCTGATCCCAGGGTGTCTCACAGAATTATGAAGAAAGACATACCAAAGAGATACAATGGCCAAGTGAAAAGGATCGTAGGTGAAGAGATCTCCTTGGCCATTGTAATATCACCCTGGGAGATCATAGAAGATTTCAAGAAAACCTATCAGGCTAACCTCCCACCACAAAAGATGTTGGAGAACAGGGTTGTTAAAAAGGGGTTAGTCTACAAGAGGTTTGAGAAACTTTAAAGAAATGAGCTCCAGTTGTTCTTAGAGGGTAATCACCCAGATGAATTCGCCTATAGGGCCATAACAACTGTGGAGCTCAAAAGTGGTAAACAGGCCAAATACATCTCAAGCTCTATGGGCCTGAAGGATTCTTTGATGGTGAGGCAGAAGTACTTACCATGGAGGAACAAGTGATGTTTTTAGAGGCCTACACCAGAGAATCCTACAGGCTCGTAGTTGGGAAGTAGGTCTTATGGATGGGACAACAACTCTGTGTCCAGTTCCCCAAAACAGAGTTCCCATCCATACTATGCCAAACAAATTCTTCAGACCTCTTCCTAGGCCAATGCTTAATTGGGTCATCTTCTAATCTGATCAAGAAGGAAAAAGAACAATCTTCCTGCCATCAATAAGTGGGACAATAAATTGCTTAGAGGTTTTGGCTGCATTGGTTCAGTGGGAGATTGTTGGACCAAAAGAACCAATGAGCCAGATCAGAAAAACCTCTAAGTCCCACAAGACATCATAACAACTGCTGAAAGCTTCATCAGCAGTTTGACAAACACTGAAGACTTCAACAGCTGAAGATCAAAGATCTGATGAACAACAGTTGAAGATCCCAAGTACTGAAGTCAAATGCTGAAGATCAAAAGCTGAAGAACTGAAGAACTGAAGATCAACAACTGATGCATAAAGTCTGAAGACAAAGACTGAAGACATCAGCTGATGACAACTACTGAAGTCATCAGCTGATGAAACATCTGAAGATCAAAGTCTGAAGACCAAGTGCTGAAGCTTCAGAGTTTGTCACAACAGCTGAAGAAGTTGTCTTCAGTTGTTGTGATGGTTTTTCTCTTTCAGTAGTTTGTATTTTCTCTTTTCAGTAGTTTGTACAACAGCTGAAGAGTTTGTTCTTCAGCTGTTATAGTTCAGTAGTTGTAAATGACTGAAGAGCTTGTTCTTCAGCCGTTGTAATACTTTCAGTAGTTTCTTTTCTTCAGTAGTTTGTAATAAGTTAGAACACTTAACATTTTGTAAGAAGATGTCAGCTGTTTGACATCTTCAGTAGTTTAGTGTTCTTTCAGTAGTTGGTTAATAACCGTTTGATGTCACTATCAAGTGACATCAGCATACGTCATTTCTCCTATAAAAGGAGATGACCTAATTGTAATCCTTGCCGAAGCGTGTGATTCAATAGAAAACACCTTTTCACAGAATTGTTCTCTCTCTCTATAATTTTACTGTTACATGCAAAATCATTTGTGTTCTTGCTTATCTGTTTAATTCTCGTGCTAAATCCGCTGCGAATACAACCTAATTGATCAAACTAGAGGCTGAGATCCTTTCACTATGGTAGTCAGAATTCGACATAAACTCGACCTGCAACGTTCTAAAGTAGCTGCGGAGATCGTGCAAAGAATTTGTCTGAGGCACGGGGGTGTGCTTCATGGGGCACGGACTCGTGCTTGGTTTGTGATGTCCTACAAAAAATTAAAATTTCAAGAAAATCTATGCGCATGTGTTGGGTTTCGGTTTTAGGTCTTCAGCACGACCCTTCCCCACACTAAATCTTTATTGGGGCACAGGAATAATTCCTCTAAGGAGATTTTGGTTGGTCCATCGGCATACGGTTTCAACGATGACCATTTACCTTGAAACTTAATTCCTCATGGTTTTTAATCTCGATGGCATCGTTTAGAAAAACGTCTTTAATCGTATAAAGACCAGACCATGGTGATTTAAACTTTCCAGGAAACAAACGTAGACGATAATTATACCGTAAGACATGTTCTCCCTCATGGAATCGTTTAGTTCTCTTTAATCAAGAATCGTGGAATTTCTTTGTCTTTTCTTTGTAAACCCTGGAATTCTCGTACATTTATTCTCTTAGGTCCTTGAGTTCATGGATTTACAAAAATCAATTTTTACATGTAGTGTGTGGGTCAAGGTTTGCTGCTTTGAGTGCCTAATAGGCTTTGTGTTCGAGTTCCACATGTAGATGACATGACTTCCCATAAAGCAATTTGAACGGTGTAGTGCTTATGAGAATCTTATAGGATGTTCAAAAAGCCCGCAACGCATCATCTAGCATGGTAGACCAATCCTTGTGGTTTTGACCTACCGTTTTCTTGAGGATTCGATTGATGTCTCTATTAGTGACCGCAACTTGCTCATTCGATTGCGGATAATAGGCAGTTGCAAAATGATGATGTATGTCGTAACGAGCCATTGCTCTTTCAAGTTGGTTGTTATAAAAATGTGTTTTGAGATCACTAATTAAAGCTTTATGAGCACCAAAATGACAGAATAATTTCTTGAGGAGTTCGACAACGTTTTTGACATAGTTGGTATGTAAGGTTTGAGCTTCAGCCCATTTTGAAACATAATCAACTGTTACTAAGATGGTACGATTGAGAAAAGACACTAGGAACAACCCTATGAAGTCAATCCCCCATATATCAAATACCTCACAAACTTGAAATTGAATGGGTTTCTGAGGCATCGCATCCCATGTTGAAATATGGTTGCTCCTTGACATTCATCATAGGTGCTCACCATGTTGTGAGCCTCTTTGAAGATTATGGGCGAGTAGAATTCAAAGTTAAAGACTTTCTTTTTTGTTAGGGTTGTTCCATAGTGTCCTCCTATGGGTCCTTCATAACGTGCCTTAGAATTTGCTGTGCTTCACATCCGTGTACGCATCTTCAGATAAGCTAATTTGCATCGATTCTTAATTAATATGAATCTTCCCGATAGTTATGCTTGATATCAGTGAAGAATTTCTTCTTTTGTTGATAGATCATTCCTTTGGAAAGAATTCCGCTTGCCAAGTAATTCACGAAGTCGGCAAACCAGATGCATGCTAAAAGTTCATTTTTACCGAGTGAGTTCTAGAATACTTTAAATATGAACTTACCTTTAAACCATCCTTGTAGCATTATTACATACTATCACACAACATATCATCACATTATCGTAATCATATCACGCATACATAAATTTATACGCATATGACTTTATACACCTATTTTACTTCAATCTTTAACACAATGCTTTAACTTTTGTTTTTATCATAATTGTATTATGAAAGTGTCACGTGGTAAATTCTTGTATGGTACAAGGCTTAGTTATCCGATGCTTTAACTTGTTCAAGACACTTTTGTACATGGTTGTACGGACGTACATGGTTGTACGGACAAGACTCGTTTATACGTGCTTGGACTTATACAAGACTCCTTTATTCAAGTCATGAAACAAATGCAAGAAAACTTTGTAAATTATTTTCAATACTTTTTTATATGTCATTTAACTTTATACAACTTCTACACACCATCTCTATTACATACTTAATCTGTACTTTATACCTTACACCACTATCACATTGTACTTTATATAGGATGAACAAATACTTAACAGTATTTGTTTCTTGGTCATCCGCATATCACAATCGTATTTTACATGATACTATCACATACACACTTTATACATTACTTATACATTCATACACTAGATGTTACAATCACGTACATACTTTATATATTACCATCACTTTTGTACTTTACACATCTTATCTCTTCTTTACACGGTTGTTTAACAACTTTAAACTTGGTTAGTTCGTAAGCATAGGCACAATCATATCATAACACTTTAGCAAAGTACATTATCGCGTGCCTAGTCATCGTTTACTTTATTAGTAAATGATACTTTATTTAAACCATGCATATCAACACACAACAATAAAGATACAAAGACTCCCACGTGAACAAGGTCAATGCACATAAACTTTTTTTGTCTAATATTTCGTATGAAAACTAATTATTTCTCTTACCATTTTTATCCTAAAATATATTTTCGTCATATTATTTTTGGCTAAAATATATTTCTCATAACTTTTTTTTTGTAATAGTATTTGGGTCGAAACACTATTTTCATCCAATTTCATCACATACTTTTTCGCCCATCATAAATCTTCATTTGAAATATAGATATTCGTCCGAAAATATATTTTGTCTAATATAAATTATTTACCCCAAGTAGTGGCTTTTTCACCTAGTACATCATCTTTTTTGTCGTATGCATATAAACCTTCGTTTTGTTGTTTTTTATGAGGTTTTTATTTTTATGTCAAGAATTTTCAAATCAATGCATAAACATGTTTAGAAAATAGATTGAAGCAGACAAGTAAACCTTAACATGAAAATTTTTACCTTAAAATGACATCCCGATAAAGCCCAACAAAACTTAACATGAAAATTTATACCTAAAAATGACAACCCAAAAAAGCTCAACAAGGGTGAAATTGATAAGTTTTAGATCCAATTCTTGCCTCCAAATAATGATGTGATTATTGCTCTTATCTCTAATGACTAAAATCAAGAATCTACCAATAACTTTGCAATCTCTTCTTCTTCTTCTTCTCTCTCTCTCTCTCTCTCTCTCTCTCTCTCTCTCTCTCTCTCTCTCTCTCTCTCCTCTTCTACCCTAAATACATGCACGAAGGTGATAAATCAGGAGAAGGGAGGGGGAGACTAGGGAATTATTGGGGATAGTTACCTCTTTTAGAACTTGTTAGAACTAGCCCCTTAACTCGTCATTAACCTATAATCACCTTTTGTTATTATCTTTATTCATTTTTCCTTTATTTAGTTAACATAATTCCAATTTGTACACCATTTTCCAACCTGTGCTATTATCTCGAAGGGTCCATTATATCTTAGACTTAATTTTACCCATTTTCAAAAATAGATAATGCCTATCAAGGCATTAATTTCAGTTTTACTGTATATCTGATGTTGAACTCGATAAGTAAAGGCCTTCTATTTGCATTAGATTTCTATAGGTCCTGTGAAGGTTTCATACGTGCCTTAATACAAGCAAGCTTTCTAAAGTAGCTTTAATTACCTCTAAATTTCCAACTTCTTTCTATCTAAACTCACCTAACACACTTGTTCAACATCGTGCTTATGTTCAATCTTGTTCCCATCACCTCATGAATTCTATAACCTTGATGTAAACCATGTGTCTTTGTCCATAATGATTATCACCGAAGACCTATGCTTTGTTACGATTTCTTTGATTAATAGTTCAACTAATCTCTCTGATGTAAAGGTCTAATGAATGGGTAGAAAGTGAGCACTATTCATCAATCGATTCACAAACACCCACATAGTGGTATAACCATTGGTTATTCATGGTAGTTTCATTAGCAATGCATGGTGATGTGTTCCTACTTTTATGCCGGTATCTCTAACGTTCGGACCTTCCACAACCACATCATATGTCATTACAAGCCACCAATAATAAGTTTTTATATACTATTAGAATATGTAGAATATTAAGACTTGTTTGCTTCATCCAAAATCTTTTCCCTTACTTCCCCCTAGTAAGGAACCCTCATACGAACAAATCTAGTTTTCACAAAATAGGTGTTCTCTTCCACGTTCTCTAGTCACCTAATTATCCTTTCTTTCCCTTTATCTTGTATCTTTGTTGCTTCTTCTTAGGGCTATCTTATTCCTTTCATGAAATCTTATGGTACTCTCACTTTGTAAGACTTTATCCTTATTAGGATTTGTTTTTCCTTCTGGCTTAATGAGTTAGCTACCACATTAGCCTTTTAGCATGATATGAAATCTCACAATCATAGTCCTTAATCTACTCTAACTACCTTCTCTGTATTATATTTAGACATTTTAGTTCAAAGAAGCATTTTTAACTTTATAGTCTGAATAAATAATACATTGAAAACCGTAGAGGTAATGCCTTCATATCTATAGTGCAAAAATCATAACAACCTATATCGAATTAAGTTCGATAATTAGCTTCATGAGTTTTCAATTTTGAAAAGCATAAGCTATCATTTTACTTTTGCATCAATACACATCCCAATACTTGATGTGATACAACTAAATAAACCACCAAATCTTCATTATATCTAGCAAGGTTAAAACTACTTCATGGGGTAATCTTTTTTTAGTTCTTCTAATACTCATCCAATGTTGGACCTTATTAAACTTTACCGCATTTCTAATTAACTTTGTTAACGATATAACTATATTTGAAAAGCCGTTAATAAACCTCTAATAACATGTCGCCAATCCCAAGAAACTCTGTATCTCTATCAACAACTTTACGGAGTCCCCTTTTCATAAATGTTTTTATCTTTGTGGGATCAACCATGATTCCATTCACATTAACCATGTGGCTAATAAATTGACTTCTCAAACACAAAATGTAAATTTGGAGAACTAAGCATATAGTCTACCTTTTTTCATCATCCCTAGCATCTCCATGAGTTGACATGTATGATCACCTTCATTCTTTAAGTAACTTATAATGTCTTCTATGAATATGATAACTGATCTATCCAACATCATAATACATACGTTATTCGTTAGATCTATATGTGTCATAAGAGCATTTGTCATGCTGAAAACCATCAAAAGGATTTCAGAACGACCATAAAGCACACTAAACATCATCATTGGTATATCATTTCTTTAACCTTTACTTGATGAGAACCCAACTTGAGATCGATCTTGAAAACCTACTAGCACTTTCTAGTTGAGAAAATAAATCATTGATTTAAGACAACTGATTTAACTTACGATAAGCTATCCACATCATCATGTCCTTTCTTTCTTCTTCGCAAATAACATCAGAGCACCCAAGCGAAAAATGCTTGCTTTGATGTCGAGAAGGTCTTATAATTGGTTTAGCACTTCTTTCATCTTTGATAGAGCCAAACTGTATGGTGAGTTTCATAAAAGGATGAGCCACTAACAACAAATTAATTTAGAACTCTATGTTCTGATCTAGTGGCACTCTAGGCAACTCCTCTAGAAACACTTCTTGAAAATCATGCACCATAGGTGCAACGCCATATTCCCAGGAAGTCCTCATTTTTATTTTTATATATCATAACCATAATTCTTGAACCAAATATTTCATTAAACATGGTAGCAAGAAAACATTCAAACATTCAACACTGATCATAAAGACTATATCTTCTATAACCTAAGAGTAATCATTGTCTTAGAATTTATAACATAAACATTAAGCGGGATGCCAATCTCTATTACCAGGTAAGCTCCTTCTTGGGATCATGAGCCCTAGCTCAACCAACCTTTAATTTACCTAATATGCATACTAAAGAGTTAGTGTTGCTGAAAAAGTTCCAGTTTTTGTTTGAAACATAATTATTTATACTTTGAAAGTTTATATAATATTTGAATGTGATGAAACTGGTACCATGATTACCAATGATATATCATAATAGTGATACATTGGCATTCATTGACATAACATAAACATACCATGATGTAGCTAGATGAATGAAAATCTAGGCTACGTGCATGTACTAGTAAAAAGCTCTAGTGACATGTTTACACGAAGCAAGACTCTACTGACATGCATGCATGAAGCAAGACTCAAATGGCATGCTTGCACAAGGTAAGACTTAAGTGACATGCTTGAACTAGGCAAGGCTCCAATAACCATGCTTTGCATGAAGCAAAGTAATCATATGCTTGTATAAACCAAGACACCAATAATTTGCTTACACAAGAAAAGACACAAGTGACCATGCAATGCAAAAGGCAAAGCAATCATAAGTTTACATAAATCAAGACTCTAGTGACCATGTTATGCATTATGCTTGCACAGAGCAAGACTTCAGTGACAAGCAACCTATACTTACAACCTTCATAACATAACACTAAACGACAAGGATCGTAACATTTAACAGATTTAGTCTTAATAATTACTGACATTCTTTAAACTATTAACATACTTTGATATGTGACTTACTCTAAATATTTAATGTATGGAGGTTCTAAGTTCTACTACCAAAACATAGAAATTTACCGACCTAATAGTGACTTATAACATAATAAAGTAATCCATGAGAAGATATAAGACCAAAGTCTACCCAAACACGAAAACATGTTAAAAACCGAACCACGAACATTAAAAACATAAAACCGAAAAGCATAACTAAGCATCTGAACTAATATTACCTAATGACTCTTATATGATTTAAATAAGTTAAAGATCAAATTTGAGCATTTTTAGAATTTCTTCTATATTATATAAGAATTATCATTATTAAAAAGTTGTTAATACAAAAATATAAAGTATATAATAAAAGCTCCAAAAATATAAAATAACTAATTACAATAAGATATGAATTATAATCAATTTTCCTATGATTAATTTTAATAAAATAAATAATTATAATTTATTTTACATATCAAGTCCAAAACACAATCCAATACGTTAAAACAATAAAACCAACATGCTAACCTTATAATCACAATCTTAAGATTTCAGGAACCAAATTGTACCTAAAATAAGATATGAACAAAATATGAACACATACTAAGGCACTAGTAACTTACTAACTAATATTAATGTTTTAACATAAAATAACTATTTCTAGAAATGAATTGTTAAAATCAATAGAGGAACTAAAGTGACATAAACTTTAATTTATTCTAGTAGCATAAATCACTTAAATATAATAAGTGTCATCATAACTAAGTAAAGTGCAACAATCCAAACTTTAGGGTTGAAAGTGCCAATTTAACAAAGTCTAGGGGTCAAAATTATCAATAAATGAAACCTTACTTTGTTGATACTAAAATACACTTGAAATGAAAGTTACAATCAGAAATTTTTATGTATAGGCTCACACTTAGATATAACACAAGATAAGACACCACAAACTTATGACATAAAGCTTAATTATAAATAATGTGTAACAAAAATCAACAATACAAGTAAAATAAACTTAACACGCATGGGGAGAAGACTTAGATGCTTACTTAATGAGATACTAATACACATGAAATAAACGTAGGAAGTATGTGAGCTTGCAACACACCAAACACTCAAGCATTTACTTGATAACCATATGGACAACACAAGGTAAGTATCATGAACCACCTCTTACTTAAAAATTTTAGGGTGGAATGCATAAACTTTAAAATTATTTTATTGTGCAACACTATTGCTACTGTCTATGAATGTTAGCATAATCATTAACTTCGTTTGGAGTCCTGTGGTTTGTGGATGGTATTGCTTGGGGAATCCCTAAACATAATGGACCTTTATGAAATGGAAACACCCCACCCCTATTGAGATAGAAATATCATTATGTCACAAGTTTGTGCATTTTAATACCATGCTTGGTAGGGCATGCTTCAACCGATAACAATAACGGGTATGGGTTAAAGGATCTTTTATAACATGGGTGGGTTCTCCCATGTCAAAGGTTTGATTGTGTTACTTTTCTAGTGCACGTTTACTTACGCTTTACTTATGGTTTATTATGACTCTTTTGTCTAAAACTCATAAGCTCACTAACTCTATGTTGACATATTTGAGTATGTATATCAGGAACTTGCTAGATTTTAATAGGAGAGACTTTGATTAGACTTTCCAAACAACACAAACATATTTTATAAATAAGAATGGTTGCCCTTAAAAGGTTCACTCTAGAAGAATTGTATAAGAACCTAAAGGAGCTATACAATAAGTTTCTTTGAGGAATAGATGAGAATTACTCTATAATATAGTTATACACATGGCAAGATATAGTGGAATATACATATTTTACCATGTAACGCCCGGCAGTTGACTTTTTGGTAGGTTATGCGACTGAGTCTCAGTCGCATGGAATTGATGCGACTGGAGGTTCGATCGCATGTTATTCGGCCGATTGAAGTTCAACCGTACGATTAGAGTTCAATCGCATGACTGAAGGTTCAACCGCATGGAGCTCATGCGACTGGGGTCCAGTCGCATGGTGTTTATGCGACTGAAGGTCCAGTCGCCCCTGGACCAGATACGACTGAGCTGTACCTATAAAAGAGGAGCAACTCTCTTCTTTCTCCCAACACTCACACGTTTCAGTCGGGAAAGAGCAGAGAGCGACAGAGCAGAGGAGGAAAAGAGAGAACGGGGTGATTCAGGCTCGGATTTTGTCGAGAAGCTAGTCAAGTCGAAGCTCTTCAACTCTAACCTGATAATGTGAGTTCTAGGACCCCTCATTTACATGTTTTCAAACGATTTTGGGGCTGGAACACATCTAAACCCTAGTCTTGTAAAAGTGTATATTTGACCCAATTGGGTGAAATCTTGATAATGTGTTTAAAGTATGATTTCGGACCTCCACATGTTTATATGATGTCCTAGTATGATTCCCTAAGGTTGGGAGGGTTAATCTGGGCTTGAATGGAGTTTAGAGGGGTTTTTCAGCCGAGTGTCGCGGCTGCTGCTCGTGATGAACTCCAGTCGCTGCCCAGTTAGGGTTATGCGACTGAAGGGCCAGTCGCACGATTGAGAAAGGACTGATGTTCAATCGTACGATTGAGGCTCAGTCGTACGATTGGAGCTCAGTCGCATGACAGGCCATACGACTGAGGGTTCAGTCGTATAGACCCATTCGCCTAATAGTACAGACGTACGACTGAGGGTTCAGTCGCATAGACCCATTCGCCTAATAGTACAGACGTACGACTGAGGGTTCAGTCGCATAGACCCATTCGCCTAATAGTACAGATGTACGACTGAGGGTTCAGTCGCATAGATGCCCATTCGCATGACTCAGTCGCATGGAGGCCATGCGACTGGAGTGTGTTCAATCGCCCAAATAGGGCTGATGTGAATGTGGAGAGAAGTGTATGTATGATGTATGTGGGCTAAGTATGATGTAGTCTTATATGATAGTAATGACTGATGATTTGTAAATATCAATGTTCCTCGATTTGATGCATGTTTACCTTTCCACAGTTTTACATGTTATCACTAATAGATGAAATGAAAGTATTATGTAAAGTACAGTTAAAGAGTAATAAAGAAAGTGAAGGAACATTAATGAAAGTTAACAAGTCTTGCAAGCATATAGGAGTTACACGACTGTGTGTCGTTAGCTCAACTGTGTTGCGGGCTAGCTACCCATTGACGCACACAGGGTCAATCAATTGAGATTGGCAGGACCTTTGTGGCGTGCCCGGATGATCGGGTCGGCCTTGTACATAGTACACATAGCCCTTTCGAGGGAATACAGTTGACCCTTCGGGGGATACACATAGCCCTTTCAAGGGAATACAGTTGACCCTTCGGGGGAATACACATAGCCCTTTTGAGGGAACACAGTTGACCCTTCGGGGTATATAGATGGCCCGTCATCCGTTCCCATCGCGCACATAGTTGGGGTATCGCTCACTGGTCCACATAGAAAGTAAAACATAAAGATAAAGTTTACAGACAAGGCATATAATACAGAGAACGAACGTTATTTGTTCACACAGTTGATGCGTGCTCGTATATACAGTACAGTATAGTATAATACAGAAAAGAGTATTTTTATATACTACCTATAAAACTAGAACTCACTCAGCAACGCTGACTTTTTATGTGTTTCCAGTTGGCAGGTAGGGTTGCTGAGGATGGCACGAGGCGGCTACTCAGCTCTTTTGGGATGGCATTCTCCTTTTGATAATGCTACCCGCACTGGAAGTGGGGGTGCATAATACATGCAACAAAGTATGTTGCATGAGAGTGTCAAGAGTTCCTTAAGACTTCCGATGTACGGAAGTACTTAAGGAATATTCTTTATGATGAAAAATTTTTATGTTCTTATATTAGAGGTCACTGTTTACGACCATTTTGTACACAGAAAAGATGAAATCTTTGTAATAGTGCTTTTGTGATGTAATGTAACATTAGATGTTTTGTAAATGACGTACGTTGTATTAAATGACAAAAGTACTTATACTAAAAGAAAAGTTTATCTTGAATGTTTCCGCTGCATTGTTTTATTTAAATATATGCGATGAAAGACCAACTGTGAGGTTCCCGGGAACGGGGCCTTACATACCATTATCCGTGTAAACCAATGGCTCATTTTGTTACTTACATGGTTTCCGTTGTGTTTGTTGGATATTCATTGTCATGTTCAACCCCATTCATTGTGGTATGATATATTGGTATCTGAGCTAAAGTTTTAGCATACAATGTTTCCCAAGGAATTCTAGGCCTTAACCTGGACACAGTAAGGACTTGACTAATAAGGTTCTAACATTATTCTGATTTTGACTAGGATTGGTACCCCTAAGAAACACTTAAGTACAACTTATGGGACACCTCTTACTTAACTGGTAAGGAGTATGACTGACTTACGGGAACAAAACTAGATTTAGGTGTGTGCTTACGTGTATGATATAAGTCTACCTATTTCATACATTGTTGCTTGCACACACTACTTATCCTTCTAAAGGCATTGTGAGACAATACGACTTTACACTTATATTTAGACTTTATGACTTAGCCTACTTTAGCCTTTAGTTTGCTACATATGTACTATTGTGCATTAATTATTACTTGACCCTTGCGGAGCAACTAGGTGCCATGCACACACATAGATAGAAGGATAGTATGATGAACATCATAACATAAAAACTAAGAACAAATGGAGGGTAAACGTTAGAGTGATCTTACAAGGTAAATTAATTATTATGGGTGGCCAATGTATTGGGGAATTTACCCGTGCACGTGAATTCTGGTAATGCCTACTGTGTAAACTTACATACAAAATCCTACAACTGAGACATGGATTTTGACATAAGACACTTGCTCTGGAAATGTTAACCAAAACAATACAACAAGTAAAATAACTAAAACTACTAGACCAGTCACAAACTACTAAGGATGAACTAACAACATTCCTTCATATCTTCCTTCATTTTATCATAGTGAAATCATACCTTCGTATAATAGTTGGTGTGGGGATAGCCAGGTTCAAAAGTTTACATATACTTTACTTTGATATGACTAAAATTTCATAACTAAAGTGTCCATCTCTTTCCTTCCTCGTACTATAAGGAACTCATTAACCTCATCCGAGTTGTAATATGATGGATACCTTGTTTGAAAACTCCAATGATCATGTACTTTCGATTCAATCAACCCTCAGATTTAATTCATCATAGAACATTTGTACGCAACTAATATCAAAATCATAGTGATCTAGACATATAACCACATACTTTAAGCTTTTTGTTCTTAAGCAATACTTATGATATGCCACACATAGGCGTGAAATGGTTCAACTTTAAATAACTCATTTGGTGGACATTTTAACTGAACCTCTAGCAAAATGAAGAAATGGATTGCTATGACGAGCGCTCCACATGAACGAAATCATTGCAGACATATTGCATCTATCCTCCCTAGAAACTCATGTCTCTTAATGAATTGTTTTGTTCATGTGACAACCTGACTATCAGGTCCCACTCTAACTATAATTTATTAAGATTATTATATAATAACTAGTAGCTTAGATGTGCTATGATCTATACTCATCTATAGTTAACCTATATCATATTACACGAACTATTAAAAACCAAATTATTATTTTATGTGATACTCTAATATTACTTGTATACATGCATTTATTTATATTTATATGACTATTCTTGTGACATATATTAGGTTATCAAAATAATACTAAAACTTGTAGATTATTACATTTGTTCAATATTATAATATGATGATATTCTAACACTAGTATGACTAAACTAATGAGCTAATAATTATACCACAAATAATACCCAACAAAATTTACCTACATACAAAATGCATAAATGAAACATTGAATAAAATCAAAATGCATGGAATACACATACATTTGTGGTTTTTGTATATACACACGTGCTAATTATCATAATACTTAAAAAACAAAAAAAGGAAGGCATGTATCACCCTCATATCGTCTACATACATACCCATTTTTCTTATTACTAAAAAAAATGAACTATTTCTTAAAACTCACACTACCACCATACAAACCAATAATAATACATAGCTTGACCAACTCCTCCACCTCTCCTTTTTTCTTCGGCCGAGAATCCCCATCTCCCCATAACTAACCCTCATTCTTCAACTTTAACCCTCGCACTCCATATCTACAGCACTCAACTTCCCTTATCTCTCTCATTTCTCTCTATATCTCATGTAAAACACACCCAAATCCTCTTAATTTCCAGCAACAAGTCCACATTTTCAATCAGTTCCAAGAGTTCTAGAAGTGTTAAAATCGATTATTCAAGCTTCAAGGCAACTATATTAGACTTTTCCTTAGTTTTTTGACACTTCTATCTTTCAGGATCTTACCCTCTTGTTCAAAACAGAAAAGTCCAGCCATCCCACAAGTCCTTGCCGCCTTTAGACGTCCTGCAAGTCATTTTCATTGAATCTTTTAGCTTGGACTAAGATTGGTTTATAACGAAACCCTCTTGAAACAATAATAGTTACACTAGTTTGTACCATTTTTGAAACATGCAATGAACCCACACTAACACTCACATAAGAACCATATTAAAAACAGTAAATAAACCCTTTATAAACATGATCTAAAAGTAATAAAAAGTTATGGTTTGGTTTGGCGTAAAGCTAGGTGGATTACATTATTATAAAGAATATTTTTAAGCCATACAACACCAAAATTATAACATATAAGAATACCAAACTAAGATTCAGATTTGAACAAAATAATAAAGTGACATTTGATAAGGGTGGTAACAAGCCTTGCAAAATGGGTAAATGGGTAAAAACCGAGTTACCAGGGGGATTAAAACGAGATTCATAAGATTTTGTGGCTGTACTTGTGGATAGATTATCTCTAGACGTTTAGCATGAGTAATATTAGGTCTTGCATGTGGGTAATTGTCTAAAAATAAAGAAGTATGGGACCATGGTGAGAATGGTTAAAAAACAGACTTGTAAACAGTAAAACCGCAAAATGACATTATGAAAGAAGGGACTAGGAACGTTTACTATGATAATATTTCATTAACTAACTCAAATAAAAGTATTCTTGGTCCAACTGATCGATTGAACGTGCTTTTGATGAAGGTTTAACACTGAAATCCACAAGATATCACTAATTCTAATAGCTTGTGGACCAATAATGAGGTATGAGCATAAATCAAACATAAAACCAATTTTAAAGAGAATTTGTGAAGAATAAAAAGAACAATGCTCAAATATGTGAAATATAAGCTCCTAGCAATACATAAACAAGAAATGAACTCAAATCTGTAATGACCAATATAGTTCCAAGAGTTACACAATGAAGAACAAAGAAACATATATATACAGAACCTAGTTTCGCATACAGTTTCGCATATTGCAAAACTATATGCACCATCAATGAGAAACTACCGGGTGAAACTGCAGTTTCTCATGTAGTTTCGCATGTAATTTCGCATGCTGTTTTGCATGCCACAAAATACAAAATAATAAAAAACTAAACTAGATTCTATTACGTTAATATCTAAGCTATAATAACTATAACTAAACATAAACAAAGGACAAGGTGAATACCACCCTACTTTTAGATCATCAATACTCCCTTTGGGGGTATTCACCTGTCGGGTCTTTGGGATTAACTCCAACCTTTGCCTGCTTCATCAATCGGGCCAAATCTCTAACTTCCGCCTCCAGATCCACGTGTTCTTGCACACTCTTCTCGAGCTGCTTGATTTCCGATCTCGCGCCCCTTGCCTTGTTGTTACCCGCTCAAATAAGCTTGCCTCTGCCTTCATCTCTTCTCTAGCTCTGAATTTAATCTGGTTCTCGCACAATACCCTCAGATCTTTGTCACTGAATAAGAATACCTCCATAGGATAAAACAGCCTTATCTCATCTCCATCCTTTACCCTCAGTACTACTTCTCTAGTTTGATTATCATAGAGCCATTTCTTGAATTTCTGCATTCTTGAAGGCTATTGATCAGGTATCCTCACTCTATTGGCGGTCTTCGCAGGCTTTAATTTCAGCATAATCTTCCCTTTCCCCATCGTCCAATCAAGATCCTTCTTTGACCTTCTCCTCTGGGCTTCATGTATCCAAAAACTTCAAAGTTATCCTAAACACCCTAACGGATCTCATGCTCTTACATTTTGGCACGTTCGCTCAATCCCGAGTCAAGGAGGGGAATCTCAGCCAGTCTCCTTAAATCCTACTTAGGAAGGGACACCTTTCTTTTGTTCATATATAAGATCCAGCTCAATGCCTTTGATCATAAACATTTTTAGCTTCGCGTTGTATTTCCAGCTCACCGTCTTCTTGTCCGTCTTCTTCCTGCCTGTTTCTTGAATGTTTTGGAAGAGGTGTTAGTTTCTCCAGTTCTTCCTCCTTATAGAACTAGTCCTCTATGTTCATCTCAACCACATCTCCTTTAACTAAACTTTACGAAGCCAAATAAGTATTTAGTCTCTCATCAACTATATAAAACTCTTGCTCAGAATCATAGTCCACTAACTATTCCTCTACTTCTTCCTCCTCATCAATTAAATTTAGCTCAACGTGCCCCTTCTCTCCTTCTTGTCCCTCATCCCTTATCACCTCACTCTTTGTAAGATCAGTATCTAAGTCAAATCCCATATAAATGAATCCAACCTTAAATACTAAAAGACCGGTTAAGGGATGGTCAATACAAGCAGTCTCATAATGAGGAGAGTGTTAGAACACTTAAAAGTTCAAATAGGGAATCAGATTTAAGAACAAGATGCAAAGAACACAAGTAAACAATGAGACAGAACTCAAGAACAATAATATGGTTTTCAAGAATGATGTATATTAATCTCAAGTTCTTTTACAAGAGTTACAATGCATAAGTTAAAAAAATACAAGGCCTGAAATACTTTATACTACATCCTACAATGAGCTATACTTGGAAAGCTAGTTGGAACATTGAATGATAACAAAATCAATGTAGTGTCAAAAGGCAGATGGCCTTTTGACTAGTGACTATGACATACCATAGCTCACATCCTATTAAATTACAAAAAGGATAAAAGTACATAAAGTAGAAAGTTACAGACTCAAGACCTCAACGTACAATTGCAAAAGCATAGACCTTTCACCAACTCATGCAAGTTGGTGAGTCTTCAGAGTTGCAGTGGAAAGTGGGTCACTTTATACAAAAAGTACATTCAAGAAAAGCATGTTCTTCTCTATCTTCAAAAGAAATCAGTCTTCACTTCATTTGGCTTTAGAAGACTTTATCTTTGAAGCTACGGAAGACTTTATCTTTGGCTTCAGAAGATTTGGTCTTTGGCTTCAGAAGATTTGGTCTTTGGCTTTAGAAGATTTTATACTTAGAATAATTTTGTGTAGAGTATAAAGCTTCTGGGGCAACTTTGGCTTCGGAAGATTTTATACTTAGAATAATTCTTGTTCTAAGTATAAAACTTCTGGAGCAACTTCTACTTAGTACCGAGTGCATGCATGAAGGAAGCCTTTGGTTATATTAGCCTTTATATAAAACATTACAAACTTTCCCTAGGCTGATGCTACCAAAACAGAGAAGGTTGTTCATCAGTTGACAGTTCTTATTAGGATCAAGAACATTCCCTTCTTCATCATTTGGTCAGGATCCTTCAGACTTTCATAGTACCTTCTCATGTCATGGAGATCATATAGAGGTAGATTAAGCATGTCTTGCCAGAAGTAGACATCTTGACCACCTTGATCTCATATGACATGCCATCTGTTGGATTAGTAGCCAAGGTCCAAGACAAGATGGGTCTTCCAGATACAAGAGGCTGTGCCTGAGTAGGAGTTGGTTGAGCAGCCTCTTGTTGCAGTTCCTCAGGATGCTCTGACTAATCCTGAGGTCTAGAAGTGGATGCCTTTTTCTTCTTAGATACTCTCTTCATGGCCATGCTTTTCTTCCTTTTTGGAGTGTTTAACTGAGAGGACCGGTCTTGTGTACCAGGTTGTTCTATTATGCCTCTCTCAATTGTGTCCTCTTCCCACACAGGTTTAGAAGGAGAAGGAGTAGAACCATATTATGGAATAAAAGATAAGTTTGGATGAGATGCAGCTGAAGATCTAGGTTGTGTTGTCTGTGTTGGTTCAACCTTAACCTCTACCTTAGGAGGAGCTTAGCTTGGTGGAGAATGCAAGTCCATAAGCTCTCCTTTTTTAATCTTCTGCTTGATCACTCTAATATGCTCATCCATAGTGGACAGAAACATTGGACCAAGCCTCCTTCCAGAGAATCCATACGGCTTTAAGAAACTCATCATCCTCTGTCTGTCTGCAGACTTCTTTTGACTCTTTTGGATGATGGCTCTTGACTTTGAAGCTTATTTCCTCATCTTTCTCTTAGCAGTCTTTTGTTCATTGATGAACTGTTGTTCTAGCTACTTAAGATATTCAAATTCAACATATTCATATGAGAGGGGAAGAAGTGCAGATGTATGATAGAGGCATGTGGCACTTAGGTAGTTGATCATGTTTTGTCTGTTAGTCTCCTTATCTACCTGAGGTTGTTCAGTTGCCACAACCTCTCTCTTAGGGCTTTCATGAACTAGGGAGAGAGTAGGAGCATGTTTGTACAACCTCTTTTGCCTTCTTTCTTCTTTAACTTTTTCTACATCCTCTGCCTCCTCCTTATCCTTTATCAGCTCTAAGTCTGCAAGTTCATTTAGCTCTTCTAAGGGAAGAGAGATGAGTTCCTCAATGTTATAGTTCCTGATTCCCAAATAGTTCAATCTGGCAGCCCTCAACTCATGATCTTGAGTGTTTGGCCTAGGGGCTGTCCTGATTACAGCTTCCATGAAGCCTGAGGAACCAGTTAAACTCTCTCCCTTAGCTTCCTTTTCCTCTCTCTTTCCTTATCCTCAATCTCCTTAGAGGTCATTTTCCTCTTCCCTTTGTCAATCACATGCCTTGGTGAGTTAGGGTGGAGAGAGCTTTGGCCTTTATTGCTTGGTTTAGTAGTTAAGCTCTGGCCAGAGAGAGATTATAAAGCACCTTCACCAATTGGTGCCTCACTAAGGGTAAAGGATGTTGAAGTAGTTTTTGTGACAATGCTTACAGGTTGTGTCACTGGACCTTCAGTCAAGGTTTCCCCTTCAAAGCTAATCTTGGGGTCCACCTCAACATCCAGTTGACCAATGACATTGCCTGTTTGGTTTTGTCTTCTTCTTTGTTTGAATTCTTCAACAATCCTCCCTTGAATTCTCTCAGCTAATATGTCAGCTTGCCTATGTTGAGTTTGGTTGACAAGTGACATATTGACTAAAGAGTGAATGCCATAGAAGTTCAAGGTCTGAATGTTGAAGACCTCTTGCTGTCTTGAAATCTTTGTAGTACTAGGGCTCTTCTATTAGCATCATACCTCCGCCCATGTATTTCATTTACAGCTCCATAGGGTGGGGATGACATTGCCCTTGGCATACCCTCCTCAAATAGACTTTGTATAAGGGAGTCTATTTCATTATGATTTGAGGAGGTTGCTGAGTGTGGATAATAGCAAGTGAGGGTGGTGAATCCTTAATGTCCATACTCGAGAAGGACTCCTAGGTTCTGTGATTATGACAACTACCTCCCCCTTTTGGTAGCATCACCCATTTGCATAGGTGAGCTGGAGGTTAAGTCTATCACATCCTCAGGTTCTTGTGTTCCTGGTTGAGTCATCCTAAAAGGTCTCATAGCTAGTTTTTCCTTGAGATCAGAGATCTTAAGTTGCTGATCATTGATCCTATTTTGCAAGGTAGTCACTTGAGATTCTATATGACTAACCTTGGAGACTAAATAGGTGCATGTTTTTATCAGTTTTTGCATATTTAGTCTGAGATTTCCCTCATCTTCAGTAGAAGAATCACTGGGGGATGAGAGAACTGGAACTAAGTCTTCTTCCTCATCACCAGCTTGTTGTTCTTGGCTGCTGGATTTCCCCTACTCACTGACAACTTCACTTGAAGTGTCAATGGGCTGGGTTGCCATGGTAGGTCTTAATGATGTAATCACTTGCAGCAGTGAGAGCCTCTTCCATATGTATCTCCTAAATAGGTCCAGGAAGATCTACCTTAGTTAGGGGTATATGATGTGGGCTAGATATGGGTGACATAGTATTACTCATCTCTCTTTGAGCAGGGAAAGAGAAGAGAGATTGATGATACTCACTAAGTGCCATATCCTCATCATCATAGAATTCAAGGCTGGGAATTGGTTGGTTTAGATCTAGAGGCTAGAGATGGTAACTTTTCGCTAAAGGTTATTCACTAGAGTGTTGAGACTCTGAGTTAAGGCATAAGGCTTCTTGGGTTATGAGCTCTTTAGTCTAAGCATGAGGAACCTCATGACTGATCATTTATGAGATGGGAGTGGTTTGCTCCTCTAGAGAAGTAGGTGCTCTAGTGTCCACTTCCTCCTGTATGGGTGGTGATATGGGGGCTTGCACAAGTTGAATAACTTGTGCAGGAATTTTTCTGGATCTTCTTTGGTAGGTGATGGTTATTGTGGCTGTATGGGTTGTCTTGAAGTGGAAGGTGTGGGTTTAACACTAGCTGGTGCTGCAAGGTTGTCAGCTTGAGCAATGAGCTCTAACATTTTTGGGACAAAGGCCGTTTCTACCCTGAGAAGCCAACAATTGGCTTTCTCATAGCATTGAAGATGCCAGGCTCCATCTGTCCCAATTTTAGAATATTACCTGTTCCCCTAAATTGTGAGCCCAGTTCACAGTTGAGAATGTGCTGGACATATCTAGGGAACATATAATATTCGAAGGAGTCCAAGTTTGCAAGTAAATTATTATAAATAAATTGTGAATACCTGAACTGGACCCCATGAACCATCCCTTGGACTATGAAACAGAGGTCTTCTGGAATTTGGTCCCCACCTCCATGCTTGTTAGATAAGCTATGAATAATAACATGGAAGAGGTACTTCCACTAAGAGAAAACCTTCTCTTTCTTGAAGGTTCTGACTGAGAAGTCATCTTCATAGCCCATCTGCTCAAAGGAGTGGTTTACAATAGATTTTAGGAATGACAATTCACCTTCTGCATCTTCCAGCTCTTAATAAGAGTTGATGGAAGCTGAAGTGATGAATATTGTCCTCCCCTGCAATATGGCAGACATTGTCTTCTCCCCATCCATGGTGACCTCTTGGCAGGTCCTCCAAAAGTTTAAAAGTTGATCCTCTTAGATTGGAGGATCAATGGTGAGGGAGGTGAAGTAATGAGATAGAGAATAAAAGTGATAAACCTCCAAGAAACTTAGATCTTTCTTAGAGTTTAACGGAGCAACCTGATTGCGTTGCCTGTGAAGCTACATGGAAAAATCTGGTTGGTTTTCTGTAGTCCAGGTTGGCCATTTGAGGTAGCTTTGAGGTGAAGGAAGGTAAGAACAAAGGCGATGAGTGAGAATTTAGGTTTAGAGAATTTGCAGATGAAGAAGATAGTGAAAGAGGGGGGAACCGTTGGGTATATTAATATGAAATGGACTTGAGATAAAGTTAATGCAAAAGAATAAACTTTGAAGTTCGATTATCGGTCCCACCTCTGAGAAAGTGCTCAAAAAGGTAGTTTTCTTGGAAGTTGAAACTCTTCCGAAGGTAATGTATCTTCGAAAGTTTTGTGAAAAACTTCCGAAGCCAAATTTTGACTTCGGAAGATATATTCCTAAGCTTAGTGAGAAATGACTTCGGAAGAAAAATTACTTGAAGTATTTTCTGTTCCGAAGAGCATTTAGTTTCGAAAGATATTAAAACTTGAAAGTTTTATTCTTAAAGAGAATAAATCTTCCAAGACATAATTGCTTTCAGAAGAAATTTGTTCTTCAAATGCATATAAGTACTTAAAATCATATTTTGGTTTCGGAAGAAATGTAAGTATTTCTTCTGAAGGTAAATTTCTACTAAGTAGTTATTTGACTTGAAGACAAATTTCTTTTGAAGGCAATGATAATGTCTTTTGAAAGAAAATACACTTGGTAATTTCTCAAAATACTAAGGAATATCATTTGAAAAAGATTTTGTTCCAAGATAAACTGGGCTTATGTAGGTGATAGATTAGACAACTTAGGACACACAATTCCTTTTAGCTGATAATATAGTTAAATCTTTGTTCATCAAAAGCCTTTATGAACAGATCAACATATTGTTCATTTGTGTTAATCTTGATTAGTTTTATCAATCCCTTTTCATGATTATCTCTAATTAGATGATACCTGATTTAGATGTGTTTTGTCCTTAAGTGTTGCATAGGATTCTTTGTGATAGAGATAGCACTATTGTTTCTATGTGGATGGGAGTCTCTTTGAAGTTGTATCCATAGTCTGGCATCTGATTCTGAATCAAAGCACTTGTGGACAGTAGCTTGCAGCAGCAATGTATTCAGCTTCAGAAGTAGATGCAGATACACAGGATTGTTTCTTGCATTGCCATAAGACTATCCTTCCACCAAGGAATTGACATCCCCTAGATATGGACTTTGCAGTCATGTTGCAGCCACCATAATCACTATCTGTATAGGTATATAGATTAAAGTTAGAATTCTTTGGATACCAAAGCCTAGCTTAAAGGCACCTTTGAGATATCTAAGAATTCTTTTGACAATAACCAGGTGTGACATCTTGGGTTTAGCTTGATATCTTGCACCTATGCATGTAGCAAACATGATATCAGGCCTGATGGCTGTAAGATACATGAGAGACCCAATCATAGCCCTATAAGGATGTTCAACTATACACTCCCCCTCAATATCAGGTCCAAAAGAGTGGTTTCTAGCTATGCGTTTCTTTGCAACCTTACATTCAATCATGTTGAATCTTGTAATTATGTCTTGTACATACTTTGACTGACTTATGAAGATGCCATTGTCAACTTGCTTCACTTGAATTCCTAGAAATAAATTGAGTTCACCCATGGCACTTATTTCAAATCTATTATTCATCACCTTCTCAAAGTCTTTACAGAGCTTTGGATTAGTTGACCCAAAGATAATGTCATCTACATATACTTGAACCAGCATCAAGTCATTCCCTATTTCTTTGATGAAGAGAGTTCCATTCATAGTACCTCTTTTGTAGCCGTACTAACATAGATACTGAGATGGTGTCTCATACCATTTCCTTGCCCAGCTTGTTGCAGCCCATAAAGAGCTCTATCAAGCTTGCAGGCATAATCAAGATGATCTAGGTCTACAAAGCCAGGTGGTTTTTTGACATACACCTGTTCGTCAATCACGCCATGTAAAAATGCACACTTAACATCAAATTAGTAGACCTTGAAGTCTTTGGATGCAGCAAACGTCAGGAATATCCTAAGAGCTTCAAGTCTTGCTACAGGAGCAAAGACATCGTGTAATCAATTCCTTCTTCATGTTTGCACCCCTGAACAACCAGTCTCGCCTAGTTCTTAAGGATAAGTCCTCTATCATCTTTCTTATTCCTAAACACCCAATTGATTCCTATGATAGTCTTCTATTTAGGAAAAGGACATAGGCTCCAAACCTTTTGCCTTTTATATGAAGTAGCTCCTCTTTCATTGCTTCAATCTAACTTCCATCCTTCAAAGCCTCATCAAATTTCTTTGGCTCTATCTGGGACAAAAAACAAGAGTATAGACAAATACTTTTGTCATGGGTTTGTCCTCTTGTTCTTATCCCTTTTTCAACGTCTCCAATGATGTTTATGGTAAGGTGTGACTTGTGGATCCTAAGTTTAGGAATCATAACAAGTTGATTAGACAGATCTAAATTTGAGAAGTTTAGATCTGGCAATAAAGTGTCTCCCACCACATCAGCATACTAATCAAGAGAAGATTGATCCAATAGAGTGGTTATCAGCATCAAGAAATTCTTGATCACTATCACCACCACCATGTCCTCCTACATTTAAAGTTCCTTCATTTCTTTTTGTGCCTCTGAGCTAGAATTTTCAGGCACTTCATATGTCTTAGATTGATTTGCCATTGTTGTGCTGATAGGAACTTCACTTGCAGGGTTAATTACAACTGAAACTGAAGTAGTATTCTTGCTTGATCTTCTCAGCTCAAATCTTAGGTCAGGATCTTCTATTGATGTATTATCTGTAGATCCTGAAACATCTTCACAAGGTTTGTTAAAACAATTACTAACTAAATCAAGATCAAATAGCCAATCAGGACCAGAACCTTTCACATATGGAGTGTGCTCATTAAAGATCACATTTTCTAATTCTTTAACTACTCTAGTTCTGAGATTGTATACTTTATAAGCCTTAGCTTGAAAAGAGTACCAATAAAGTGTCCATCACTTGATTTCTCAGCAAACTTATGTTGGATCAAGAAGAAGGCTGGTGAAACCAAAACCAATTCACTTAGACAATTTTTTTGGTACTACATATAAAGGCTTTCGAAGCTTAGCATGAAACTTCCGAAGGTTGTAGAGTACTTCCGAAGACAAAGTGAAATATCAACTTCCGAAGACAAAGCTCTACTTCTGAAGACAAAGACATGCTTCCGAAGATAAAGTCTTAAGAGAAGAAATTAGAAGACTGCTTCCAAAGTATGAAGTTCATCAAGCCTCGGAAGAAGCAGTCTCTTTCAAAGTATATGCGGCCTCGAAAGAACTTGTTCTTCCGAAGCCAGCTTAACCTTCCGAAGACACTGCTATGAACCAGTGGACATAAGTATGGTCCTCCTGACACTCTACTGCAGACCTCTGATATACTGCATGGTGTTTTCTCAAAAGCCATGTAGTTGACCATACTTTATTCCACTGTTCACCTTTATTAGGTAGTACGGTTACCAACTTAAGTTAGTAATAAAAGGTAAGTCATGGACATGTCATGACTACCATATCTTAGATAATACTTTATCTAAGATACCTTAACACTAGCATTGTAGTATATGCTTTAGTCATAGGCTCCCAGCTGGTATCAAAGTATATCCGCTGTAGATAGTAGTATATATAGTTTCTCATTGTAACTCATAAGTATGCTTGTGAGAGTCTTGTAACACTTTGTGTTGAGAAGTAATATATACAAGTATCTTGAAAATTATATCTTTGTGCTTTTCTGTTACTTAGTATATTATTATCTGCTCTTAGATAAAACTCTGCTTAATCTGATCTGAGTGTGGCATTTATGAGTTGAGAGAAAACCAAGTTTTAAGTGACAAAACCGATCCTGCAACTTGGCTATTTGATCTTTGGTATTCAAGATGGTGCAGGCACATCCAAATGATCTAAGAAAACCAATGAAAGGTTTTCTTTTGTGCCACAGTTCATAAGGAGTCCTACCATGAGTCTTGACTACTAAAACTATATTCTGCACATAGCAAGCAGTGTTAGCTGCCTCTGCCTAGAAGGTGATAGGCAGTTTAGAGTTAGACAATATGGTTCTTGCAGCTCCAATAAGTGTCCTATTTTTCCTCTCAGTAACACCGTTTTGCTCAGGAGTCCTGGGAGCACTATATTATCTTGTAATACCCTTTTCTTCACAAAATGTGTAAGGATTTGGTTCTTGAATTTAGTTCCTTGATCACATCTTATGATTTTGACCCTGTGATCACTTCCATTCGTAATTTTCAAATGAAGTTCCTCAAGATCTCAGGAGCGTCATCCTTAGTTCTAAGGAAAAAAACCCAAGTGAATCTTGTGAAATCATCTATGATCATTAAACAGTATGAGGTCCTTCTTAGACTCATTACACTGGTGGGCCCAAATAGATCCATTTCTAATAAGTGTAGGGGAGGAGTGATAGAGTTCTTTTCCTTTGTCCTGTGAGACACCAAGTATTGTTCCCCTTTTAGGCATACAACACAGTGATCATCACTTGTAAACTCTTTCTATCATCACTTGTAAACTCTTTCTTTGGCATTATAGTTACCAAATCATTATTAATTAACTTATTCATGTTCTTAAAGTTTACATGGCACATTCTTTTATGTCAAACAAAAGACTCATCACTATTTGCTTTAATAGAAAGAAACTTCTCCTGAAGGAGATGTTTCCTACAATCTTGTACATGTTTCCTTTTCGGGGGTGCTTTAAGCAGGATATGCTCTTGAGGAATGACCACCCTAGGCTTAAGAACAATGCACTCATGCTCAGTGAAGAGCATGTTATGTCTCTGGTCACAAAATTAAGATACACTTAGCAAATTGTACCTAAGCTCCTAAATAAAGTTTACCTTCTCAGTGCTGAGCTTACCATTTGTGACCCTGCCCCTTCCTGTAATGAAACCTCCAGCATCTCCTCCAAAAGCAACTGGCCCTCCATCAATTTTTTCAAAGTTTTCAAGTAAAGATCCATTGCCTGTCATGTGCCTGGAACAACCACTATCAATAATCCATACATTCTTTATGGTCTTCAGCTGTTCCTGCATAATAGAAGAGAGTTAGTTACATTTAGAAACCCAAGACTTAGTGGTCTTGGGCTCTTTAAAATGAACTGGAGACAATGCAACAGTAATTGATCCTATACTGAGACTTTTGGGATCATTTACTGTTGTTAATGAAAAACTTTTAGTCACATGGTCTTCCTTTATCTTCCACACCATCTTTGAAAGATTAGACTTGACCTTCAATGCTTTGGAAGTTTTTACAACTTCAAAAGTTTACGAGACTGACGCTTTAGAAGATCTTGCTTTCATTGTAGCAAGTTTCAGTGCTTCAGAAGCATTCCTTTCTTTCGAGTCCAAATTTTCTTCCGCAGGCAATTTTTCACTTATGTTCATTTTCATTTTGGAGCTTCCAAAACAACCACAGATTTCTTCTAAAGCTTTCTTCTTCTTGCTCTTCTCAGAAGTCTTCTTCCTTGTTATGTTGACAGTACTTTGGGATTGTAAAAGCAATCCTTAGCAAGATGAGAAATACTGCCACACACAATGCAGTCAGTTTGCTTTCTTCTGAGGGTTTTGTTGTGAATGGAAGATTGAGTTTGATCACTTTCTATCTCTATCCTCATCCTTTTAGATGTTGTAGCAAGCTTCCTAAGGTGAGGCTTGCCTTTGGTGGTGGATGGTTCATGCTATGTAGCAGTGTTACATAGCTGATCAGCCTTCATTCCTTCACTGGGATAAATTGGACATGAACTTGAACTCTTTGTACTAGAGTTTAAGGTTATATCCTAAGTCTTTATCACTTCAAAACCTGTAGAGATAAAAACTTGTTTCTGCTTAGAGTTGAAGGTGGCCTTGATCTCTTGAGCTCTCTTTGATCTTTTCTTGGCTGGTCGGATCAAGTTCGTTCTCTTTGACTTTGTCATCCCTGACTTCTTTCTCTCATCAGGAGAATAGTGACCCTTATCAGGATGATCTTCTTCACTCTTCCCAGATCTATCCTTCAGTATCTCCTCTTTATCCTCTTCATCACTAGGATCTATGGATGGAAGCTCATCTTGACTAGTTCCACACCTAAGAGATCTTACAGACTATAGAGTGTGTGAAGGAGCTCTCACTAGATCCTAGTCCCTATTTGTTTTAATAACATACGTTGGCATGCAGGGTTAAGGATATTATGTTCTTGAAGGTCTCATCTTCAAGAACATGTTTCTCTACCTTGGCTTTACTGATCACAAGCTCAGCCTCGCAACCAGTTAACTTAGTGATGAGATCTATGATTTGAGTCATATAGTTGGTATTCTCATGTTTAAGAGTAGAAATGGTTTTCTTTAAGTCTTCTATTTTTAACTTATACTCATTTTCAGCTCTTTTGAAATCAGATTTTAAGATGTTCAAGGACTCAATATAAGATCTCATCTCTAAGTTATAGGACCTATATCTATTACTTTAGCAATGCATTCTGGGGTACAAAGATGTACTAATACCTTAGCTTCATCAAGATCTGCCATCAATGCTTGGTTTGGAGACACATCTTCTACCTGGAAACTCTAATCAAAGCCTCATTCTTACACAGCAACTACAACTTGCTGCTTGGGTTTCTCAGCGTGTGAGGCTCCCTCAGTGTAGTTTGGATTGGGTTGTGCCTGACCACCATTTGTCCTGGGTGTCTTGACTCCCTATAAAAGTGTCCCATCTAGTTACAGTTGTAACACTTTACTTTGCTCTTGTCCAGCCCAAACTTTCCACTAGATACATTGTTAGGAAACTTTCTCCCTGTCCTCTTATAGAATTTCTTGGCTCTATAAGTGAGAAGAGCCATTTGTTGAACTATTTCCATATAGTCCAGATCATCTGGATGGATCTAGTCCAAATCTTCAAGGGTGAAGAGAAAGTTTCCTGTGCTTTCATCATGAAACGTAAAGGCTTGTGATGAGCTTGTCTCTTAGAATGAGCTTCATTGGATATAGCTATCCCTTGGTTTCTCTGGGAAGGTAATGAAAGGGACCTTTGGTGAGTTGTCAGGGTAAGAGATGAAATGGTGTGTGGCTCTCTACTATCCCTTTCAACCATATGCTGGGCAGAACTCTGTTGATTGCTAAGTTGCCAGATGGATTTTGCATGTTCATCTCCATCTGGTAACCACTGAGTATGCCATATAACTCAGCGAGATTAAGGGTCTTGGTATACACATAGTAGGGTGTCTATTGTCTAGGAAGAGAGACATGAACTTTCTCTTAATATCCTTGCTCTCCAGTTTTACTCCAACATCCACCATAGTGTCCATAATCTCAACATACCTTAAGCATTATTGAGTCATGTTTTCACCTGTTTTGAAGGTGAAGTTTTTAAATTGCTGCTTCAGATGTCTTTCTTGTTTTCTTTGGCTTCAGTAGACCCATCATACATTAACTTCAGTGCATCACAGAGCTGCTTAGTAGTTTTGTAGTCCTTGAAGCGTCTAGAGATGGCATTTGGAAGAGCAGTTGGAAGGCAGTCATGGATTTTTGATTTATATCTATTCTTTTTCTATCTTCTTCAGTGTAGTCAGCCACTTTTTTTGGGATCATGCCACCTCCAGCAGCCGCTGAAGAGGGGCATGGAATGTAAGGTCCTATGGTAACAGACTCCCACATCCTGCTGTCTTGTAACTTGATGAAGCCTTCAATTTTTAAGCGCTAAGTATCAAAATCATCAGGAGTGATCAGTGAGGACTTTACCATGGTACCGGTTTCCATATCAGACTCGGATGCTACCATTTGAGATGTTTGTGAATCTAAGGATCAACAGGGAATTATCAGTTTAGATGATGACAAACAGTGATCGCAGAATTATCACTGCTTGTTGTTCGATTAATTGATGATGTAAAGTTGATTGAAAAATCAATCAATGAAGAACAAATCAAATTAATGAAAAGTAGACGAATATAAGATGAAGAACAAACACAAATGTTTCAAAAGTTTTCCATTAGTGTTTGAATAATGATTACAATAAACAAACAATGAATGCTATTGCTATTGCTATTGCTAGTGTTTTAATGCTTTATTGATGCGTGTAATGTTATGAGGCTGAAAGCTTTTGTGGCTGCTAGGGCTTGTTGGTACGTAATGATTTGTAGCAGTCGATTGCAATCAGTCTCTATTTTAAAAGTGTGTACCTAAGCCTCGTATTTATAGTGTTGGGTTCGATGAGGCTGGTGCAACCAAAACTCAATACTTAGCTTTATTTTGGTACATCTACAATGGACTTCTGAAGACAATACTGCACTTCCGAAGCCAAGTCAAAAGTCTTCCGAAGCCAAGCAAGAAGAACTTCTGAAGAGAGTTACTCTTCGAAAGTACCACGAAGACAAAGATAGGAAGCAGCTGATTATGAAGAAGTTGTTTCTTCCAAAGCCAATGTGCTTCGGAAGACTTCATGTCTTTCGAAGTACACTTACCTTCGGAAGAAACAACTGTGACTAGTGGACAAAAGTAAGGTACCTGTCAGTATTGTCAACTACTTTACTGACAGACTGCATGGAGCTTCTCCATGCGGGTATGTTTGACCTTACTTTATCCACTGTTCATCCATCTTAGATTAGTATAGTCACCATACTTAGTTGGTGACAAAAGCTAAGTCATGGACTTGTCATGACTACCTAATTCTAGGATAATACTTTATCTTAGTTAACATACTTCTAGAAACTGTAGTATTTTGTCTAGTTGTATTTCCCAGCTGTTTTTCCAAGTATAACTGGCTGTAGATAGTAGTATATATAGTTCTACTTGTAAGCTCATTAGAACAAGTGCTAAGATAGAGTCTTGTAATCTTTGAGTTGAGAATTAATATATACAAGTGTCTTGAAAAACTTATCTTTGTGTCTTGCTTACTTAATATATTACGATAAACTCTTAGAGCATTCTATTATCATCATCTGAGTGATATCAAGTGAGTTTAAGAAAGAATCATTATGTTAAGTGATCTGTAATGATCCTGCAATTGGAATTAGAGCATCCAGGCTCTTGATTATGAGATCTTACCATCCCAAATCATCTTAACTCTTCACTCATACACTCATCCCACTCAAAATGGCCACGAACCAGAAATCTCCAGAATTTGAAATGGGAACGATGACTAAAGCTCCTATCATCACTCCTAAAAATTTTAGATCCTGGAAGATGCGGATTGAAGGCTTCATCAAGTATCAAGATAGCCAAATGTGGAGATCTATCGTTATGGTCCTTACAAACCAAAGGTGGCATCACCCGATGGGAAAGGTGCCATGATAGAAGAGGATGTTGAATATTACTTAGATGAAGACTACAAGAGGCTAGACATCGATAGCAAAGCCATGACTGTATTGCTTACAGCCGTACCAAACTGCATAATGGTAGACTTTGAGCACTGCAAGACAGCCAAAGAACTCTTTGATTCTTTGACTCAGATGTACTCTGGTTCTAATGACTCCAAGAAAGATACCATAAAGCAGCAGTTTGAGAACTTTACCTATATTACTGGTGAAACTCTTAGCCAGCAATATTTCAGGTACATGGATCTTATCTCTTCACTTCAGTCAATTGGAGTTTCTCTTGAGAAAAGAGACCTAACAAGGAAGTTCATGAGTGCACTTCCTCAAGAGTGGACTTTCTATTGTGTCTCTATCAAAAGATCAGAGAACTTAAATAGTCTCATAATGACTAAACTATTTGGTATTCTTGATGTATACCGTGTAGAGATGGAGACTCAGAAAGGTCACTAGATAAACAAAATATTTGGTCCTTCCACTAGCAATGCTCTTCATGTTGCTGAAGGACCAAGATCCAGTCAGTCCTAGTTATACTTGAACTACCATCAACAGCCTATTCCTTCCACTAGTCCATACATCACTTTTCCTAAAACACCTAAGTCACAACAGGCTCAGTAAAATTCCTTCCAGGATAGCTGTGCCTTTGTTTCAGGAAGTGATCACTCTAGTGACTTTCAATTCTGCTCTGATGATCTAGAGTTCTTTAGCCCGGATGATGTGGAGTACATGGACATTGTCCAACAGATGGCCCTCTTAACCTACAGAGCCTAGAAGTTCTTTAAAAGAACAGGAAGGCAGTTCCCTCATAATCCAACTAACAGCAAGTTTGGATTCGACAAGACCAAGGCAAAATGCTACAACTGTAGCTAACTTGGACACTTTGCTAGGGAATGCAAGGCTCCAAGATCCAACCCTGGAGTCCCATAGACCACTCAACATCCTGCTTCAAACAAAGCTACAACAAAGCCTACTGAGTAGCAATCTGCAGCAGTAGCTCAAGAAGTAGATTGGAGCTTCATGGTGCAAGATGTGACTCCAGCTCAGGCACTCATGGCTGGAACTGGTGATGCAAAGGTATATGAGCATCTTTACACCCAAGCCTGTGTTGAAAAGGTGAAGATGTATCAGGAATATAACAAGGAAATTAGAGCTGATATTGAGTCCTTAAATATCCTAAAATCTGATTTCAAAAAGGCTGAATCTGACTATAAAATGAAAATTGATGAGTTAGAGAAAATAGTCTCTGTTTTGAAACATGAACACACTAACTATAGGACTCAGATCAAAGATTTAATTTCCAAACTGACTGAAGCTCAAGCTAAGCTAGTTATAGCTGAGGCTCAAGCTAGAAGTATGTCATTGATGAACATAACTTCAAGACCATTCTTGCATCATCCTCCCACTCTAATGATTGTTACCAAAACAAAAAAGGGTTATGAACTAATAAAATTGCTCCACCACACTCATTTGTGTCTATACGACAACCAAGGTGTGGTACTGAAGAGAAAGAGGTTACATCTGTTGACCCTCTTCCCTTTGAGTAGAAGGATGATTCAACCACTATTAAGAAGGGTAAGATAGAATATCTGACCCATACTGCTGAAACTCAACCCCTGCCCACTAAAGAGAGAGAAGAGCAAAGGTAGCAAGGAGAACTGCTAAGAAGGTAGCAGAGTCAAAGTTGAAGATAGACCCTAAGCAAAAGGGTGTTTTCATCTCAGTAGGATTCTAGGTAGTGGGAAATCCTAACTCTGAGGAGTTGAGTAGTACCAACTCACTTCCTCAGAAAAGAGATCAAAAGCTAAAGGAAAGAGATGGTAAGACTGTGAAATGCAAGAAATAACAACAATCTAATCCCGAAAAAAGAAGGTTGAATGAATATTTTATGGCTTGCAAAATCATATGGCCAAAGATTGTTGCTACAATCTTGCAAGCACTCACTATGCATGTCATACCAAGAAGAAAGGAGCCAAGGAGGACTTCACATTTGGACCATTTCAAGTGGATCAAGTGAAAAGGAAAGGTAAATTTGTCTCTGAAGCCAATCTACTCTCAAAAGATAATTCTTCCAAAGGGAAAGTCTCTTCGGAAGACAAATTGTAAATTTCTAAGTCTTCTTCCATAGCAAAATTGTCCTCGGAAGCAAGTTCTTTTGAAGGCAAAGGAGCTTTGGAAGTAAAACAAAGAAACAAAAACCTTTCCCTGAAATCTTCCGAGAAGAAAACTCCTTCAGAAGAAAAGGTGGTTATGACTTCTTCTGAGTACAAAGAAGCCTCGGAAGCAAATCTTGCTGCTC
Organism: Flaveria linearis; assembly: GCA_024085815.1. Classification (NCBI taxonomy): domain Eukaryota; kingdom Viridiplantae; phylum Streptophyta; class Magnoliopsida; order Asterales; family Asteraceae; genus Flaveria; species Flaveria linearis. The sequence continues at coordinate 68,495,111 of CM044010.1, read as the reverse complement.
AAGCCTGCTCTAGCTCATCAACATTGGTCAACCACAAGATGGAGTGGAAGATCAAACATAGTGCTGCAGCCCAATCCTCTTCTTCAAATAGTGAAGCTGGACTATCATGCATTCATTTTGGTTTAATTACTTCTGAAATGGAACAGCCCAAGACCAATGAGGCTTGGGTTTCCAACAAAAACTAACTCTTTCATCTTATGTGTAGGGACATTCACATGACAAAAATAGGAGAAGCAGTGGGGAAACTAAACAGCTAGATACATCATCTCTGCTACACTATAGCATATTTGACATAAATGATCTAGCTGAATTACCACCCTCCAACCCCTGCAACTCTTCTGTTGCTTCCTCATCTGAAAGCAAATACTCAATATGAGAGAAGCAGAGTTGATTAGAAGAGCTCAAGCTGCTGCTGATGCTGAAGCCTCTGCAAAAGGTCAAGCCTTTCTCCAGATGGTTCAAGACCTAGCTTTGGAGCCTATAGCTTGATGGGTATATGACTCCAACACCCATCCGCTTACTTTATTCAGAGGGAATAGTCAACGGATTCATGTCATTCATGGTGACAGACTGGATGTTTTAACCTGAACAGACTTGTTCCAAATGCTACTCACATCTACCAAGGAGAAAAGAGAGAAAGATGCGAAGATTATGGCTCTGATAAGAAAGGCGCTGGAGAAGAAAGATAAGTAGTGTTTTGGTAGCATCAGCCTAGGGGGAGATTGTTGGGTCTGATGAGGCTGGTGCAACCAAAACTCAATACTTAGCTTTATTTTTGTACATCTACAATGGACTTCCGAAGACAATGTTGCACTTCTTAAGCCAAGTCAAAAGTCTTCCAAAGCCAAGCAAGAAGAACTTCCGAAGAGAGTTACTCTTCAAAAGTACCATGAAGACAAAGATAGGAAGCAGCTGATTCTGAAGAAGATGTTTCTTCTAAAGCCAAAGTGACTTCGGAAGACTTCATGTCTTCCGAAGTACACTTACCTTCGGAAGAAACAATTGTGACTAGTGGATTAAAGTAAGGTACCTATCAGTATAGTCAACTACTTTACTGACAGACTGCATGCAGCTTGTCCATGCGGGTATGTTTGACCTTACTTTATCTACTGTTCATCCATCTTAGATTAGTACAGTCACCATATCTAGTTGGTGACAAAAGGTAAGTCATTAACTTGTCATGACTACCTAATTCTAGGATAATACTTTATCTTAGTTAACATACTTCTAGCAACTATAGTACTTTGTCTAGTTGTATTACCCAACTGGTTTTCTAAGTATAACTAGCTGTAGATAGTAGTATATATAGTTCTACTTGTAAGCTCATTAGAACAAGTGCTAAGATAGAGTCTTGTAATCTTTGAGTTGAGAATTAATATATACAAGTATCTTGAAAAACTTATCTTTATGTCTTGCTTACTTAATATATTATGATCAACTCTTAGAGCATTCTGTTATCATCATCTGAGTGATATCAAGTGAGTTTAAGAGAGAATTATTGTGTTGAGTAATCTGTAATGATCCTGCATATAGGCTTAGATATTTATAGTTAGGGTAATAGTAACTTTCTTATCGGGGTAAGAAAGTTACTCAGAGAATGTCTTGATGCGACGTTCTCTAACTAAAGTGAAGTCAGCCACAGAATTTAACTTATGACATCACTTTAGTATGATTGACTTGTTGAAATGATGTGACTTCATAGGTTGAAGTACAATCAAGAATTGGTCTTTTGCAGGAGCTTGGTCTTCCGCAGGAGATTGGTCTTCCGCAGGAGATCGGTCTTCCGCAGGAGATTGATCTTCCACAGGAGATTGGTCTTTCGCAGTGGTTTTACTTGTTCATCCATAGCAAGTTGATCTTCCATAGGAGCTGCAGTAACTTAACTTGGATGTTCTTCAGCTGTTGTAAAGCTTCTGTAGGTGTTCCACAGAGGCAATACTTGTTTTGTTCCAGAAGATCTACGAAGGAACAATTTGTTCATCCGTAGTTGTTTTTCAACACTTAGTAAATTTTCAAGAAATTGACCAAGTCTAATGTTTTTCTTGCAAACACACATATAAAGCAACACATAATAAATGAGTTAACCTATAAATATATGTTGCATACAAAAGGATGAAAAATGTACAAGAGTTATTACAAGGACTGACTAAAGTACTAAACCTATACAAAAGTTCTAGACCTAACAATACTCCCCTTAGGTTTAGTTCCTTCTAATCAATTCCTCAGACTTTGTAGCTCTTTCATTTTTGACACCATCTTTTTATTGAAGAAAGATACAGCTTCCTTTTGATCATCGTATTTAAACTTGATCTCCATTCGGCTCATCTTGTTCAAAGTATCAAACTTTATCCTAAGAATATCTTCTTCAGTTGTTAAAGTTGCAACAACACTATTGTTGTTAACAACTACTACTTCAGGAAGTTAATTTCTCCGCATATCTTATATGGAAGACAAATTTTAATTTATCTTCTACACACGGTATATGGAAGTATAATATACTTATCCACAGGTTACGAATCCTATGGAAAGCATTCATACTTGTTAAAATATGAACGCAACCGTAGTTTACTAATCTCTGGAGGAGCCAATTTTAACTTTGTTAAATTTTACACTATAGTATCTACTGAAAAGCAACATTACACTGTAATTTCTGCTGAAGGATAAAAATTTATCATTTTTGTTGTATGATTCTAATATATTATTAGATCAATTATTGTTGTTGGACCTTGTTGACTTTGTTCCATGACAATTGTGCAAAATTTTCACATGACAAAATATCCAGCAGCCAAAATAGTTGCTCAAGTTCCAATTTTCTTCACTAATTTTGATAAACTGATTTTTCATGCTGATTTATTACTACTTCCCCTAAATTTGTGTTTAATAATGAATTTTAGCATAAATTTAATTAGAGTATAGTAGAAAAACACTTTTCTTTCCAACAAAGAGAAAAACAAAATTATTTTTCTATGTTTTTGGAATATAAGCAGAAATTAAACATATTTACAAGCATATGAAACATATCTTGGGATCATACTATAACACTTAGAACCTTCCTTATGCACTTGAGAATTTAAATAGTAGACATAGATCTAGTATTGATTGCAAGTATTATGACCCACATTGTTGGGTTTGTTGGACCATAAACATAGTTGTTTAACTATTTAAACAAGAAAAACGCAGTGGAATAAGTCCTTAATAACATGTTTTATAATCTGAAAATTAAGGTACATAACTTAGTTTCAACAAACCCAAGAACATAGGATCTTATATATGTGTATGAACTAGCTATCAAGAAGAATAAAGCAACCATAATATGCAGAAGATACAACCTTTGTAGAGCTGTGAAAATCATGAGATTTGATGAAGATGAAGCTGTTCTTGAATGACCAAAACACCAAAGTAGATGTCCTCAAGCTTGCATACCCACAACTGTGAAGCAAACACCTCTTTTGCTAGGATTTAGCGCCAAAATTGTGCAAGGAAATAGCCGCAGAAAACCCTTCTTTCAGCTTAGTTCTTCTTCAAAGATGAGAGGAAAACCTTGTTCTTGCATGTAAGAGAGAGAGAGAGAGAGAGCAAGTGTGTTGTTTGAACTAATCAATCTTGTTCTTGTTCCAAGGCAACAAAAGACAAAAAGACCCCCTTTAGGGGCGGCCGAAATTAGTTTTTAAAATGGGTTTCCCACCCATTTTAAAACATCTAATTATTTTTAACTAGTTCCTTAATAGGTTGTATAATTAACCTTTTAATTATAAAACTTATACACACTTTTATTATTTGATGTTATTTAACCTATTTAAATAACATTACAAATAATTTCCATGAATAAAATATCCTTATAAGTTGTTCTATCTCATATACAATTTATTTAGAAAATCCATTTTCTAAATTGGTGTAATATTTAATTCCATGATCATATCATCAATTAAATATTTATTAGTGTTTTCTAGACTTGTTATTGGGTATGACCCGACTTGGATCATAACGTACTAACCACATCAATATTCTATGTGTCTTGGGCATAAAGAATCCAACAATCTCCCACTTGCACAAGATTCATAGAAGATTGATGCAAGCAGTAAATACCACCTAACAAAGGTTTACTACCCTTAGTACGCATGACTTAAAGCCATTCAATAACATCATCCCCTTCAAGTATTCAACTTGAAATGATTTAGGTGAATTAATCATTTATCATTTTGTTACAGATGTCATGTTAAATCCAAGGACACAGAATGATCATTCCTTGCTGATTTAACTTAATCAGGCGTTAGACATCTTGCTCTCAATGAATAAGAGGAACAAATTCCATCTTGACTACATACATTTCTCACAATCACCTCGTGTAACACCTGAACATAGCCTCATGTACTGCCCATTATTTCAAAGCAGTGAAGAACTAGCTCAAGGTATAACACTTTGGTGAATATCAAAACCCAATATGTATCTCAGGTCGGAGGATACCAAATGATATTTGCCTTTACTTAAATTTACTTATGATCAACCTAGAAGATTCCATGTAGTAAATTTGAGATGTGGGTCAGTCCAATATTCGTATCCCACAAATATCTATGAACCTTGGCAGCAACCAATTACTCTATATTCATGCCTTATGAATATCCACCAATCCATGTTCATAATAGTCTTACGTTCATATTTGCTCCCACAAACATGATCGACCATGGACATTTAGAATAATAAACATATTCATGGATGTATACATGCTAAATGAACATAACTTAAAATATCACGAATATATATAAAAGAGTTAAATATTACATTGTTCCAAGCTTTTAAATACTAAACAGGTCAATTCCAATCACTAGAATATCGAAGTCCTAAGGCACAAGTATGACCTTCATGCTTTGCCCTTTCAAGGAACTTCGTGAGTGAATCCTCAATGTTTTGATCAGTGTGAACTTTACGAATACATATCTTTCCCTTTTCAACTTCATCCCTTATGTACTTGAATCTCCGCTCAATGTGTCTAGTCTTTTGATGTGCACGGGGTTCCTTGATTTGTGCAATCGCACCCTTGTTATCACAAAAGATTTCTAGGGGGTCTTGAATGGTAGAGACCACCCCTAGATCGGTGATAAATTTCTTTATCCATGCAGCTTCCTGAGCTGCTAATGAGGCGGCTATGTATTCGGATTCTGTAGTGGATCATGCTACCACGTCTTGTTTTGAACTCTTCCAGGACACTGCTCCTCCATTCATAATGAAGACATACCCTGACTGTGATCGAGAATCATCTCGATCAGTTTGGAAACTCGCATCCGTGTAACCCTTTACAATAAGCTCTGTGAAGTCGCTGGATCGATGAACATCCGAACATGTTCTTAACGGAAGGATAAATAACAGCATAAACCAAAATTCAATCAATAAAATGAATAATAATCGAATGATTTCATTGATAAAACCTGATGATTTTAAGCTAGTTACAACTTAAGAATCAAGACTCTTGGCAAGGGGAGATCGAGCATAATCTCCCCTTTCATCCGGCAACACCTAGGCCCCGGGCAGACTCCCTCTCAAATCCCTATCTTCTACATATTGACACTGGTATATATAGGCCTCAGCCCATATTAGATGCGACTGGGCCCATTCGTGCGAGTGGACCATGCGTATGGTTCAATCGTACGACTGGACCATACGTATGGTTTAATCGTATGACTGGACCATTCTTATGGTTCAGTCTTACGAATGCCCCAATCGCATCTCTCAGTCGCATGACTGGTCCATTTACCTGGCTCAGTCGTACGACTGAGTCTCATTCGCATATGCTCCTGTGAATGACCCAGTTTCATGTATTTACAACATATCAGGTGTAATACATTAAGCCTAGACTATTCGTCAAGCGACGGACACACTATATATGACAATATATGCTCCAAAAAATTACCCTTTGGACGTTGCTTGGTATTGTGAGATTTCCTGATCTGCTTTCCCTTCTTGCATGAGACACAAAAATCAGGAAGTTTGAAGTTCTTAACAGGAACTCCATCAACTAAGTTGTTATGAATCAGATGATTCATCTTCCTATGATTAATGTGTCCCATTCTCCTGTGCCATGAGATGGAATCCTTCTCTGTAGCTTTAGACAAAAAGCATTGAACAGTAGACACACTAGTAGAAGCATTAGACATATCTAGAACATACAGGTCATTATATACCTGCTCCTCTGGAATCTCCATCTCTTTCTTCAGAATGTAACACTTCCGATTGTCAAACATAACTTTGAAGCCCTTGTCACAAATCTGAGACACTAAAAGCAGGTTGTTTTCCAATTGTTGAACGAAATTAACTTTATCGAACCTTACCTTTTCATTACATATTTCTCCTTGTGCGGTAATGTAACCTCCTTTGTTTCCAGCAAAAGAAACATGTCCCCCTTTAATTTGTTTAACATTGTAAAGGAGAGACTTATTTCCTGTCATGTGCCTGGATGCTCCGCTATCTACTATCCATGTGTTGGTAGATGCATTATGGCGGACAACCTGCACATAATAGAAAATAATTAGTTAAGGAGGGGGACCTAAGCCTTTACTGGCTTTGGTTTCCCAGAGGCATCACACATCACGAACTCGACCCACTGTCCTTTATCAGTAGGTGGGACCTTAATCTTTAACTTATCCAAGCTTTCAGACACTTCAGGTGTTTTGGCTTTCCACAAACCATCCTTGTGAAATGATTGTATATGGTAAACCGATGACTAATTTACTGTTTGAACCTTAGATTTAGTTTCAAAAACAGGTTTCACCTCAGGCATCACAGACTTGCCAGTGGCTTGTCTGTGGTGTCTATGGCGTTGAGGAGAGGTAAAAGACCTAGAAGGTGTTTTAGACCTAACAGGTGTTTTAGACCTAATCGGAGTCTTAGATCTCTGTTTTGAAACCAATTTAACTTCATTGTCTAGTTCAATTTTAATTTTGGGTGTCTGATAGCGTGGACAGTTTGAAGAGATGTGACAGCGTTGTCCACAAGTATAGCATGATCTCCTTTCAACAGGACTAGGAGATCTCTTGTGGGGTGGTGAGTAAACTTCAGGTACTGACTTTTTGGTCTCACTCCTTAGACTTTCACCTTCCTTGACAAATTTTACTTGTTTAACGTTATGGGTGTTTTGTCTTTAAAGATGATTGTTATCTTGCTTAACAGGTTTAGTTTGAGTGGTTTTGGAAATCTTAGGTTGTGTGGTACTAGATTTTGAACCCAACCCAAGAGATGCTTGAACATTCTCTTCCACCCTTTTTTCAGTGATGTTTTTACCAGTTTTGCCTGATGTTGATGTTGTCTGATCAGCAGCCGGAGGAACAGGCTTAACTACTGTGTCCGGATCGCTGACCAGAGGAGCAGTCACCGCATGGTCCTTTATTGGATTGTTATTAATGGGTCATTATTTGGTGTTTAAAAGGATCTCATGTGGTGGAGGCACAACCTTATAACCCAACCCTTCCCCGTTGTTGCGTTCCTTAACCAAGTTTTTCAAAATATGAGAAGAACTAGCTAGACTGTGGAGTTTTTGTTTTAAAGACTCATTTTCAACTTGCAAAACAGCTCTGTCCTTTTTAGTTTCCTCAATTGTCTTTAAATAAAACTTTATATTGTTTTCTTGGTTAAACGCAACAACTTCAGTTTCTTTAAGTTGTTTCTTTAACGCTTGAATTTTCTCCTTATATCTGCTCTCGTTTTGTTTTAGCACTCTGTTTGCCTCAGTGCATAATTTTAAGTCATTTACTAAGTTATCATTATGATCTAATAACCTAGCAAATTTCAGATCAATGCTTTCCCTAAATTTATCACATTCAACACAAGCATGTTTAATAAACATATCATCCTTTGATTCTAACTGTGCAGATGTAGACGTTCCAGCCATGAAAGCATTTTGAGGTTCTGGTTGTGCTTCAAATTCAGCAATCAGTTCATTTTCAACAAGTTGATTAACAGCAGCTAAGGTCTCATCCACATCAGCAGTGTCAAGCTCAACTGAGTTCTCCTCCTCACTTGCTGAGTCTTCATTCAGATCTTTAACAGATGCAATGTTGGCTTCACTATCAGTTAAGAATCGGAAGGACCAGTCCTATCCTTCATCACCTTAAGCAACCATTGCCTTTGAATCACTACTGGTTGAAGCTGTCTTTTTCTCTTTATCCTGTTTGTTGAAGGACGATAACGAGTTCCTATTGCCAGTCTTCTTTGGTTTAACACATTCTCGCTTGAAGTGGCCTTTTTCACCATAGTTGAAACATGTGACTTTAGACTTGTTGAATCCAAACGTAGTATCTTTGGTAGCCACCAAATTCTGTCCTATCTTCTTCACAAACTTCTTTGCTCGTCGAACAACACTTGCGAGAGCCCACATTATGTCCATTCTTTCCAGTTCATTTTCATCAACCTGTTCATAGTCTTCATCAGCCAAGTGGTAGTTACCAATCTTTCCTGTGATCAACCCATCATAAGAATGAACCACTGCAGCAAGTAGGTCCATGTGCTCTTTAGCCACTTCCACAGTTACTTTTCCCAGATTTTCTGTCACTAACTTCGTTCATTGAGCAACTGTAGGAGTTTGTTGAACCCCGGATGAAACATATGACTCACCACCAGACGATGAGCTTTGACCAGTTACAGATGATGCATTAGACATAAAGGCAGTCTGTAGAGGGGCACTGGAGGATTTAGTAGTAGGAGTAGGAGTAATGTTATAGAGAGATGGATCCTGAGTGTATGCTCCTTTCTTTGTCTTGTACTTGTGTCTAACCTCTTCTTCTCTCAGTTTCAGGATGAAATCATTAATATCCAAAGTCTCCAGCACTGAGTTATATCTTAGAGTGGAGATGAATGAATCCCACTTCTCTGGTAGCCCATAAGCCAAGCTTGCCACTTTTCTTCTTTTGACGTTGTAACACCATGAGAGTGAAGTTCACTCATCAAATGGTAAAAGCGATCTATGATATCATCCAAGCTTTCATTCCCGATAGAAGAGAAATTATCAAACTCTTTCTTCAACGCTTTAGTCTTTAGTGACTTTAGTGTTGAATTACCGTCATATCTCTTCTCAAGAGCCTCCCATAACCTTTTGCTCTGCTTATGTTCTGAATATTGATGAAAAATGTCTTTGGGAATTGACTGGGTCAACATAGCATAGGCGTTCTTCTCTGCATTATAAGCAAGCTTTTATGAATCACTTAGTCCACTCAAAGTCAGGGGTATGCCATCAGCACCAACTGGCATAGTGTAGCCAGTTTCAATAGCATTTCAAAGATTGGTATCCACTCCATTAAGATGAATCTCAAATCTTTGTTTCCATTAAGGAAATTCATCAAGTGACAACAGCTTAGGTGGTTTATTATGGTTCCCAATCTCATTTCCCAACAACAAGAGGTTCTGGATCCTGGAGTCCTTCCCAGCTGAGAATGCAAAGTTCTCTGAGTCCATAACGAAGTAGACTTAAACTTGAAAAACAAACTGTGTATGCGACTGAGAGAGGCGACTGAAGGACGACTGAGACAATCACTGTGCGATTGAGCTGAGTCGTACGACTGGACAGGCGACTAGGGCAGTCGTGCGAATGAGTAGAACGACTGGAACAATCGTGCGATTGAACGAGCGATTTGTCCAATCGTGCGATTGAGATGGGCTGCAACTCGAATTTTTCAGTCGTGCACACGTAAAAACTGGATTTTGAGCAAAAAGAATGGATTTTGAGTCAATCGTGCGACTGAGCAAAAAAGCTTTTATGGAGTTCAGTCGTGCGATTGAGTCAATCGTGCGACTGAGACTGCTGACTTCGAATTTTCAACCTTTTTCATGCAATTCGACCTAAAAACACAATTTTGAATGCCCTAGACGGCTGCAACTCGAAAAAGACTCAATTTTCAAAGCATGCACACGTAAAAACTGGATTTTGAGCAAAAAGAATGGATCTTTTTACTTAAAAACATTGACTTTTTCACCAAACGATTGAATCCACAAAGAATCAAGAGCCAAGGCTCTGATACCAATTATGAAGTCGCTGGATCGATGAACATTCGAGCATGTGCTTGACGGAAGGATAAATAACAGCATAAACCAAAAGTCAATCAATAACACGAACAATAATCGAATGATTTTATTGATAAAACCTAACGATTTTAAGCTCGTTACAACTTAGGAATCAAGATTCTTGGCAAGGGGAGATCGAGCATAATCTCCCCTCTCATCCGGCAGCACCTAGGCCCTGGGCAGACTCCCTCTCAAATCCCTATCTTCTACACATTGAAACTGGTATATATAGGCCTCAGCCCATATTAGATGCGACTAGGCCCATTCGTGCGATTGGACCATGCGTGTGGTTCAATCGTACGACTGGACCATGCGTATGGTTCAATCGTACGACTGGACCATCCTTATGGTTCAGTCTTACGAATGCCCCAATCGCATCTCTCAGTCACACGACTGGTCCATTTACCTGGCTCAGTCGTACGACTGAGTCTCATTCGCATATGCTCTTGCGAATGACCCAGTTTCATGTGTTTACAACATATCAGGTGTAATACATTAAGCCTAGACTATTCGTCAAGCGACGGACACACTATATATGACAATATATGCTCCAACAAAAAGCTCCTCTTCATCAGATCCGTATATTAGAAACATATCCTTAGTCCTTCTAAGGTATTTTAATATACTTTTAACAGCCATCGAATGGCTATTACCTGGATTCTGCTAATATCTGCTTATCATGCTTAACGCGCATGACACGTCCGGTCTAGTGCATATCATTGCATGCATGATGAATCCTATAGCAGACGCATATGGGATGTCCTTCATTCGATCTTGCTCATCCTTTGAGCTTGGACATTGAGATGTACTCAATATTATCCCTCTTTGAATAGGTACCATACCTTTCTTAGAGTTTTCCATCTTGAACCTTTTCAAGATTTTATCAATGTATGCACTCTGGTTTAAACTTATCAACCGCCTCGATCTATCCCTATAGATCTTTATTCCTAAAATATAGGCGGCCTCACCGAGATCTTTTATGGAAAAACAACTTCCAAGCAAGGTTTTAACACCTTCCATGGTTGGAATATCATTTCCAAATAGTAGTATGTCATCAACATACAATACTAAGAATGTAATTATGCTCCCACTAGCCTTTTTATACACACAAGCTTCGTTAGCGTTCTTGATGAAACCAAATTTCTTGATCTCTTTATCAAAACATTGATTCCAACTTCTCGATGCTTGTTTCAATCCATAGATTGATCTCTTTAACTTGCATACTTTATTAGGACGTTGTGGATCGACAAAACCTTCAGGCTGAACCATATGGACAGTCTCTTCGAGATGTCCATTAAGAAAAGCGGTTTTGACATCCATTTGCCAAATCTCATAGTCATAATGAGCAGCTATGGAAAACAATATCTTAATTGACTTTAGCATTGCCACAGGCGAGAAGGTTTCATCATAATCAACCCCTTGAGTTTGAGTGAAACCTTTTGCTACAAGTCTTGCCTTGTAAGTATCCAAGTTTCAATGCATGTCCGTTTTCTTCTTGAAAACCCACTTGCATCCAACCGGTTTGGAGTTAAGTGGAGGATCAACCAATTCCCAAACTTGGTTGTCATACATGGATTGCATCTCTACATTCAAGGCTTCCGGCCATTTGTCACAATCTGAATTGGACATCGCATCATGGTATGTAGTTGGCTCATCGGAGTCAATCACATAGCATCCATTAATGAAAAATCCATATCTTTCAGGTGGAATGCTAACTCTACCAGATCTGCGAACATTTTGAGTGTATCGATCAACCTCTTGATCATCATCAACAACCTCCTATTGATTGCTAGTGTCAACCAAATGTGTATCAACCTGTGGATCTTGATCCTCATCAAATTCTACTGTTCTATACGTCATTCCTTCCATAAGAAACTTGGCTTCCATGAACCATACATGTCCGACACATTACAAACCGCCAAACCTAACTGAATCTCATACACCTGACTGAACCTATCATCCTAATTTTCGGGACGAAAATTCTTTCAACAAGGGGATGATGTGACAATCCGAGTTTTCAAGTTATCATCGTTACCGTTATCCAACATTCCTCAAAATTCTTAAAGATAAATAAATTATATAATTAGTAAAGGATAATTATTATCACATAAATTATTCATAGTTAACTTTAATTAGATTAAACTAAATTTCTCAAATGTGATTTATAATTAAATGAGGGACTAAAGGTGTGAAAATTTCCAATTTATTTCAATTAAATAACCAACCCACACCCTCATCGGCCCTCATTCGAAATCATCATCATTATCACCATAACCCTAATTGAAACTACTCCTACCGTCGCACAACCCCTTCTCTATCATAGCAGCCCTCCGCAACCCCTCTCCACCATCGGCAAGCCTTCCAGCAGCCCTCGCATCCGTGTGACGTTTCCCTAGAGACGGTTTTCCCCGTGTCGAACGACAACGTAGTCAAGCAACTCTCTTCACGTTCTCGGTCGCGAACACTCGACGATAGTAAACGACGATCGAATCAAACCCGCATCTCGTTCGGTATGGTTCTTTTCTCGTTATTTCTCGTTCGGAGTATTACGGTTTCGATTACGGTTTCATTTTGGTTTTTGTCGGGTTCGACGTGGGCTGCGTTTTCTGCTGTGTGTGTATGTGCATTCTTTTTACATATATATACATGTTCTGCAATGTGTATATATATATTTATTGTGTGTGTTGGTTTAAAAAGAGGGGGCACATGGGAAATCATGTAGGCGTATGAGGGGTGTGTGTGTGTGTTTTGCAGTTGTTGTTTGTAGTTGTTGATATTTGTTGATATGTATGTAAGCGTACGGTGTGTATGTGGGTGTAAGGTAGGCGCATTTGCATGCATGTGTGCATGTATGCCTATTGACTTGTATGTATGCGTGTGAACCGTATTATTGTGCGCATGTGTGGTTGTGGTGTGTTGACCGTGGGTAGACACATGGGGGGAGGTGGATGTATGAGTTTGTTTTTTTGTAGGCACATTGGGTTCTTGCACGTGTGTTTTGTATGCGTATGTGAATGTGTGATTGCATATTTTTGGGCGCATGAAGGGTATATGTAAACTTAGGCGCATGAATGTGCCTTAGGCGCATGAGGATGTTTTCTGCAAAGATGTGTGTATTTTGTCCCGTTGGGCGCATAAAGGTGATTGCATGTTTAGGCGCATGAGACTATTTTTAATTGTGTTGGACGCATGACGTGTGTGTGTGTTAAAAATAATAAGTTGCATGAACTGCAAGCATGATAGGCGCATGAGTGCGTGGTTTTATTCTGTGCATACGTATGATTATATGTAACATGTGATTTATGTTATAAATTCATTATCACACATATGCATATATACGTATACATATATACATATATATATAACTGTTAGATTTGGAAAGTTCACATTTGTAAAAATTAACAAATAATATAACTTTTGACGTAACACTTTTCTTATTAAAAGGCCTTATAATATATATATATATTTTTCATAAAAAATAAATGTGCCTTGTGAACGCATTTCTGTGGTGTTAATGCATAGGAGCGTGTTTGTGTATGAATGGAAATCATTGACAACCGACATCGAACCGAACCGGGATCGCAAATCGTACGACATCTTACACTCGTAAATAATAACTAACCTTAATTATATTTATGATTAATGAAAATTCAGGTTAACCGAAACTCTAACCTTTGCTCGAACATTATTTTCTTGCTGTGCAATCAAGGTGAGTCTTCACGGCCCCTATTTTACTTTCTTTCCTTTTTGGGGGAGAAAACATGCAAACATATTTACAAAAGGGTTTTTAGTATTATTGTTTATCGCCTGTTACGTTAGTGCAAACATACTTCAAAGTCCTTACATTCTCGAACCTTTAGTAATGTGTAGCGAGATAATTCTGTGTAATACTACTGGGTTTGACAAACCCCGCCCGGGCTAGTCGCGCTAGCTTGATTGGAGGTCAAACGGGTGCATTATTGACCTAACATTTGTCATTGTCGGGTTAGACGTGACGGGAAGGCAACAAACATACAAACATACAAACAGTCAGCTTTGGTTCGAAATGCTAAGTAACTTGTTTATAGGCTAGCTACCTATCGATATGCTTTAATTACTTTACCATTCAAACAGTTACAAACATTTTTATCTGTGATAAAACCTGTGAACTCACCAACTTTATGTTGACACACTTTAGCATGTTTTCTCAGGTAACAGGAACGCTTAATCTCATGATGCACGATTAAGAAACGCACTCAGGACATGCATTCATCAGATCCATTTATTTTGCATTAGACACTGTTTTGACTTAGCATTTCAGACTTTTAGTATTGTTTACATTTCGTTTATTCGCTTCCGCACTGTTATTCATTTCATTTACGTTACTCTGATTTAAGTCAAACGTTTATTTTTAAACTCATATAGTGTCGTTTGATATGACCATGTCTGAGATCATAGTATGTCACGCGCCTAACGGTAAAACCCCATTTGTGAAAATTGAGGGTGTGACACCAGGTCTTGGTTTACACAAAACAGAGGGATGATAATGATCAAAATCATAATGTTAGATGTTTATGTTCATAAACAAAGGTGGTCATAAACCCAGGTCATTGCTTACACAAAACAAAGGGATTATGAGTTCCAAAGATAGAAATTATAAAAGTCAGAACATAGTGTGTTTAGGTGAGTAATTTGATCCTCAGGATAAGACTCTCTTGGTTGATCCTTAAAATGGAATTTTCACAATTTAACATCTTGACATTATGTTAAGCATGCACTTGTTTATGTTCTACTCAGGTTGAACCTACTCGCATATTAATTCACTTCTGATTAGTCTATATTAAGATTAAAGAAGGAAAGTAAACTAAGATATAGTGTACTATCATTTCCTATAATATGAATGCTATAGAAAGAAAACAAATTAATCTAAAAAATCTTTTTGTATTTTTTATAGATTTTATGAATGTTTTTGGTTTGCTTTTTAGTTTTTTTTAGTCATAAAATTTGAAGGACAGATCATGTTTTACTTTGTTATGATGATTAATCAAGGTTGATCATGCCTAAGGGCTTAATTAAGAAATTAAATCTTACTGAATCAAAGGCTTTAGTAAACAGACCAGCAAGCTGATCCTTTGTATCTACTTTGATCAACTTGATTAAACCTTTTTCTATGCAATCTCTTAGAAAATGATATCCGATTTCTATGTGTTTTGTTTTACTATGTTGCACTAGATTAGCAGTGATAAACATAGCAGCTGAGTTATCTATATGAATTGGTGTGTGAAGAAAATTGTACCCATAGTCAAGTAATTGGTTTACAGCCATAAAACTTGAGAGCAACCAGCTGAAGCAGCTATGTACTCAGCTTTAGCGATGGATACTGAAACATTTGTTTGTTTCTTGCACTGCTAAAATACAAGCCTTGGTCCTATAAATTGACATCCACCTGTTGTGGATTTTCAGTTATTGTTGCACCCTCCAAAATCACTATCTGAATAGGAGTAGAGGTTGAATTCTCCTTCTTGAGATACCAAGTCCAAGTGTTGGCTTCCCTTTAAGATATCTGAATATCCTCTTCACAGTATTCATATGTGATTCTTTTGGATTAGATTGGTACCTTGCATAAAAACAAACAACAAACATAATGTTACGTCTGCTGGCAGTTAAGTACATTAATGATCCTATCATTGATCTATATAATCTTTGATCTACTGTAAGGCCCATTCCCTGAGACTTCACAGTTGGACAATCATCGCGGTAGTACATAAACAATACACGTTTCATAAGATTAAACAGCGGAATTTACATTAACAAAAACCATTCATTTCATTGATAATTACTAACATTCCCGACATACTAACATTACATTGCTGAACGATCATAACATTATCCCACTATCCATGTCACTTGTATCATCCTCGACTTACATAGGGGCGGAGAGTGCCGCTCGCTTACTTCCAACACCTACACTTGTTTCTTCACTCCCGGAGTTGAAGCAACGACGACTTGAACCTAACATTACCACTTTGGGAACACGGAAAACCTTTCTAACACGCATGACTAACCTAACAACGACAATCAAAGAGAACAACACACCTTACTCTTCCAACTTTTTCACACTTGTTTCTACTTCTAACGTACCTCATCTTCCTCACTAGCCAGAATAGTAAATGTTGGACAACTGAAGAGATTTGAAGTCTATCAGAGGATCAGACTTAGACATGTAGACGCTTAGAGCTTCAAATGGAAAAGGCCAAATCGTCTTGATTCCCCGTTGTTATCTTAACCGAATCCTTTGTACAACCTTAGTTTTTGACCTTTGGTATAATAAATATATCTTAGATACCTTTATCATTGATAACACTTGGTACTTGAGAAGGTATGTTATCTCGAATGGGAGGAACTATGGGTGACCATGCAAAGCAAATTAGAATCACGGGTGCACACGTAATTGTAATTTGTCGTGCATGAGAATTCTGGCAACTCTATCGGCTGATAACGGTCATAATCAGTACAAATTTTCATTTCTATACTTGGAGACATGAGGTCTCGGTTCTCATAAAACCTCACTATTGATATGCAAACAAATCCTTCATTCCTACTAGTATGAAAGTTCTTATCTACCCCGAGCCTTAATGAGATTCGTGTTCTGACATTAGCCTTAGTCTCTATGAGACGTGCTCTTTTTAGCATTTCAGTGTTCGTGTAACACTATCCATCTACATTGTGACAGATCTTCAAAAGTTGCAATAAAGTGATAATATTCTTGGCGCTTGTAGTCATTGTTCATTGGATTGATCTTAAGACTTAGAGTCTCGGTAATTTCAGCGTTCCAGCATTCATTTCATTTGATGTCTATCATGTTTAAGCGTACGTTACATTTGTTTGTCTCCCTGGTGGTGAGAATCCAATCGGATTTTTCTGGCTGACTACATTTGGCGTGGGACCAAATAGCAAGATATTATGACGACCTCATCCATTACATCTTCACCTTTCCATTATAAACAACAAGTACAACTATAATCTCCATGGGTTGTACAACAAGAACATTTGAGAGTGCTCTGCGGAAATTTGGCTATACCTTCAAGAACTGTCGCGTGAACATCCCGACCAAGTCTCCTCAACCACAAGAAGCATATAAAGGATGTTATGAGTGCAGAAAACCTTTGCATTTAAAGAGAAACTATACAAGGCTTAAGAAGATAGGAGAACGACCGAAATGGTAGTTCTGCTTCAGTATCATCTCATACGTAAGCGCGCATAAATGTTTTAAGAAAAGCATTTCGCTCTACTAACATTAGTTATTGAGAACAAGGCTGAAGAGAAGCGTGTTAAAGTTATTCTAGTTGTCAGAGACTTTTTGGAAGTAATTCTGAAAACTTACCTGGCCTTCATCTGAATAGACAGGTAGAGTTCCATATTGAGTTAGTACCTGGAGCAACTCTGATTGCTCGAGCGATGTACCATCTGGCATCGAACGAACTACAAGAGTTGTCTAAGCAATTGCAGGAATTGTTAGACAAGGGATTCATACATCCCGCATATCGATGAACTATTTGACTAGTTGCAAGGATCAAGCTACTATTTTGAGATTGATCATAAATCATGTTACCATCAGTTACGGGTTCAGGAGGAAGATGTGTCGAAGACGGCATTTCGGACTCGCTATGGGCACTACAAGTTTGTGGTAATGCCTTTTGGCTGACCAACGCGCCAGCGGTTTTCATAGACCTTATGAACCGAGTGTGCAACCCCTATTTGGACAAGTTTATCATTATCTTCATCGATGACATCCTTATTTATTCAAAGAATAAGGAAGAACATGAGGAACCTTTAGACTGATTCTGGAACTGCTAAAGCGAGAACAATTGTATGCTAAATTTTCAAAGTGTGATTTCTGGATATGAGAAGTCCAAATTCTTGGGTCATGTGGTCAATGAGAATGGAATACATGTTGACTCGACAAAAATAGAAGCCATCAAGAACTGGGCTACGCCTAAAACTCCGACTGAGGTGCGACAGTTTCTTGGGTTGACTGGCTATTACCGACGATTCATAGAAGGGTTTTCAAAGATTACTCAACCTTTCACCGTGTTAACTCATAAAGGCACTACATACAATTGGGGTGACAAACAAGAATCCACATTTCAGGTTCTGAAGCAGAAACTCTGTACGGCACCAATTCTATCCCTACCTGAGGGAACAGAAGACTTTGTAGTTTATTGTGATGCTTCTATTCAAGGTCTTGGTTGTGTGCTAATGCAACGCGAGAAAGTGATCGCTTATGCATCCCGCCAATTGAAAGTTCATGAGAAAAACTACACGACACATGACTTAGAGTTGGGAGCCGTTGTGTTTTCACTCAATATATGGAGAAATTACTTGTACGGTACCAAGTGCACCACTTACACCGGTCACAAGAGTTTCCAGCACATCTTTGAATAGAAGGAGCTGAACATGAGACAACGTCTTTGGGTCGAGTTGTTGAACGACTACGACTGTGCAATCAAATATCATCCGGGTAAGGCTAACGTAGTAGCCGACGCCCTAAGTCAAAAGGAGACACATAAACCAAAACAAGTCGAGCATTACAGCTTACCATCCACACCGGATTACCCGATCAGATACGTGATGCTCAACTTGAGGCTTTGAAGGACGAGAACCTGAAAGTCGAATCCTTACGACGTATGGAAAAGCAATTAGAGGTCAAACCTGGTGGAATCCGTTACTTCATGGACCGAATATGGGTTCATTCGTATGGAGACCTACGAGAGCTGGTAATGGATGAAGCTCACAAGTCACGATATTCTATTCATCCAGGTTCAGACAAGATGTATCATGATCTGAAGGTTTTGTACTGGTGGCCGAATTCCTGTGTTGCACCATCTTCTTTTGAGCAACCTCAGCTGTTGCCTGATTAACCCCATCCTTCTTTTTGGATTTCTTCTTTGACTTTGGGGTTTCAGATTTTGATGTTGCTGATACAAACTTGGACTCAAACTCATTTTTCATTTCATTCATTTTCTCTTTAATTTTCTCTTTTTGTTTGAGTTTGGATCCCCTTTTATACCAGCAATCATCAGTAAGATGATTGAACAAGCCACATATTTCACATGGCTTCTTCTTCATCTTATGTTGATCATCTACTAAAGAAGATGAAACTGCTAAAGACTTGTTCTTCAGCTGTTTGTTGTCAGTACTTGCAGTTTTCTTCTTTGCAGTACTTGCTTTCCTGACATCCTCTTAATAGTCTTCAAACCCTTTCTACTGATAGATTTCTTCTCTTCAGTACTGATAGTAGTTGGGGTTTGAACTTCAGGTGTTATCACTTGCTCTCCAGTACTTTCAGTACTTCTAGAGACACCACCTGAGTTGATCAACTTTTTGATCATGTGACATTCAACATTTGAACCATCAGCTGTTATAGCATCAGTGGATTGGTTCTGTGAGAAATTAATGCTGACTTCTACTTCTGATAATGCTGTATCAGATAGTAGGTCACATGATGAGAAGGATTGGTTATTGCTCTCTCCATCAGATTTAACTTCTACTCTGGAAGTATAATCTGTTGGAGGAGCAGTGTGATTATAACCAATTCCAAACTTCACATTGGAAGTTGATTGCTTACTCAAAAGCATTTCAAAACCCTTGCAGGATTGTACCCATCGATCACACTCTACCTGGGTAGCTGCAAGTGTTTCCTTGAGGTCTCTGTACTTCTCTAGAAGTACCTCTTCCCTAGCCTCATCCTCTTTGATTTGGCATTTAAGCTTATAAATCTCATCATTTTTATCATTAATCACAACCTCAAATTCAGCTTTTCTTTTGGAAATGGTTTGCTCTAGCTCAAAGTTTTTATCAATTAAGCCACATTTGCCTCTCTAATGGAAGCAAATGCTGCTATGCATGAATCAGAACAAAGCTTGGCTTTAGCCTCAGAAGATACCTGTGATGAAGCATTGGAGGATTCTGTCATCCAAAGTTCTGAGTTTGATTGACAAGGTTGGATGAATATACTCTCCTGAAGGCCAACAGGACAGGAAGAGTATATGCCTTAGATCATTCCAAGAAAATTGATCTAAAAGGCCATCCTTGCCCATTCTCCAAGGCCTCTCCTCAAGAATCTACTCTATGGCATAGAAGACTGGGGCATGTTAATCTCAAAAACATGAATCAGCTGATAAGCCATGGATTAGTAAGAGGGTTGCCTTTGAAGGAGTTCAAATGTAAAGACAACTGCACTGCTTGTTTAAAAGGAAAACAACACAAAGTCTCATTCCCTCCAATAGAAGAGCCTAAGTCCACTGCCTGCTTGCAACTATTGCATATGGATCTCTTTGGTCCTGTCAGGGTAATGAGCATGGCAAAGAAGAAATACTGTCTGGTAATTGTGGATGATTACTCCAGATATGTATGGACTTTCTTCTTGCACTCCAAAGATGAAGCTGCAAAAGCTATAATGAACTTTGTGTTATATGTGGAGAAGCAGTATTCCCTTCCAGTCAAGTGTGTGAGAACTGACAATGGCACAGAGTTTAGAAATCACACACTTGATGACTTTTATTTGTCAAAGGGAATCAAAAGGCAGTTCAGCATTCCAAGAACTCCTGAACAAAATGGAGTGGTGGAGAGAAAGAACAGGACTCTCATTGAAGCTACAAGGTCAATGCTGGCTGACTCATGATTGCCATTGACCTTTTGGGTTGAAGCTGTTAATACAGCTTGCTATGTACAGAATAGAGTATTAGTGACTCAGAGGTTGATGAAGACTCCTTATGAAGTACTTCATCATTTGGCTCCTTTGATTTCCTTCTTCAGAGCCTTTGGGTGTCCGTGCTTCATTCTCAACACAAGAGATCCACTCCAGAAGTTTGCATCAAAGGTGGATGCAGG
Source organism: Flaveria linearis (assembly GCA_024085815.1). Lineage (NCBI taxonomy): Eukaryota > Viridiplantae > Streptophyta > Magnoliopsida > Asterales > Asteraceae > Flaveria > Flaveria linearis. Next base: position 68,474,195 of record CM044010.1, on the reverse strand, counting down.
GTATTTTGTTGGTTATTCATCAACTTGCAAGGCATATAGAGTTTTCAACTGTAGGACAAAGATGGTTGAAGAGACTCTGCATGTGAAGTTCAATGAATCTCCAAAGGATAAGATTCCACAAAACCCTGTGGAGTTATTTGATCTGGACATACCGCAATATGTTCCTTATCAACCTCCAGCTGTTGTTCCTGTCAACAGTTCTCCACCTGGTGGTAATGATGATGAAGATGCCAGTACTCACCTTTTTAGGTTTAGTGACAACCTGCCTGAGTCAACTAAACCTGATGCTCTTGTGGCTTCAGCAGCTCCATCCACAACAAATGCTGATGAGATTTCTGCATGCTCTACTTCATTTGAGCTGCCATCTCCTACATGGTTTCAAGAATCTTCATCTCCACCTATTGTTGCTGAAGGTCCTACAAAAACACTTGCACTGATCTTATAGTCTATCAAGAGCTGAAGAATCACCCAATGTCTCAAATCATAGGTGATATCAATGCTGGAGTTTCAACCAGGAGTCAATTGTCCAACTTCTGCTTCTATGCTCTCTTCATCAGTCAGCAAGAGCCAAAGAATTATCATGTTGCCTTAAGAGACAATGGATGGGTTGAAGCAATGTATCTTGATCTTCTTCAGTTCAGAAAACAGCAAGTGTGGGAGCTTGTTCCTTTACCCCAAGGTAAGTGTGCAATAGGCACTAAATGGGTGTTTAGGAACAAAACTGATGAAAAGGGCCAAATTGTCAAGAACAAGGCTAGGCTGGTTGTACAGGGGTTTGCACAAGAAGAAGGCATCGATTATGATGAAACCTTTGCCCCTGTAGTCAGACTGGAGGCAATTAGATTGTTCTTAGCTTATTCTGCCTTTCACAGTCTTAAAGTTTATCAAATGGATGTGAAGAGTGCATTTCTATATGGTAAAATAAAAGAGGAAGTTTACGTGTGTCAACCACCAGGCTTTGAGGATAATAAACATCCTGATTGGGTGTATAAGCTTGATAAGGCTCTTTATGGGCTGAAACAAGCTCCTAGAGCCTGGTATGAGACATTATCAACTTCTCTTCTGGAAAATAAGTTCACTAGAGGCACCATTGATAAAACTTTATTTATTAAGAATGTGGGACAGCATAAGCTCCTTGTTCAAATTTATGTAGATGATATAATTTTTGCATCCTCTGATCCCCAGTTGTGTGATGAATTCACTAAGCTCATGAAGCAAAAGTTTGAAATGAGTGCTATGGGAGAATTACAGTTCTTTCTAGGGTTGCAAATCAAACAAAGGGCTGATGGAACCTTCATTCATCAGTCCAAGTATACGAAGGATTTGTTGAATAAGTTTGATTTACAAAACTGTAAGCCCTATTCTACTCCCATGAGCAGCACCACACAACTGGATGTGGATCAGAAAGGTAAAGCGGTTGATGAAACCCTTTACAGATGTATGATTGGGTCCTTGATCTACCTTATAGCTTCTAGAACAGATATCATGTTTGCAACATGTGCCTGTGCTAGATTTCAGGCTGCACCTAAAGAATCCCATTTGATTGCAGTCAAAAGGATCTCTAGATATCTACAAGGTACCCAATCACTAGGTCTTTGGTATTCAACTGGGCATTCTTGCAAATTAGTTGCTTTCTCTGATAGTGACTATGCAGGATTTAAAGTCACCAGAAAATCCACTTCTGGTGGTTGCCAATTCCTAGGCAATTGTTTAGTTTCTTGGCAGAGTAAGAAACAAACGTCAATTGCTACATCCACTGCTGAAGCTGAGTACATTGCTGCTGCAAGTTGTACATCTCAGGTACTTTGGCTTCAGAACCAACTTTTGGATTATGGCATTACAGAGACTAAGACTCCATTATTAATGGATAGTGCTTCAGCTCTTTGCATTGTTAAAAATCCAGTCCAGCACTCTAGGACCAAACATATTGAGATCAGACATCATTTTATTAGGGATTGCTATGAAAAAGGTCTGATTGATCCAAAGTTTGTGCCTAGTGCTGATGAGCTTGCAGACATCTTTACTAAGCCTTTAGATAGTGCCACATTTCAAAATCTGGTACTAAGGCTTGGTATGCTGCAGCTAGAATAATTTGACTAATACTACTGCTCTCAGCTCACAAGTACTGATGAGCATTAGTATGCAAAAGTCAAAAATAAGTACTGATGAGTAAGTTAGTCTTCAGCATTTTTCATAACTACTGAAGACTAGAATGCTTCAAAGTACTGAAGTACATTATTTGTTGAAAACAACTGATATAGTTACAACTACTGATGTGGTTATAACTGCTGATGTATAATTTTCAAACAAATAAGTACTGAAGAACAAATTCTGTTCACAAGTACTGATGTGTAATCTTACACATAAGTACTGAAGACAATTTGTTCCCCAGCTCTGAAGAATAATTTATCAGCACTTATGAACATCTGATCACAAGAGCTGAGGAATAAAATATTCACAAGAGCTGAAGGGTCATGAAACATCTGAAAGTCAGCCAAAGAGCTGATGAGTAAATGTGGAGGTCAGAATGAAACAACTGAATTGACGGAAACAGCTGATGAGTAACTTTACTCTTCAGCCGATACCTACATCTGCTGTTTCATACCCAAACAACTGAAGGACAAAACCATGTCTTCAGTAGTTTCACAACTACTGATGACTAACACCAAGTCCTCAGTTGTTTACAACAACTGAAGCAAAACCATGTCTTCAGTAGTTCATAACTATGATGTCAGTAGTTTCCAACCACTGAAGACTAACCACTGAAGACTAACACCAAGTCTTCAGTTGTTACAACGTCTGAAGATGAAAACCATGTCTTCAGTAGCTTATAACTACTAAAGCCTAACAACAAGTCTTTAGCCGTTTACAACATCTGACGGACAAAACCAAGGTCTCAGTAGTTTCAACTACTGAAGACTAACACCAAGTCCTCAGATGTTACAACTACTGAAGGTTAAAACCACGTCATCAGTAGTTTTAACAACTGATGACTAACACCACAACCTTCAGTCGTTTTCTTTTAGCCTATAAATACCAACCCAACCTTCAGAGTTTTTCATTCTCACTTTGACCTAAAATTTCAAAAACTCTGAAACTTCCCATACACCATTAATGGCGACCATGCAACTCAAACCTCGACACAACTGTGTCGCATACCTTACTAAATCGACCTTCTGGTCAAAATTTCACAATGCCATTTATCTGATGACAAACTCACCATACCAAACGGCCTTCCTCTTAAATCTGATCATTCATGCCGATTCCCTATCAGAGTTCTGGACGAACGTCACCGTTCAAACCGGAGAGAATGATGGCGAGGTCTCTCTCCGGTCGTCTGTGAACAACCATCAAGTGGTCATCACTCCAGCTATTATCTGACAAGCACTAAAGCTGGAGGATGCCACTTCCCAACTGCCTACCCTAAAGGGAACCTTGATCTCCCTTCCGCTCATGATTATCAGGGTGACCTCTCTGCTTCCACCTTGCTGAAGAAACATTTCGCTGATCCCAACGACTCATCTTCCATATGGTGAATGTTTGTCTGGCCCCAAAGACATCCTCATGGGACCAGATGTCCACAAGGTGGCAACAGGTATTATACTCTATCTTTGAGAAACAGCCATTAATTTACTGAAATAATATTTTTGGAACTCAAAGACATGGCCTCAAAACCTTTTGCTAACCGATGGATTTTATATCCTCGGTTCATTATGGCCATGACAGAGAGCCAGCTTAACGTCGAGGGACTAGTTGGCACTGGAGTCCCTGCCATGGCTGATTTAGCTGAGGTATACTCCAGGCACAACAGCGACCAGACACTCAAAAAGGCTGCCAAGCTGCGAAAACCCACGCAGCTGGAACCCAAGCCTCCACCTCCAGTCTAAAGTCCCCACCAAGCCCAAACCCAAAAAGAAACCCAAAAAGGCTATTCAGGGAGATGAGTCCCCTGAGGATGCCCTGCACAACAAACGCAGGATGTGACTGCTGGCCAGATTCTCCCAGCAATCACCACGACTCCACCTACCACAACCGCACAGGCTTCCTCTTTACAGGAGCCTGATGCAACCATTTCTGGGGCTGCCACACATCTGGAACCTTTCTCAATTGAGGAAGTTGCCATTGAAATGCACACTTCTCCCATGTGCATCCTGCTTCTACCCCATCTCCTACTGCAACCGCCCCTAAAAGCCTTACATTAATTATTACAGAAGTGTTGACCCATCTTAACACTCCACCCTCTCCCCAGAAACCAATCTTAACTTGGCAAACTCCAACCGAAGAGAGGGTGGACACAAGTGTTGATGGGAGCCCACAACACAGAGAATCACAGTCTCATCTCCTAGTGTGGCAGGGGAGATGGGATATTCTGGTGAGGCTGCCACTTCCCCTACATCAGCATATGAGCAGGAAGAAGCTGGTAACATCAATAAGACCTCACCAGAGGCAACTGCCGATGATGGATCCATCCGGAGGCTGGAAGTCCCCAGAACCAAGACAAAGGGGCACATGCAACTACTGAGCCACACTCAGTGCATGTACATCCTGACATAGTCAGGAGGTAGGTGATTCAGTGCAAACTGATGATGACCTGTGCTTCTTCTACGATGTAGTTGCACAAAACACCATCCTAGAGGATGAGGTAAGCAGACTCAAAGAGCTGCTTGCCAAAATGTCTCAGGATCAAAGTCCATCTGCCACCATACACCCACAGATAGCACTTCACCTGAAGGTCTCCTATATACTCAGCCACTCCCACAAACTAGCCACCAGCCACTGCTTCTGGCACTAGTTCTCAGGAACAGAACCCTCCTGAGCAATTAGTTGCTATCCTTCAAAATCCCTACCTCCCATCACAACAATAATCACAGACATTATGATGAAAACCCTTGATGAGAGGCTTCCCTCACAAATACAAACCTTTGTGGAGGTTGCTGTAGCTAAGGCGCTTTCTGATCGTCAAACCCTAACCAATGCACCCAAAAAGGGGAGACATCAGTGAAAGCAAAGAGGAAGAGGTTAGAGGAGGAGCAAGAAGTGGTGGAAGAGGTGTGTAAAAGAGAGGGATGTGGGTGAGGAGACCGAGAGGGTGAAGGGAAGGAGAAGGAGAGGGAGGAGAGAGCTGAACAGATAAAAGTGGCTGAAATCCAAAAAGATTTCAGTGTCACTTATAAAAGAGAGAAAGGTGAGAAGGATGGAGAGGAAGGTGATAAAGGAGACTGATCTAGCAGTCCTGGTCAAGGAGGCTGATGCTGAGCATAGCCGATCAATGGACTCTATCATTGATCAGCTGTTCAGGCAAGGCTTTGACGCAGACACTGTCATGCTAGATCAGGAATTAGGATTGTGGAAATGAAGGAAATAGAATACCGATGGACCAGTTATAGCCAAGAGGAAAGAGAGAGACTTGAGGCTATGACTAGGTTTATTTCGAAGTACTTGGGGAGACCAGTCCTAGATATTAAGTCATGGACCAGGGACCAGCATCTTGCTATAGCCACCAAGATCTGTTCGGCTGGGGAATTCACCAAGGGACTGGTCATAGAAGCCCTTTCTGAAACCAGTGCTGGGAACATGATTTTGCTAGCAAACAAACCAAACCTTCACTCATATCCAGACTGCTAGCAAAGCTGCCAATCTCCCCACCCCCCACCACAAAAACCAAACACAAAACCACAAAACCAACCCCTTCTCCATCAAAACCCAGCCGATGATGCACCCCTTGAAGAGGAAGAGAAGGGTGCTGAGGCTACAAGAAGAAGAAAGAGGATGATGAGGAAGAAGATAGGCTGCCTCTCTCTGCAGTCTTTCTTTTGCCAAAAACCCAGAACTTTACCCATCACTCCCATCACTCCTCCTGCCTCATAGATGGAAGCTGTGAAGGTAAGCTTGAAGAAGAACAGCAGCATAGGCTACATGATGAGGAGCTGTTGAAAATAGTAGATAAAGCCTATGCTGCTTTCCTCATCAATCATAAATATGAAAACAAGCTCTGAGATTATTCACTTTAAGGCTACATTCCAATTTCAAAAGGACAAAGTGAGTATTTGGCCTGATCCCAGGGTGTCTCCACAGAATTATGAAGAAAGACATACCATAGAGATACAATGGCAAGTGAAAAGGATCGTAGGTGAAGAGATCTCATTGGCCTTGTAATATCACCCTGGGAGATCATAGAAGATTTCAAGAAAACCTATCAGGCTATCCCACCACAAAAGATGTTGGAGAACAGGTTTTTAAAAAGGGGTTAGTCTATAAGAGGTTTGAGAAACTTCAGAGAAATGAGCTTCAGTTGTTCTTAGAGGGTAATCACCCAGATGAATTCGCCTATAGGGCCATAACAACTGTGGAGCTCAAAAGTGGTAAACAGGCCAAATACATCTCAGAGCTCTATGGCCTGAAGGATTCTTTGATGGTGAGTAGAAGTACTTACCATAGAGGACCAAGTGATGTTTTTAGAGGCCTACACCAGAGAATCCTACAGCTCATAGTTGGGAAGTAGGTCTTATGGATGGGACAACAACTCTGTGTCCATTCCCAAAACAGATTCCCATCCATACTATGCCAAACAAATTCTTAAGACCTCTCCCAGGCCAGTGCTTAATTGGGTCATCTTCTAATCTGATCAAGAAGGAAAAAGACCAATCTTTCCCCCAATAAGTGGGACAATAAATTGCTTAGAGGTTGGCTGCATTGGTTCAGGGGAGATTGTTGGACCAAAAAAACCAAAGCCAGATCAGAAAACTCTAAGTCCCACAAGACATCACAACAACTGCTGAAAGCTTCATCAGCAGTTTGTCAAAGACTGAAGACTTCAACAGCTGAAGATCAAAGATCTGAAGAACAAACTGAAGATCCCAAGTACTGAGTCAAGTGCTGAAGATCAAAAGCTGAAGAACTGAAGAATGAAGATCAACAACTGATGCACAAAGTCTGAAGACAAAGACTGAAGACATCAGCTGATGACAACTACTGAAGTCATCAGCTGATGAAACATCTGAAGATCAAAGTCTGAAGACCAAGTGCTGAAGCTTCAGAGTTTTTCACAACACTGAAGAAGTTGTCTTCAGTTGTTTGTGATGGTTTTTCTCTATCAGTAGTTTGTATTTTCTCTTTTCGTAGTTTTACAACAGCTGAAGAGTTTTTCTTCATTGTTTAGTTCAGTAGTTGTAAACACTGAAGAGCTTGTTCTTCAGTCTGTAATACTTTCAGTAGTTTCTTTTCTCAGTAGTTTGTAATAAGTTAGAACACTTAGCATTTTGTAAGAAGATGTCAGCTGTTTGACATCTTCAGTAGTTTAGTCTTTCAGTAGTTGGTTTAATAACCGTTTGATGTCACTATCAAGTGCATCAGCATACGTCATTTCTCTATAAAAGGAGATGACCTAATTGTAATCCTTGCTGAAGCGTGTGATTCAATAGAAAAC